>CM065589.1:506516690-507000479 GCA_033119425.1 Bufotes viridis | reverse complement strand
TAATAAATCTGCCATTAGTCTCGCATGTATGGCTCCGCCATTAGTCTCCCACGCATGACTTCTCCGTTTATGTTTTACTCCAATGACTCCGCCATTAGAGTCTCACGCATGACTTCTCAGATTTAGAGCTTCACATATGACTCCGCCGTTTAAGTCTCTCGCGCATGGCTTCTCCAAATAAGTGTTACACATATGACTCTGCCATTATAGTCTCTCAAGAAATGCTTCTCCGGTTAAGTGTCCGCCATTAGAGTCCCTCACGCATGGCTTCTCTGATTTAGTGTTTGACATATGACTTCGCCCTTAGAGTCTCTCACGCATGACACCGCCATTAGTCTCTCACGCATGGCCTCTCCGTTTTATGTTTTACACACATGACTCCGCCGTTATAGTCTCTCATGCAATGCTTCTACAATTAAGTGTTACACATATGACTCCACCATCAGTCTCTCACGCATGGCTTCTCCGATTAAGTGTCCGCCGTTAGAGTCTCTCACTCATGGCTTCTCCGATTTAGTGTTACACATATGACTTCGCCATCAGAGTCTCTCACGCATGAATTCTCCGTTTGTTTTACACATGACTCCGCCATTAGAGTCTCTCACGCATGGCTTCTCCAATTAAGTGTCCGCCATTAGAGTCTCTCACGCATGGCTTCTCCGATTTAGTGTTACACATATGACTCCGCCATTAGAGTCTCTCACGCATGGCACTGCCATTAGAGTCTCTCACGCATGGCTTCTCCAATTGAGTGTCCGCCATTAGAGTCTCTCACGCATGGCTTCTCCGATTTAGTGTTACACATATGACTCCGCTATTAGAGTCTCTCACGCATGGCACTGCCATTAGAGTCTCTCACGCATGGCACTGCCATTAGAGTCTCTCACGCATGGCTTCTCCGATTTAGTGTTACACATATGACTCCGCCATTAGAGTCTCTCACGCATGGCACTGCCATTAGAGTCTCTCACGCATGGCTTCTCCGATTTAGTGTTACACATATGACTCCGCCATTAGAGTCTCTCACGCATGGCACTGCCATTAGAGTCTCTCACGCATGGCACTGCCATTAGAGTCTCTCACGCATGGCTTCTCCAATTAAGTGTCCGCCATTAGAGTCTCTCACGCATGGCTTCTCCAATTAAGTGTCCGCCATTAGAGTCTCTCACGCATGGCTTCTCCGATTTAGTGTTACACATATGACTCCGCCATTAGAGTCTCTCACGCATGGCACTGCCATTAGAGTCTCTCACGCATGGCACTGCCATTAGTCTCTCACGCATGGCTTCTCCAATTAAGTGTCCGCCATTAGAGTCTCTCACGCATGGCTTCTCCAATTAGGTATTGCACATATGACTCTGCCATGTGTCTCCCACGCATGGCTTCTCCGATTTAGTGTTACACATATGACTCCGCCATCAGTCTCTCACGCATGGCTTCTCCAATTAGGTGTTGCACATATGACTCTGCGATTTGTCTCCCACACATGGCTTCTCCGATTTAGTGTTGCACATATGACTCCGCCATCAGTCTCCCACGCATGGCTTCTCCAATTAGGTGTCCGCCATTAGAGTCTCTCACGCATGGCACTGCAATTAGAGTCTCTCACGCATGGCTTCTCGAATTAAGTGTCCGCCATTAGAGTCTCTCACGCATGGCTTCTCCGATTTAGTGTTACATATATGACTCCGCCATTATAGTCTCTCACGCATGGCACTGCCATTAGAGTCTCTCACGCATGGCTTCTCGAATTAAGTGTCCGCCATTAGAGTCTCTCACGCATGGCACCGCCATTAGAGTCTCTCACGCATGGCTTCTCCAATTGAGTGTCCGCCATTAGAGTCTCTCACGCATGGCACTGCCATTAGAGTCTCTCACGCATGGCTTATCCCATTAAGTGTTTTACATATGACTTCGCCATTAGAGTCTCTTACGCATGGCCCTCAGTTTATGTTTTACTCACATGACTCCGCCATTAGAGTCTCTCACGCATGGCTTCTCCGTTCATGTTTTACACACAGGACTCCGCCATTAGTGTCTCTCACGCATGGCACCGCCATTAGAGTCTCTCACGCATGGTTTCTCCAGTTAGTGTTTGACATTTGACCTCGCCATTAGTCTCTCACGCATGGCTTCTCCAATTAGTGTTTTACATATGACTTCGCCGTGAGTCTTCTACGATTAAATGTTTTCATATATGACTTCACCATTTGAGGTCGGCCTCGTGGCCCCACTACAAGTAGTTTCCATGTCTTTGTCCGCCACTCGGGCTGAGGGTGTTGGTGTCGGGCCTAAGTCCTGGGTATCGGTCAGTCTTCCAGTAGGAGGCACAGTAATAAGGCGCAATTCACAATGTCTCACAGCTACAGACTCGACAAGTCCTATCACGACTACAGGCACAGCATTCATAGTTATCACGACCTTAAGCTTTTTTCCTGTCACAACTGCAGGTATGGTGTGTACGTTCTCTGTCCTCACTACAGGCGACATTAGCTCGTTAATTGAAATAGCCATGTATCCGTGTTGATGGTTCCCCAGGCCTGGTGTGTTCACATATTCCGCTTAACCTACTAATAGAGTAAGAAGACATACGCCATGTTCTATCTTTTGGGGCCTTTATATATATATATATAAGGTCTGGCCTGGGGAATAAGTAGTGGTGTAGTAGATTGCAACCAGGAACAGTTGGTGCCCGGTCAGGGCCCTCGGCGAATGCTTGGAATTCATTTAGGCCTTCCAACAGATTCACCATTGTTTGTTTCAGTCTGCAGCTCTCAGGATCCAGACCTTCTCGTAACATGTTCATATGTTGTTAGTATACATAGGAGTAAATAGTTTCTGGTTACCGGCCACTCCTTCAATCGCACTAGCATTAGCCACCTCCAAAAATGATGTGCCAGTGCACATGACAGAGGTAAGGTTGATGGTAGTCACTCTGATATGTACGGTATATTCCGCACCTTCATCGGGAATGTCTTTTACGTTTAAAGTGGGTGTAGTAATGGTATGTATATATTTTGCTCTAAACTAAGGTCTGCTCTTTTTGCCCCCTTTAGGCTGCCCTACCGCAGCAGTTATGGCATAATTCTACTGCTTGTTGTAGATAGGGTTAGATAGGTTAGGTACACCTTTCTGATAGCCGATCCGACCACAAGTTTTAAGCAAATATATTTGCTGCATTTGTGGGAGGGAGGCGGATCACAAGGCTAGTTACATGCACCTGCGGGCCTAGGCTAGCTGATTGCTAGGCTATTTACAGGCTCCTGTGGGCCCAGGCTGACGCTCGATTCAGCTGATTTCACCCACCCACCCACACCATCTTACAGTCATTTCATATTAGGGTGGCCCCTTTAGGCTGCCCTACCGCAGCAGTTATGGCATAATTCTACTGCTTGTTGTAGATAGGGTTAGATAGGTTAGGTACACCTTTCTGATAGCCGATCCGACCACAAATGTAATTTAATGGCCAGCGACTCTATTCCCAACATCATAATTTATTTTGGCAGCAGACAATTTCTTTGAAAAAAAGCACAAGGGCGTTATTTGCCAGGAGAGGGACCCTGCCACAAAACTGCTCTGACTCCCACTTCTGACGCGTCAACCTCCACAATAAAGGATTTAGACACATCGTGTTGCACCATAATGGGAGCGGAAGCAAAATATTCCTTTACTGCAGAAAAAGCCTATAATGCCTCTTCTGACCAAACTGAGAAGTCCACACCCTTTCTAGTCATATCAGTCAAAGGCCTGACAAGAGTGGAAAAATTCAGGATAAATTTTCTGTAGTAATTAGTAAATCCCAAAAACACATCAGAGCTTTCGGATTCTCCGGTCGATCCCATTCCAGTACCGCACAGACCTTTTCGGGATCCATACGAAAAACTGAGGCAGAAAGTATGTAACCCAGAAACTGCAGCTCCTGAACAGCAAACACACATTTTTCCAACATAGCATACAATTTATTCTCCCGGAGGATCAATAATACTTGTATTAAATTATCCTGATGAGACTCCATATCGGGCGAGTAAATTAGTATGTCATCACAGTAAATAACAACAAACCTCCCCACCAAATGATGAAAAATGTCATTGATAAAGTGCTGGAAGACCGCCGGGCATTTGTCAAACCAAAGGGCATGACCAAGTTCTCAAAGTGGCCCTCAGGGGCATTGAAGGCCGTCTTCTATTCATTGCCCTCCCTGATTTTTATCAGATTATAAGCCCCTCTTAAATCCAACTTAGAAAACACCTTGGCTCCAACAATATGATCAAATAAATACGGGATCAAGGGAAGGGGATAAGGATCACAGACAGTAATAAGATTCAGTTCTCAGAAATCTAAACACGGTCTAAGGGTCCGATCTTTTTTTAACAAAAAGAAGCCGGCACAGGTAACTAAGATGGTCTAATATGTCCTTTTGCCAAACTCTTGGTAATATACTCCCGCATAGCTACTCTTTCAGGTTGGGAAAGATTATATAACCGAGATTTTGGCAATTTAGTTCCAGGAATAAGATTGATCGGACAATCATCCTCTCGATGAGGGGTAACTCCTGATCTTCACCCTCAGAGAAAAATCAGATCGAGGTAACACCTTAGTGGATACCACAGAAATAGATGCGCCGAGACAGTTGTCCATACAAAAATCACTCCAATTGCTGATCTGTCTAGTTTGCCAATCAATGGTAGGATTATGTTTGATCAACCATGGTAAACCTAGAACTAGAGGAGCAGGCAAATCCTTCAATACAAAACAAGAAATGGACTCAACATAAGAATCACGCATCCTCAAATGAATATCCTGCACAATATGAGTAAGACACTTTTGTGACAGAGGAGCGGAATCAATAGCAAACACCGATATCCCTTTGCTTAATGCGCTTGTCTTTAAACCATGACTCTGAACAAATTTATAATCAATAAGGTTAACACCTGTGCCACTGTCAACAAATACTTCTAATTCAATATTCTCAGAGTCTAGCGCCACAATGGCAGGCAGGCAGGGCGTAGCTAACGGCTCATGGGCTCTGGTGCAAGAGTTCAGCTTAGGGCCCCTTCCCTCAGTGCTTTGTGTGTCTTGTTATGCGCCACTAGGGTCTTTGGGCCCCTCAGGCTCCTGGGCCCAGTAGCGACTGCTACATCTGCACCCTTTATAGCTACGCCAATGCAGGCAGGAGAAATCAGGTACTGAAGGTAGAAGACAAATATACCTTTTCTAACTCCCTGTTCACGCTACCAAGAGTAAGGGAACTCGATTTATTAGAAAGAAAACCTTTTTTTTCTTTTCCACTTTGAGGTTTAATAAAAGGACAAACATTAATGAAATGTCCTTCTTTACCACAAAAGAAACAGTCTTCTCTGAACCTTAAGGTTCCTATTACCAAGGCGTGAAGAGACCTGGCCCAACTGCATAGGCTCATCACCAGATACTGGCTCAAGTGTCTCTGTGCCCCGAGGGACAGAAGAGATAGTTTCCCGCATGATGCATCATGATTCATCTATCAGGCCTCTATTAATCCGTACGGCTAGGGACATAGCTGCCTCCAAAGAATCAGGGTTTTCATGAAATGCAAGGGCGTCTTTTAGTCTCTCAGACAGCCCCTGACAGAACTGACTACATAGTGCTGGGTCATTCCACTCCGAGTCAGTCGCCCATTTTCTAAATTCAGAACAATATTACTCCCTGACTCAAGCTACGCAGCTTAGATTCGGCCAGAGAGACCCGGTCTGGATCATAAATCAGGCCCAGGGCTCTGAAAATTAATCCTCCAATCGGAGGGACTGAGAACGGATCGGTAGAGAAAAGGCCCAAGACTGAGCATCACTTTTCAGCAGAGAAATGATAATCCCCAATCTTTGATTTTCGTCTCCAGATAAGATCGGACGCAGACGAAAATACAATTTACAAGACTCTCTGAACCGAACAAAATTATCACTTCCCCAGAAAACCTATCTGGGAGGGCGACCTTAGGTTCAAAGCTGAACTGGTTCCCACTAGCGGTACCAGACGCCAGAGATCCCTGACACTGTGCAACCAAATTACGGAGGTCAGCTACCCCCAAAGACAATCCCTGAATGCGATCCACCAGTGCACCAAAAGCTTCCATTTCCGCACAAAGCAAGGGAAAAGAAAATGACTGTATTGGCGGTTTATAATGTCACGGTAGGTGAGGGAAGGGAAGAAAGCCAAATACAATAACAAAACACCAGACTAGGCCCCAAATCTAGGGAAGAGGGAAAGGTCACCACCTGACAATCCCTGAGCCTTTCCTAACTGCTTACAGCATGAGCAAATCCTAAAGGTAGAAGTACTCATGCGCTGGAACCTAAGACCTGCTGAAACTGAAACAAACTCTCAGCTAGAGAGCAGCAGAAAGACAACCGGTTCCTTCCACCGTGAAGGAACCAGCATCTCCCTGAGGCCGAGTCAGAACACACAACAAAAGGGAAGGAAGGGGACTTAGCTTTAAATGGACGGGGAGCAGGATATCCACCAAACACTAGCTGAGAACTCTAGGAGGAAATCTAAACCCAAGTGCTGCAGTGAGAGGCGGGTATAAATAGAGCCACTAACAGCTAATGAGCAGAACCTGTGGAGAGGTGGGATCCTGCCCACAACAACTAACAGCAAGGAAAAAGAGAAAGACCTGTCAGATAGGCTCACGTGCAGCGAGTCTATCAGATCTTCTCAGGCCTCTCACAAGGCAGGCAGTGACAAATATTGCGCAATCACATTGTATTATAATACTCACCTGTCCTCGGTCACACGATACAGGCCTGGCCTCTGCTACCTGGCCTGCTCCTGTGAAGCACTGCAGGCAGCACGATGTCATTGAGCCGCCTACGTCACAGAAAAGCACCAGAATGGTGGGGCAAGAAACTAATGGTTTCCTTGTCCTGCCAGTGCTCCCAAGTGCATGGAACCTGGAAACCGGTTGAAGTGACCCAGTGAATTGGGGGTGGGGGGCTAGTAAAAGGGCAGAGTGGGGTCTGGAGCAGGTGCTATGACTGCACCAATAATGATCCCGCCCTGCTGAAACTTGACAGACCCCATTATTATTCAAAGTGACAGAAGTGTCCAGTTTAAACAGAAACATAATTTCATCAAATATGTGAACCTAGTTGAAGATATCATTTTGTTGGGCTATATGAAACAAATACAGTGTACAGTATAGTGCAGTCTTAGGCTACTTTCACACTGGCGTTAGGTGCTGATCCGTCTGGTATTTGCACAGACGGATCCAGCACCTATAATGCAAACGTTTGTATCCGTTCAGAACGGATCTGTTTGCATTAGCTTTAAAAAAAATTGTCAAAGTCAAAACGGATCCATTTTGAATTAGATTGAAAGTCAATGGGGAACGGATCCGTTCGGCTCCGCATCGTCAGACGGACACCAAAACGCTGCAAGCTGCGTTTTGGTGTCTGCCTCCAGAACGGAATGGAGACTGAACGGAGCCGAACTGATGCATTCTGAGCAGATCCTTATCCATTCAGAATGCATTGGGGCTGAACTGATCCATTTTGGACCCTTTGTGAGATCCCTGAAACGGATCTCACAAGCGGAATCCAAAACAACAGTGTGAAAGTACCCTTACCTGAATGTCTGTGATTGTTTCTGTACTCGGTTTCCTGTAGACCAATGTCTAGCAAAGAAAGTCTGAAAATTGTCTTAGACAATGTTTTTGTATTCGAGAATGAAAAGTTTACTCTCATTTACAAGCATCCACTTGATCATTCAAAGAATTTCATTGTGCAATACTCTTCACCCCTTACATGATATCATAGTCATGTGCCCAGAGCCTTGCTTGCTCCATTAACACAGACTTTTATACTTTTGTACAGCTGAAACTACTCTGCTATGGAAGCTTAGCTGGGAGATTTCTTTTCTTATGATAAAACAATATATATTTTTTATTTTGCTCACAAATTACAGTATCCCTTTAATGTCTTTAATATCATAGTCCAACATTTATTTCACTGAGCTGGAATGTCATCTGGCACTGCGGTGCCTTTTAGTGCAGCGATATATTCTGGCACAGACTAGACAGAGAAAATATTTTAATAGTACATGGTGTATTGGTTAACCTGCACTATATGTGACTTGTACGTATAAGTAATAGATATTGGAAATGATACAACCATGCTTTAGCACTTGGAAAGATACTATGATGAAATCATGCAGATAGCAAGCAATAATTGAAAATCTTTTTTACTTTTGCTTAATTGGACTGTTCAGTTTAACAGTGACAGAACTGCCATCCCCATCATAAATAGGTTTTATACACTGAGCATCTGTGTCATCTGTATTTAGAAAAAGTTATTTGTTAACTCACTAGGATATGCCCCATTGTCTGATAGGTGCAGGTTCAAACTCTGGGACCTGTACCTTCAATTGCTTAATTATTTTACTGATCAAAATGTAGTAAAAATGTAAAGTGTTGGCTAGAGATGAATCATTTTCTGCAGTATTCCTCCTCTAGGCGACATATCTCACGTAATTGGGTTTTCTTGGCAGGACTACCATTGGACAGCTGGGTTGCTCTATTGCAGCGTACCTACACCGAGAACGGAGCGAGGAAGGTGGCAGAGGGCGCAATGGGCATCCGCCCTCCATTCATTGGGGCCGCTGAACCTGGGGTCCTCCAGCCACCACTCTACCCATTCCGTTCTCGGCGTAGGTGCGGGTCCAAGAGGTATCCTAGTGATATGCCCACATTGTCTGTGTTGGGAATAAGTACAGGGCTGTATGGTACACTGCAATAGAGCAACCCAGCTGTCCAATGATAGTCCTGCCAATAAAACCCAATTGCGTGAGATATGTCACCTAGGGGAGGAATACTGCAGAAAATAATTCATCTCTAGCCAACACTTTACATTTGCACTACATTATGATTAGTAAAATAATTAAGCAATTGAAGGTACAGGTAATAAGGTACCTGCAACACATGGTGATTTAGAGGTTAAAACTGTTGCCTTGCAGCACTGGGGTTCAACCAATATCTATTCTTTTTATTCTTACCTGAGTTTCCTAGAGGTATTATAGATTCCTCCCATACTCCAAAAACATAATCTAGCTCCCATTCCTCATTGGATTGCTTTTTCCCCAAATTTACCTCATTTGCAGTTTTCTGTTATCCCCATGCTTGAAGCCTACTTCCTGGTTTTTCATGTGTCTGCTGTCCAATCATGCCTTAGGGCAGTGAGATGGTTCCTGACATCAGCAGGACATGACACTAACCATGACCCTTGTTCTTACTATTATACATCCGTCTTACTACATTACAAGGCTGAAATGCAGGACATAGGCTAATAACCTTAGAATAAGGCAAGTTGTATTTGGGGAATCTTACAGTGATATCTGTTGGGTGGGATACATTTATAATAGTGGCACAACCCCTTTAAAGGGAACCTGTCATCACCTTTATGCTGCCCATACTAACGGCAGAATAACGTAGAGACAGGTGAGTTGACTTCAGCGGTCGGTCATTTATAAGTTAAAAGTAAGTTGTTGCCAAGAACCAACATCACAATCATTGCAGACTGGGCCTGGAAAGAGTCACAGCCAACCTGAGAAGAGTCCTGGTTATTCATGAATTCCTGCTCTCCTGCCCACCTGCTGATGACTGACATTCTTCTACCTAGTTTTCTCCCTTTCTCTCTAGGAGAGAACTGCCAACCATCAGCAGATGGGTGAGTGCAGGAGATTATGGATAACCATGACTCTTCTCAGGTAGATTGGACTCTTTTCCAGGCCCAGTCTGCAATGATTATGATGCTGGTTCTCAGCAACCACTTACTTTTAGCTCATGAGTGACACACCGCTGAGATCAGCATTTCTAGCACAAATTTATCCTGCCCTCATTGAGCTCAGCATAAAGTTGATGACGGGTTCCCTTTAAGTAGTTATGAAATTATTATCATAACTGTCTAAGATAGAGACATTCAATTGTGAGCTCCATTGGGGATGGGACTGATGTTGACAATTTCTGTACAGCGCTGTGGAATATAATGTGGCTATAGAAGTAAGAGGAAATAACTGACATCAACATTAATTCCCATTAATTGTTAATGTGTTTGTATTGATCATCTACAACAGGGCAACCTCCAGCACTCCAGATGTTCTGAAACTACAACTCCCAGAATCCTCCTTTCACTTCTAGTGGAGTTACAAATATAGCTGAGTAAGTGTGCATGCTGGGAGTTGTAGTTTTACAGCAGCTGGAGTGCAGAAGTTTGCAGATCACTGATCTACAACATTAAAACCACAAGCATGTAAAGACAGTAATGTTGACTATCTGCTTACAATGACACCTGTCAAGTGGTGGGACATATAAGGCAGCAAATGGACAGTCAGCTTTTCAAGTTGGAAGCAGGAGACACAGGCAAACATAAGAATCTCATTGACTTTGACAAGGGCGAAATTGTGATAATTAGATGACTGGGTGAGAGTATCTCCAAAACAGCAGGTCTTGTGGGATGTTCCCAGTATGCAGTGGTTAGTTACTAACAAAAGTGATCGAAGGAAGGACAACCAGTCAACTGCCAACAGGGTCATGGGCATACAAGCCTCACTTGAGGTACTTGGGGAACAAAGGCTAACCTGTCTGGTCCAACCCCACAGACAAGCTAGCAGAGTACAAATTGCTAAAAGGTGTCAGAGCGCACAGTGCATTACAGATCTAGACTGGTCAGAGAACTAACCCATGTCCACAGCCAAAAGCCCCTACAATGGGAATATCAGTGCTGCACTTTGCAACTTCCAGGACAATTAACAAAGTACTATATATACAAATAATTCTTCTCTTTTAAGAACTTCTTGCCGTCCTGCAGATGTGATAATTAAATACACATTTATCTTACTGTCAGAATATCTCTAAAGTTGAATCGATCATTAAAATGCATCCCAAACAAACCCATCCGTGTGACTCATAGAACAGGACATGCTGTTGTTTGCTCTTCGGCAAATCACCATTCTGAATGAAATTGATACAACTTTCAGCAATCCTTCATCATTTGGTCCAGAGTGACTAATCCATGACAAGGCATCTTATCTTGTGTTACAGGTTTTGCCATCACAAGAAGATTTAGAAAATCAACTGTGACTGCAAGCATTTAGGCAAGTGTCTTGCACTTCAAGTCACATCACATTTGCTGTATGGTATATAATATATCCTTCCATCTCTGCTTCCAACTTTCTACCAGAGATAAGGCTTCAATAAAGGGAAATAGCTTCCTAACCAGAAACTGACGACTCTGTCTGTATAATATAGTAAATAAATGGTCATTGTGATACATTTATTCTGTGGGCAGCTTCATAGGGGTTGTCTGAGAGTATATAAATGTAAGTGCCTGCAGGAAACATTATAAAATATCCAGCATTGCTTCAGAGCTGATTCTCTGTTGGTTCTTGGCCATCCTTGTTTACTTTTCGAGCACAGATGATATTCAGTACATACATGTGACCGCTGCAGCAAATTCTCTCTGCTCCGTCAGACAGGTAGCTGACGGGCTCCTTATCCCTGCTCTCAGATCTTATAAACTCAATCCTTATCTTACTGATAAGTGTTTATGACCTCTTAGTAACTTAGAGATATGGGTTAATGGTTGACCGGCACAAAGTGAAAGTACCAGTCACACAGCTAGAAAAACAGTTAACAGAAAGGATCAATTTTTTAATAAAGACCAATTGAAAAAAATAATTTTAGCCCCAAATGAGTAAATCAGCAATCATAAAAAAATTGCCCCGAAGGTGTACATTGCTTTTAAGTATCTAAAAATTGAATACATTTCTCATATTGATAGTGAACTTTGGAGGATAACCGTCTATATAACAATCACCTAGGATTATAGATGGGGAAATTCTGTGTAAAGGGATTGCTGTAAAAACAACTTGTAATACATCCTTTTAGCTGAACTCAGCCGAACTTCACGTTAGTTGCATGTACAGTACGTGCATCACCTGAGCTTCACCCTGAACAACAGGGTCATGATTTGGCTTTTTCCACTGGATCAATGTTTAGCCTTGCAGAATATCTTCAATAGTAATTGCTCAAAGAGATAAGAATTATAATTTGCAATCTACCAAATGAGATTTCCTTTAATTGTGAGGAAAATACTCCTTCTCAATGCAAGTGGAACAAAACCCTGCCGAATGTCTGTGCACTGCCAAACCAAACTGTAGTCACATCTGTAAACAACTCGAAGTGCATTGTTTCCTGAAATTATTTAAAGAATGATTTTTCAGACTGGTCTTTTATTATATACAGAGCCTCAGTAGGATGGGAGATACAGCTGAGATGTTCTGAATGCATTGTCTTCATGAATTTGGTCAGATATAAACATACTAGATTCATACAATCACTCATATGATTAAAGGGGTTGTTCCAGCCAATGAAAAAAAAATGGAAACAGGCTCAGAGCAATAAGAATGTATGAAATAAGTGAAAACTTTACGATCCTCAGCAGCTTTACTTCCAGTGCTTCCTGGTTCCCTGCCGTCTCACCAAGTAGGAAAATAACCCTCGGCCAGTCACTGCACTATGGGCTGTACTACACTGCTACTGTAACTTCCATAGAAATGAATTGGGGCGATAGAGACAGCATAGCAGGGTTCACTCAGCTGTTTCCATAACCACAGCCACCTCTGGCTACCCCATAGGAGGAGTAGGGCTGAGATTGTAAAACCCCTTTTATGGGGTTTTCCAGGTGTTAAATATCATCAGGTTAGGTCATCAATATCTGATCTGTGTGTGTCAGACTCCCGGCCACCCTGCCAACAAGCTGTGCCCAGATTTGCACTAAGGCCTCTTCATACTATACCAAACACAGCAATGTACACTGTAGACTAGATGTGCTTGGTATTGCAGCTGAATCCTATTCACTTGAATGATTCTGAGTTGCCTAAAGGTAATGTGATCTATGGACGTTGTGTCACAGGCATAGGATGAGGCTGCGGCACTCACCTGAGCACTGCAGACTCTTCAAACAAATGATTGGCAGGGGAACTGGGAGTCAGACCCCAACCAATCAGATATTGATGGCCTATTCTGAGGTCATCCAGGCGGTGCAGAGCTCATGCTTTAACCTCATCTGAACTCTCTCACACTTGGGGTACTCATTCATCCATCTATGTCTGTATTATAGTTGTGTTTTAGTATGCACTGCAACATCTACAGCTTAGTGTTTGAAGAAACTGACCTTACCATTAGACATAATCTCGTTGCTTTGAAAAACTTATAGTGTCAATCCCCAATCGTAATGCTCCCTTAAGAAGCTGCAATAAATTCTCTCTTGGGTTTCAACAGAACTACTAATCCACTATATCACACAAGTTATACAATATTAAAGGGGTTATTCAGAATTAGGAAACATGGGAGCCTTCCTCTACAGACAGCAACTCATCTGTTCATGGGTTGCATCTGGTATTGCAGATCAGCTCCATTGAAGTGAATGCAACAGAGCTGCAATACCAAATGAAGTCTTTGGACAGGTATGGCACTGTTCTTGAAAGAGAGCAGCCATGTTTCTCCAATCCTGTACAACCCCTTTAATTATATAGGCCACTTTCTTCTGCCCTGTTTTTTCTGTATGTGTAAAGTTTAAAATGGCTTCTTTATAAAGTAGAATGTTAAGATTTGTTTTCTCAGTTTACGATAAAATCTTGTTTATTTATATTATGATGTTTTGAATGTAATTATTATGTATTGTTATTTAAAAAAACTTATTTACAAAACTCCTAAAGTCTAAAAATACGTAAAAATGTCCTCCAATTACTTTTACATATTCTCAGTCCATAAAAAGAAATCATCTGTTTGTGCTTCCATATGCTACTTTACATTGTCTTAATTAGAGATGAGCGAATCAAAGTTGACAAAGTGGAATTCGATCCGAATTTCAGAAAAATGTGATTATATGTTCTAAAATGCAATTATATGTTCTAAAGCCTTTTTATCGTGTATTAGTGGCAAAAAGTATTATTTGCTGTTTAGAGGTGCAGTTATATGTTCTAAAGCATTTTTAGGCGAGTATTAGTGGGAAAAAAAGTATTATTTGCAGTTGTGTGGTGAAGTGAGAAAATTACAGCCCTTTTAAGTGTGTATTAGAGGCAAAAAAGTATTATTTGCGGTTTAGAGGTGCAGTTATATGTTCTAAAGCCTTTTTGGCATGTATTAGTGGCAAAAAGTATTATTTGCCGTTCAGGGGTGCAGTTATAGGTTCTTGATATTGCCGTTTGCTCCTTTGTCTCGTTCTCACAACTGAAAACGACCGGCAGAAGTACAATCGGGAAATCCTTGGTGTAGTGTGTGTCGATGTGTGCGCAATTCCTCCAAAATAATGTCACAGAGACGTTCTCAAGTAGGATCCAATAATGTGCCTGCCTCCAACAGCTAGGCGAGGTTTATTTATACCAGAAGATGGAAGGCAGTCTTACAATCATCACCAATGGGGAGACAGGTGATTGGCTGGAAGGTGGTCTTACAATCATGACCAATGGGGAGACAGGTTATGGTATGAAGTGAATGGCTGGCGAAGATCTGAATGATCGCGCTAACTTATGCTTGCACGTTCGCACACTTATTCGCGCCCTTTCCGTTGCCGCGCTTATCCTCGTGGATGAAGAAACATTTGTTCGATGGTCCCCATCCCTCCCTCCCCCAGCCGGCACCATGACACTGGTATCCTGCAGTAATACCAGGCCGGGCACAAATAAGCTACAGGTTGGGACGACCAGACTATCGTGCGAAAGTTTCTGCGCTATACGAACGCGAACGAATCTGCGCATCTCCATAGGATAGATGGCGACCATACTGCGAACAATAATTTTCCACAACAGTTCCCCCTTTTTCGCCATATGTCGTCATTTCAACGGCTCCCTAACACTACAATCACTCAAACCAGACCACTAAAAGGAATGAACATGTAAAGGGAACATGCTACACTACAGATAAACTAACAAGAAGAACCTTGGGCCTCTAATAAAGAAATACCTTCAAAAGGAAGGGTGATTCTCCATGACGGTTCCTTAAAATGCGGTGGTTCTTCTTGGGTCGGTCCTCCTGGAGTAAAAATCCGGTTGCTCCGGTCGATGGTTCTCTGTGATCATAATGTGGTCCTCCAAACTGGGTCCTCTCTATACTCTTCCGTCACAAACACCATTTCAATTAACTGATGAAAACTGGTCAACCCTCCAGGATCTGATCCAGGAACTTTCTAGAGCCCCGGCATTAGGTATTCCTAACTACAACCTACCCTTTTCCCTTTTCTGTCACGAAAGTAAAGGGCATGCCACTGGGGTACTGACCCAGTTACACAGATCCAGGTATAGACCCATCATGTACATTTCAACTGAACTGGATCCAGTCATCAAAGACTATCCAGTGTGCATTCGAGCTTTAGCCGCCTGCGCTGTACCATTGCACAAAGTAGGTGATATAGTTTTAGATTCCCCTTTGACCCTTTTCACCCCACACTCTGTCCAAGAGATCCTTAACCAGGTCCAAACCAAACATCTTTTGGCCGCCCATCCGACCAAATATTAAGTGGCTCTCCTCACCCCTACTAACCTTACACTAAAACAATGTACCATCCTCAGTCCTGCATCTCTTCTCCCGACCTAATCAGACTTGGAAGAAGAGAGGGGAACGAAAGGATTGCGACTAATGCTAACACGACCATGATTGAAAGCTCAGATGATCACAACTGTCTCGAGCTCATGGAGCTTAAGACAGAAGCAGTTAGCCCTGTCAAGAGAGCTCCCTTCCGAAATCAATAGATCTTTTTGTAGATGGTTCCAGGTATTACACATCAGATGGTAAATCACACACGGGCTATGCTGTAATAACAGTCGACAAAATAGTAGAAAAGGCTCACTTGCACAACAGTTCCAAAGTCTTTTTGGTGTGTATTAGTAGGAAAAAGGGCTTATTAGCCATTGTGTGGTAAATTGAGAAAATTACAGCCCTTATTGGTGTGTATTAGAGGCAAAAAAGTATTTTTGGCGTATATTTGCCGTTCAGCTGTGCAGTTATATGTTCTAAAGCCTTTTTGGCGTGTATTAGTGGGGGGACAAAAGTATTATTTGCCATTGTGTGGTGAAGTGAAAAAATTACAGCCTTTTTGGGGTGTATTAATTTCCTTTTATTTACTTATGTGATCTAACAGTATGTCAGACAGAGAAGTGACAGGCCCTGCACAGGGGAGGGCAGAGGTCTAAATGTTTCTGGCTCAAGCACAGGTTGCAGCAGAGAAAGAGGGCGTGGCAGCAGGGGTCACTTCGAGAAGTCTGAGCTCCTGGTGTCATCTAACGTCGTGTCTTGACCAGCAACCCAGCAGTTCTTGAATGGTTGACTTGGTCATCCACTTCGTCCCAAGTGACATTATTATTATTATTATTATTTATTTTTAGAGCGCCATTCATTCCATAGCGCTGTACATATCATAAGCGGTGCACATACATTATACAAGCAATTGCCTTAAGCATGAACGAGACAAGTTACAGACTGGTACAGAAGGATAGAGGGCCCTGCCCGTGAGGGCTTACAATCTACATGGTATGAGGGATGGAGACAGTAGGCGAGGTGAAGCTGGTAATGGCGGTATAGAGGCAGCAGTGTCACTGGTCGTAGGCTTGTCTGAAGAGGTGGGTTTTTAGGTTGCTTTTGAGGGATTCCACTGTAGCTGAGAGTCTGATATGTTGGGGTAGCGAGTTCCAGAGTATAGGGGATGCACGGGAGAAATCCTGGAGGCGAGTGTGGGAAGAGGTGATAAGAGGAGAGGAGAGAAGGAGGTCCTGTGAGGATCGAAGATTGCGTGTGGGGATGTATCAGGAAAGTAGCTCAGAGATGTAGGGAGGGGACCTGAATTCGCTGGGCAATGGGGAGCCAGTGCAGGGACTGGCAGAGGGGAGATGCAGAGGAGTAACGGGGGAGAGATGGATTAGTCGGGCAGCAGAGTTGAGGATAGATTGTAGGGTGCGAGAGATAGAGATAGTCTAGGCGGGAGATGATGAGGGAATGTACAAGCATTTTTGGTGATTCAAAGTTGAGGAAAGGGCGGATGCGGGAGATGTTTTTGAGTTGGAAGCATCAGACACCTCCAGCCAACAGTCAGTGGGTTTGCCAGACACAACCCTTATTTCGGATAGCCCGGGAGCAGGCCATGTGCCCTTACCTGTCCTCAACCTGCCTCCGTCCATTTCTGTTCCCTCAGCCAGAGAAGTATTATATGCTGTGGGCTCAGCTCCACTATACAGCGAGGACGAGCTACTAGAGGACAGTCAGCAGCTACTGGCCAGCAAAAATGTGGAGTAGACATTTGCCGCTTCCTCCGGTAGACGGGCAAGTAGTGATGAGAAGAGTGGCGTGGGAGCTGGTGTTGCGAGCGGTCAGACTCCTGGCTCAGGAGGGGCCTTTTACACCCGCTGAGAGGGAGGACAAACTGAACTACTATAGAGATATCCTATGTAGTTAGTTGGCTGCTGCATATTTGCGCCATCGTCCATCCTCTCGCAGGTCTGACCGGGGGCCCTCTGCGCACTTTTTCCCCTGCCATGGCTTCTGTGGCAGGGTCGGAGGGGGTAGAAGCAGTACCAGCTCCATTAGCAGGAGCTTGAGTTTAGAGTCGATGAGATGATAAGCAGCTTTCTTAATCCACCTAGTGAAGAAACTACTCACCAGCAGCAGCAGCTATACCTGGAGTAGAAGGTGGTGGCATACTTGGACAGCAACCTGCCACCCCACATTGAAGATGCACTGGACTACTAGGCAGCCAAACTGGATTTGTGGCCGCAACTGGCCGAGTTTGCACTGGAAAAGCTGTCCTGCCCGGCCAGTAGTGTGACATCAGAGTGGGTGTTTAGTGCAGTGGGGGCCATAGTTACCCCAAGGAGAACTCGCCTTTCCACCCAAAATGTGGAGAGACTGACCTTTGTCAAGATGAAATAGGCGTGGATCTGCCAGGATTTCCACCCACCAATGCCTGATGCATCAGATTAGATCATCCATGCTGCCTCACCCAAACCTTGACAAAAGAGACTGGTTTCTTCTTGCTAATTGTCCCACTTTCTCACCGGGTCACTCTGTGGTCTCCTGATGCTGCTGCCACCTCCACACTATGTCACCTGGCCACTCTGTGGTCTCCTCATACTGCTGCTAACTTAACACTATGTCACTGGGCCACTCTGTGGCCTCCTCATGCTACTGCTAACTCAACACTGTGTCACTGGGCCACTCTGTGGCTTCCTTATGCTGCTGCCACCTCAACACTATGAAAAATGGGCCACTCTGTGGTCTCCTCATTCTGCTGCTGCTGCCACCTCCCCGCTATGTCACTGGGTCATTCTGTGGTCTCCTCATGCTGCTGCTACCTCAACACTTTTATTGGGCCACTCTCTGACCGAGTGAAGGCGGATGCTCAAGAAAGAGGATCCTTTTTTTGGGGGGTTATTGTTCTGACGGATCAGAGGAAGGGCAAAATAATCAATGACGGCAACACAAACGTACTGCTGACACCATTTCCACTCTGTCAGGGGGGCTCTACTGGTATAAGCATTTAATATAACAGGTGTTGTAGACATCTATGTGGAATCAGCTGATGACGGTGTAAAAGGAGCGCGCTCTTTCACGCTACAGTAGGATCTTGGGCCTCTGCACAGTTCTTTATACCTGGGGCTAACATCGACCTGTAACATCGACTGAGTTCACACTTGAGTTATTTGGTCAGTTTTGGCACCATAACTGTCCAAATAAGTGCAGTGTGCAGTGATTCTAAGAGTGACACCTGTCATACTGACTCACAGTATAGTTTCACTACCACAGCAGACTCCCTATGCGTATTACTGCAAGGCACAGTGTTCTACACCACTATACAGGCTCTCTGCAGCCAGGAAATAGCTGTTTTTTTAACGCGATTCGCTGCGAATAAATTTGGAACGATTCGAATCTTTTCGGAAAATTTGGGTGAACCGGCCGGATCAAATTTTGGAGAAATTCGCTCATCTCTAGTCTTAATGACATTTCTTAAAAAAATATTTGTGCTTGTAAAGGTTTTTGAAATGTTCATCTCTGCTTAAACATTGCTTGAAAATTGATCCCTACATGATTCACTTGCTCCATTAACTAAAACCACTACAGCCTCCAGCCTCCAACCTCCTTAAAATAAATTCAGCATTTGCTTTCAGGAAACATACATAAGGTCACTGAACGGCTGGAATAGTGAACATTTGAGTAGATTTGGAAAGTACAATGACTTCAAAGTTTTATAACCTCCTGTAGAAAGTCACATCCTGTACTTGACATTTATGCCCAGTTTATTGAGGGCCAAAAACCTTAGTGAAATAATAAAACTAGATGTATGCTTAACTGAAGTAACTATTTTTCTTTTTTTTTCTTCTTGTTGTTTTGTTTTGTTCTAAAGATTCCACTGCCCCACTTTGGGCAGGTATAGTGTTTCAATAGTCATTTTGTTCCCATCAAAATTGCAAGGAATTCATTTTCACCTCTATGCTATTAGGAACTTAGGTCACCACTTGTCTTTCATTCAATAAAATACAGTCAAGTTGAAATGGTATATAAAATAGAAAGCTAGTAAATAAACCTCATCCTTTTTAAAGACTGTACATTTATTGTATTCCCCATGACATTCTGATGAGTAAGACCTCATGCACACGACTGTCACATTTACATTTTTTTGACTCATTGACTTTAATGGGTCCGCAGTCCACATTTTGTGGACAAGTATAGAAATTTTATATTTTTGCGGAATCGATATACGAATGCAGAAAGCACTCAAACCATCCATGTGCTTTCCCGCATCCATTCCACAAAAAGACAAACTATATCTACAAAATGCGGACTTCTGACCCATTGAAAACAATGGGTCTGTAAATAACATGCAGACTGCAAAACAGACACGGCTGTGTGCATGAGGCCTAAATCTTATGTTATACTGAAGTGGAGCAAGCTTGGTGTTGGGTTTTGTATATCAAAAGTATTTCATGTCACGGCATCACTTGTTTTCTTGCCTTTTGTAACTCTTTGTGTCAAGTCACTTACTATGCATGGACCTTTCTGCCTTCCGTGTTCATATGCCAGTGCATAAGATTTTTCTAATGCTGTCTTGCAGCTTTAAAAAGTCAGGACAACACAACATGAGAATGTAAATTAGTCCTATATTCTAATGTTTGCTGATGTACATAAATATGTGGATGTCCAAAAGAGGAATTCTAACGTTAAAGGGAATCTGACACATTAAACAAATAGTCTGATCTGCAGATTCCTATATTGTTTTATGAAAAAAAATTCGGTATAACTCATATTTTATTTATCCTGCTCAGTCTGGGTTTAGGAGTCCAGTGGGTGGTCCTTCTCAGTGATTGACAGCCTCCCCTGTATGAGTAGACG
Organism: Bufotes viridis; assembly: GCA_033119425.1. Classification (NCBI taxonomy): domain Eukaryota; kingdom Metazoa; phylum Chordata; class Amphibia; order Anura; family Bufonidae; genus Bufotes; species Bufotes viridis. Next base: position 506,980,078 of record CM065589.1, on the reverse strand, counting down.
GGACTCTTAAGCCAAGAATGACCAGGATGAATAAGATACAATTTAAACTGAATCGTTTTGAATTTTTTATTTTTAAATAATAGACTAAAACTGTTTTTTTTTAAATAGTTTTAAAAAACGGTTTTAAATGTATGAATTTGCTCACCTCCTCCTGCTCTATAACATACTGAGCTACATGGCTACATCATGATAGGTTCCCTTTAAGCCAATGTGTGTAAGAAAATTTACTTTGCACAGTGTTTTCTATATCACATAAAGACAGTGGGGAAGATTTATCAAACTGGTGTAAAGTAGAACTGGCTTAGTTGCTCATAGCAACTAATCAGATTCCACCTTTCATTTTCCAAAGGAGCTGTGAAAAATGAAAGGTGGAATCTGATTAGTTGCTATGAGGAACTAAGCCAGTTCTACTACACCGTTGATAAATATCCCCTAGTATATCACAAACTAATATTCAGACATGTACTGTATATGACCAAAATGCTCTGTAATGTGTTTGAAATAAGGAAGCCATTACAACGTCCTAATTAAAAGTTGTTTCCTTGAAAACAAAACAGAGGAGAACTTTCCCCTAAAGGAAACTTGTGTTTAACATTTCAAAGTTCCTAAGTAAGCATTTCAAAAAAATCCCCCAGGTCTTTTATCTGCTCTCAGCATATCAGTGTGTCGGACACGTTTCCATGCATAGGCTCCAAGGCAAAAGTTCACAATGGCTATTACACCACTGTCTATGCAGATCATGTATAATATATATGTCATTCTGCTTAAATCAGCTTTTTATCTTACATTTTTAGACTTTTTGGTAATTTTTTTACATTTTCCACATCACTATCTATAGTTAAAAAAATCCGAAAATTGTAATATATTGACTTCCAGTTTAGTGATATACCATAGACACAATGTACTAAAGCTGACCTCACCGACTTCTAAGGAGGAGTTTTCTAGACTTTCTCAGTGACCTGTACAGAGGTCACTGTACAGAGATGGAGTAGATAAGCTGTGACCATCATCTATTGTGGGTGGTGGATCCTGTGTCATATAGATGTTACCTTTTATTCCAATCCTACCTATGACGTCGATAATTATATTACTGCTGAAAAATTATCCATACAGAACTGTAAGTCATGAAATATTATTAGGCTTGGTAGTCAGTAGGTAAACTGCAAGATATTAGATTTTTTTTATACACTGTAGATACTGACTTGGAAATTGAAAAATAAAAAAATAAAAAAGTATAATGTGTTTAACATAAAAATATGATTAGACTAATAGTTAATTTCATGATGACAATTCCCTTGAAGACTGAATGTATCCATCCTGGTAAAAGCTAATGCAAACCTTTTACAATTTACAAATTTCAAGGGGATTTCCCTCATTCAATATTTATCACCTAGCCACTGATGAAATCCACACTGATATCTAGCACAGGTCCCAAGTGGTTGTGTTATGAGGATTTCATCAGAGTGGCGGTCATGCATGCATGCTCTACTCCATTCAAAGCCCATGGGACTAATAGCAGTACAGTAATGGACTACCTTTCTCAGCCTCATAGACTATGATAGATGCAGCAACTTGCATGTTTGACCCCATTCAAACTCCTCCTACCTGTGCCATGATCATGGGGAACCCAGCAGTAGACAGGTGATACATTGTTCTTTATAAAAATGTATCATATTTCATGACAAATAGGTCACAAAGGCTATTTTATTAGTTACAAGACGCCTCACATTAAAGGGAATCTGTAGCCAGTTTTATGGTACCCTAATCAAGGACAACATAAAGTAGTGGCAGATCCCCTTAGCAAAATGCTGGCTCACTTTCTTCAATTGCCTCAACCATTTTGCTAAAATCTTGTACTAAACAGCTCCAGCACATGCCGAACGAGTCCACATATTCATGAACTCATGGCTTATTTTTGTGGTGCATCTATACAGGTCTGTACACTAAAGAGGACATCTACAACAGCCATGGAGCTGGACTAGATTTCCTTTAGAATTATTAGATGTTGGTGTAGATTATTAGAAATGTGATGGGCCACCTATGCCAGCACCACACTGCTCACTACTTTAAAAGGAGGCAAACGGTGCCTAAAACCCCAAAAAGTTGCATCAGTTTGCACAACTACAGCATTCGCCACACTTTCTCACATACTTACTCACTATCTTTTATTTCTCTATATATTTGTCTACCTATCATTCAGATCTGTATGTTTCGGCGGGGTTAGCAATGAGAGATTTCACCGGCTTCAACAATTTAAAAGTCTAGTTCAGGTTTTATTTCTTAATCCCATATCAAACAGTGACATCAAAGTTAAGCCTTACTTTGGTCAATTCACCCAAACATAAACCCACAGAAACATAAGCAAAATAAATACCTGCCCGATATACAGTGGTTACAGCAGTTACGTCACCTATACACTATCAAAACAACAAGGCTTTACACAACCAGCAGGTCACCCAGGCTGCCTTGGGCTAGGTGAAAGTGTAGTACTGGAGTAGGGTTGGAATGGCTAGTCCCACTTCCAAACCTACCAGCTATAAAAATCCAGTCCATAAAATTTATTTGAAAAAAGGATCACAGCAATATATACTTTGCAGAAGAAATTCAGCTTTCCTGGATTCTTTTTATCTCATCCATCTACGCATTATGGGTGACATATACACCCTGAAGTAAAAAAAAATTGTATACTCACCTCTTTCTCCAGCATTGTTCTCTGCACCAACGGTCTGGTGCCCCAGCCACTGGTTGGGATTGGCTGCAGTTGTTATGTGCCATACACAAGCAAATCATAGTGACAGTGATTGGCTGCAGCAGTTACATGCTGTATACCATAAAATCACCACTGCAGTTTAATTAAATAATCAGTGGCATAAGGACTGTCAGCGTCATAAAGACACTGGAGAAAGTAGTAGGTGCATCCTTTTTATTTTCATGGCCTTGTCTGAGATGTTTAACCCCTTTCTGACATCTGTTGTACATGTATGGCAGTAACAAATTGCATGTTCAAGTCCCCTAAGCTGCTAAAAATATGGTACATTTTTTTAAAATATTTTTTGTTAAAAAATGTAAAATTCAAATCATCCTCCTTTTTCTAGTTTAGAAATAAAATAAACACAAAAAAATAAGTATAATTGGTAATTAAAAATGCCCAAACTTTTAAAGATATATTTATCCCTAATGAACACCGCAGAAAAGAATCAAAATGGCCAAAAAGCCATCTTTTGGTTGCTTCTTCCTCCAAAAAAATAAAAAGTGATTAAAAAGTCATACATGCCCCAATATGGTATTCAGAAAAAACACAGATCTCTCTACAAAAATTAACCCTGACACGGCTCTGTTATCAGGAATATAAAAAAGGTATATATATTTTTTTAAGTATTGAAACAAGGAGTACTATATACATTTGTTTTGTGGTGGTAATCATACTGACCTGTAGAGTAAAGTTAACCCTTTCACGCATTTGGACGTAACTGTACGTCTAAATTGCAAGTGACTTTCTGCATTTGGACGTACAGTCACGTCCAATTTGCTAACCGGGACTGTGACACTAGAAAATGTCAAAGCCCCAGAGTCTCCTCTCTCCCGGAGAGCAAAGACACTGGGGAAGCCGGCAAGGGACCAATCAGCGTGTCTCTGCAGATAAACCAATCGGAGCGCTTCATTGAGAAAAATGACGGTTTCGGGCTGTGATCTCCACGGTTCCCCAGTGCCCCTGATAAATTAAAGTTCCCCCATTGTCCCCCATGTGCTGCTACCATGTCCTCTCTGCCGGCTGTGATGGGAGCGGCTCAGGAATGGAACTGCTGCCGACAGCAGAGAGTGTCTACTGTAACTTACCACTGACACTCTGCTGCTACAGCCGAAATCGGTGCTGGCACGGATCTCAGCCGTTTAACCCCATAGATGCCGCGGTCAGCGGCTGCCCGTGGCATCCAAGGGGTTGAGAAGAAGGAGCTCCTCTCTCTTGCATCGGGCCACCACTGCTGCGATGGTAGCGGCCAAATGGTCGCCATGGAAACTGAACGCCTTACAAAGGCGTCTGGGCTGCCATGTATCTAAGGCTGATCAAACCCTGAGTTTCTGATCAGCCTTAGGCCTCATGCACACAAACGTATTTTCTTTCTATTTCCGTTCGGTTTTTTGTGGACCGTATATGGAACCAATCATTTCAATGTGTCCGCAAAAAACGGAAGTTACTCCGTATGCATTCCATTTCCATATGTCTATATTTCCTTTCCAAAAAAATAGAACACGTCCTATTATTGCCCGCATTACGGACAAGGATAGCACTGTTCTATCAGGGGCCAGCTGTTCATTTCTGCAAAATATGGAATGCACACAGACATCATCCGTATTTTTTGTGGATCCGTTCTTTGCGGACCGCAAAATACATATTGTCTTGTGCATGAGGCCTTATTGTAAGTGTACCGCCTCCTAATGCTCTGTGCCGCCTCTCCTCCTCCCTCCTCCTCCTGCTTCAAGATCTCGCGCGTGCGCTAGGGCTCTGCCTGATGCGCCCGTGCGGACTTCGGGAATCGGCTTCTTCAAGCGAAGTGCACATGCGCGAGATCTTGAAGCAGGAGGAGGGGGAGGGAGAGGCGGCACAGAGCATTAGGAGGCAGTGCACAAGTCAGGAAAGGCGGCGCTGGGCACGAACGGCTTTGGGTGCGGCCGGGCACCCTGCATCCCTGGACCTCCCCTTGGGCACCTTATTTATTTGATTGACAGGTTAGTAAAACCTGTTTTTGGGCTAAATAAAAGGTACTGATCGCTTTGATGAGCCCACATTAGGAATCCTGATGAGACCCTGAGTGTCAGCATATGTTTAGCTGACAGGGGTCAAACCTGGTGACAGAATCCCTTTAAGCATTTTAAGCATAAAGCTTTTAATCAGAGGTTATGAGAATCATATTCTTAGGTCTTCCTTTTAGTATATATACTGTATAGCCTCTCCTTTTAATTGTGAAGTGAATTAAATCAGAGTGTGTTTAAGCATAATTTATAGATAACATATTCCCAAAAAGATCTAGTTTTCGGATGGTGATGTAAATATAAGAAACAACTGTGATGACTTCTTAAAGTATGACAATTATGGTATGGATAGCAGACATCTTGTTACTATTAGGAGATAACTATTGTTTGTCCGTCTATAATTTAAGTGAAAGCACAGAGCAAATGATAATGCTTCCAATATGTTTTCACCTTACATGTTCTGCTATGATGGAGCACACTGACATTTGGCTTAGCGTCATTGAGCTGCCATTTCAGTATGCATAGCTATGTCCCAGGCTCGCACTATCTCTAAGTACACAGATATGATTGATACTTCATTTTTAATAAGATAATTTCAGAACACTATGATTGCACAAAGAACTATAAGAAAACAGATGTTAAACGTCGAATTAGTTAATATTGTCAGCAGATTCATAATCAAGTGGTAAAAACGTGATACATTATAGCTGGACATTTATAATAGAAAACAGTGTATTGTGGCTGTTACCAATTTATTCAGTCTGATGATTGGAGACCATCCATGCTGCTAAAGATCCTGGTCCTAAAATGCCAGCTGGTTGAAAAAGGGTTCACTTTGTTCCTTGGATAACAAGATATTATTTGCGGTGTCATTTCTACCAAAAGAAAGTTGTCCACAGGAAAGAAGTAAGATAACATGTTGTATGTGCTGAGTAGGATCTATATTTTTCTTAGTTTTTTTGTTTATTTGTTTTGAATGGACACATGAAGATTTTAGGAAAAATAGAGAATTCCTTAAACGAGTCCTATTTTAAATGAGCACTACACCTCACAATGAATGAGGAGATAATCTAAACCACACTGTAGAACTATCTGCACGTTCGGACACAAGCAATCTAGTAGAAATTCTGAGAATACAGGTGTTACTTTCCTCCTGATCTCTTCTATTTTTAACTGGCAGGTGGCTAAGAGGGCAGAAAGAAGCAATGGTGTGGATCTTAGTGATCTTCTTGTCTCCTCTTGCAGTAAAAACAGTGGGGAGAGGCCTTTGCTGCCCAGTTGTCTTGTAGCCAGTCACAAGATTGGAAATGGCAGATATGAAAATAGCTGATCTTCTGGAACACAGAAGTATTCTTCATATACCTTGCAATTTTAACTATATGTAATATGGCACAAAATAATATCAAAGGAAAGATTAGATGAAGGAAGATTAATTAGTTACATTTCCTACATTTAATATTCCTTTAAATATGTGCTGTGGCTTATAGCTATATGTTTACTGAAGACACAGAATGCAGCATTGTTCTGTTAACTCAGAGACAGACTTCCTGCATAGGACATCATCTAGGGAGATCAACCATATCAATCAGTGATGCCCAACTGGAGAGCCATGCAACCTAACAAAAGGGAAATTCAGCTGGGTGATCTGCCAACCATAGAGAGCATACTTCTCTCTGTCATGGGGACACTGGTGTCTTTCCCATCTTAAAATAATTGTGCTGTGTATATGTTTACATTAGTATGCCATATGAAGCTATGTGTGGGCGTTATTGCATGCCTGATGTCTTTGTTTCCTTAATAAATATTTTACTAAAAACAGAACTCAAAGATTTATTTAGGAAATGTTTTAGCTTCATAAAATATGTGGAGAAAACATCTGCAACAAATACAGTTGTTTAAAAACAGTCATAAGTGATTGTCAAGCTTTTGACCTGGCTGAATTGATAAGTGGCCCTTTAGAGCAGTCAAAGACTAAGGCCTCCACAGCATTTGTGCACTGAACACCATTAATATACATCACTATATACGATGGAACTGACGGGGCACAGGTAACCTATCCAGCAAACTACGCATCGACTGCTAGAATTGGTAAAAGCTACCCCTCAACCTGTCAGCTGCACTTGCTAGCAGCTACCTGATGAATTTAAAATTCCATACTACTTGCAGGGACTGCTCAGGGTTAACTAGTTATGTTCCTGAGTGAGAGTGCTTTTATGGAGGTGGTTATTCAGTTGTAGATAGGGCTCCTGTAGTTATAGGGGTGTTGCGGGCTAAGCTCACCAGCTCTTGCTGAACTGAGTAGCTAGTGCCAAGTCTGTCGAGTAGTCATACTAGGCACTGTCATAGTAAAAACAGTATCCAATTGCAATAACAGACACAAGCCAAGTTAGAACCAAGAAAGACAAAGTTTCAGAGATGCGAAGGTAGGAGAAATAGTTCAAGGTCAAACAGAGCAACAAGCAAGTTGAAGGCAAAGAGTTAACGGGTAAACAAGTTGGGTCTGAAAAAAAGGAATACTCACAGTAATCTAACACACAGGAACAAGGTAGAAAATATAACAAATGGCAGTAGTCCTACAGAAGGATTTAAGTGCAGCACAGATCTCACTGGCTCTCAAAACTCCCCTCCTGCCTCTCTCTGCCAGAACGGGTGAGCTTGTCAGGCTACGTCATCTACCTCCCTGCCTGGGTCCCGCAGAGATTGTTACAAAATGAAGATCTTTTAATTATATAACCCACCTCTAATAACGCATAAAGTGAGGTGTCGCCTACTGTTACTTAGCCAGCTTTACCGTTGGCATGGATGCCCAATGTTATTGTGATTGTTAAACTGGGTAAACCAAAGATAACTAGGGAACAGAGAACACAAATTCTTCCTTCAGCTTAAATTTACTACACAGTTCTTCTGCCCAATTGACCATTGCATCAGGCGTATAAATAGAGAGACCACCAAGAAACAAGTAAAAGGCCAAATCAATCTCCCAGTCTTTTTAATTATTGGAATATGAAACAGTTGTAAATAACGCAGTTAGTCATTTACTGTCCTATTTTTAGGGGATAAAACCTGCTTTGTAGCATTCTTTCCACTCACTTTCTAAAGCTGCTCTCTAAAGCAATATTTTAATAAGGCTGTATGATTTTTATTATGTTTAAAACAAAGCTAGTTACAGTGTAAGTGACTGGAAAACACTTGTATGCAACAAAGCTTCCTATAGAGAGAAACAACCAAGAAATGTCATCCATCATCTCCTGCAGTCTTCTGATTCTACTGTGTGTGTGATATACTGAAATATCTAGCTGTGCCAGCACTTGACACCCGCTCACTAACTGCCTCCTGTATCAACAATGCAAGATTAGATAGCTGATGAATAAAACATAAAATTAAAAATTTGATTAATGAACTGTAAAATATGTAGCATTGTAGAACAGGTAATTTTGAGAAACTTGCTTTACCTATTAGCGTACCTCTTATGTTTATTTATATGTTTCAACTTCTAAAAGCTGTTGTTTTAAAATCTTAACAAAATGTATTAAAAAATTACAAAATTAGACCAGTTAGGGTCCAATTGCTGAGACTCCAACCATCTAAAGAATAGGGGCACTAGTATGCTGTCCCTCCTTAATGTGGATGTTCTGTCTTCATACACGTTCACACAGTGTGCATTCTGACATACAGCATAAATCCATTCCTGTCTTCTAAATAAGAGTACTGTTCTTTGTAGTCTAGCTTGATTATTGGTCAACAGGTCGTGCATATGTGATTGCTTATATACAATTGATTGATGGATTGGTAAACAGGATTGTTTGGTAAAACTAAAAGAATACAATTAACATGTATAAGTATGAAGCATAGCGTAGCATGTACTATAACATTACATTAACACTGAAGTACGTGGTAAAATGGCTGCCTGTACATAAGATTGCATGGCTAGCTAACAGTAATAACAACTCCCTGAGTAACAATTACAACTAGCTGAACAGCTCTGCAACACACAATATCTTTAAAACAAAGGTAAATCTATATACTTTTCAAGGATGGCAGAGTTTGATAAGGAGACATGCGTAGGACAGCTCCAGCTCTGCTGGAGACTGGAGACTTCTTTCCCAGGATGCTTTGCACTCCCACAATGCAGTGCAATTATGACCGCTAGATGGTGCTATAACCACACTAAACACTTCCGAATTACCCTGACTCTGGCAGAATGAACTAGAATCATTTTCTAACCCTGCTGGGCAGAACAGTACATGTGCTGGAAGTGTTCTCTCATTCTGTACCTCTCTTAGAGTTCAGTAGCTAGCAGCTCATGTCCTTGGCCATATCTCTGCACAACTTCTTACCCCCACAGATGTGTCAGTGGGGACCGGGTAACCCATCAAGTAACCATTGGGGTCCCAGCATTTGGACATCCACCAATCTAAGTCTAAAATATGTCACCTGTTACATCAATATGGTTGGACTACTTTTTATGGGAATACATACATTACTTAAATATTGTACCCAAACTGGCACCTGAAGGTTGTTAATAAGAACTCAATGAACACAATTCACTTTGAAAATGCAGAGTCTCTCAGGAAACATTTTTATATTTATAAATTTAAACATTGGAGTAATGGTAATCTTCACATAGAATAATAGAAGCTTAAAGGGAGTCTATTACCACCTTTTTCCATTATAAACCTCTCCTGGTACCCTGTAGATCCCAGACATACCTTTTTGTAGCATAAATGTTTCATATTGTGACTTGATTACCAGCAGCAATTGATAAATTTGTTGCAATGTACGTTAATGCAGATATTATTCTTATCATAAACTCCTCCCAATGTGTGTGTATTACATGGACATTAACTACATATTAAAAATCGTGTTGTGACAGGAACACAAATAATACAAAGGCTTTATGCACATGGTCCACATCTGATACACATTTTTGAGGATGGGATGGGGATGCCATCATTTCAACGGTGACATAAAAAATATGGACAGCACACCGTGTGCAGTCTGCATTCGTATGTCTGCTGTGTGGCCCCACAAAAAAAAAAATCTATATCTATATCTATAAAGAAGGACGTATTGTATATGTGTGTGTTTGTTTGCATGTATGTATGTTCCACGATCACTCAAAAACACATCCATCTATTTCAATAAAACTTGGTATACACATCCCTTGCTACCTGGAAATAAATCTTTCGGGGGTCACAGCCCTCTAGGACGTACCGTTCCTGAGATATTTCCAAAAAATGACCTGCATTAGCCAATAGAAGCCCACAGATCTTTCACTCATATCCCAACAGCCATACACACGGTCACATGTACCTTATCAGCCAATAGAAGCTTGCAGGCCCATAGTCTCCACATACACACAGTTTTACTCCAGGTTTGCATAACAACCTAGCAATTTTTCTTCACTGCTGTAGGTCAGCTTTAGGCTAGGGCTACATGACGAAATGTGTCGCGCGACAATAAGTTGCACAACACATTGGGCACAACTACACTGCTACATGTGTCGCTACACTGCTATAATGATAGTCTATGGTGTTGCCCTGCGACATGGGACATGTTGCAACTGCGACGCGTCCATCTTGGATGGATTTTTTGCAACTGTTGTGTCGCAGTTGCAGCATGTCACATGTTGCAGTGCGACACCATAGCCTATCATTATAAAAATTGTTGAGACAAAATGTCGCGCGACACATGTCTTCATGTAGGCCTAGCATTAAAGGCCCTGTGGAGGTCACTGTTAAAGAGGCGTTCACTGTGGATCTTAATGTTAAGGGGGCAGGCTGCTGTGGAGGTCACTGTCAAGGGAGTGGGGTGTTGTGAAACTCACTGATAAAGGGGCGGGCTGCTGCGAATGTCAAAGTTAAGAGGATGGTCTGCTGTGGAGGTCCCATTGTAAAGTGGTGGGGCACTATGGGGGAGCGGTGGTTTCAGTGTTAAGGGGGGACTGTGGAGTTCACTGTTAAAGGGGCGGGATGCTGTAGAGGTCACTGTTATGGAGATACTGTCGATATCTTTTATCGACACACACAAACATTAAATGAAATAGGTGAAATATACCCGTGCGAAGCCGGGTCCTTCTTCTAGTAAATATATAAAAAACATGTCCTATTCTTGTCCATTTTGGAGGGAAAAATAAGCATTTGTAAACTTGGGCGGGACCTGTGGAAGGGTAAAATCCAGGATGCACACAACCAGTAACTGCAAAATGGATATGGTCGTGTGCATGAGGCCTTAATACGGATATCATAATCTGGCCTTAAACTGAATTCATATTGCACTAATCCATTGTCATATCAGGAGGTGCCACCTATCTATACTTTCCCAGTTGAAGCTCTGAAAACATGTGAAGGTTCTCTGCATAAGACTTAGTACTTGGTTTAGAGCAGGATATATTACTGGAGATAAAAATAGAATTGCTGAGTCTGGTTTCCAGTTGGGGATATCTTGTGAATTACTGTAGCTCAAAATGCAGAGTAGGAGGGAATCAAGTGACCAGAATATTTATGAGGGGTGGTTTGGGTATGTTCGCGGGAATGTTATGAGATTGTTTGTTTCAGCCACATGGAAAGGTTATCAGCTTAAATCTTATTTTAGCTTCTAAGAAAATAAGTTGGACAATGGTCTTTTCTTACATCTGCTGGACAAATGTGTGACTGAATCTGGAGAGATCCGGTGAGGATTAGTGGCATGGTTACCTGGTACTTATAGTAGTACATAGGCCGAGTATGTACACAGTATATGGGTAACAGCTTAGTTGGAACATGAAAGGATTTTACCGGGACACACGTGACAGTGGATTTAGGGGGACATTCATCAAGACTGGTGTTTTACACATTGGTCTTAATCGCTCCCCAGCTTGCTATAGATGCACCACAAATATAAGGAGGCACATACCTCTTAATATGGGGCATCTGTAGGTCAGTGTGCCAAATGAAGATCTACACCAGCATGGGAGCTGGTGTCAATTTTCTTTATGGTTTCCTGACCTAGATTTAATAAATGTGACTGGCTGCCTACTGTGGCCCCTCACTGCTTGCTACTTTAAAAAGTTGCAGGCAGTGCATAAAATCCTCAAAAAGGTCACAAAATATAGTGCATGCTGACTGGTGGCAATAATTGGAAATCGTGTGCTCTAATGTAACAGAAAAATGAGAACGCTAAAATTTAGCTTTTATTGGTAAGCTTAAAATATGGTGGGGAGATTCACGAAACTAGTCACTAAAAGAGCTATGGTTGTGGGGGCAATCACAATCAATATGCTGAGATAGCAATAGCGCCACTCAGCCTTACTATGCCCAAACCACGCAACTCATAGAACAGTTATGTGTGTAAAGCTGTCAGCAACCATTCACACTGGCTAGGTGCATAATGCCAGTATAGTGAAAGTGCCGCTGAAAGGGGTTGACAAAAAGTGAGTCACTCCAAGCTTGCTTTGCGTATCAATTGCAACCAGAATATCACAAGTTATGGAAGTGAAATCACTCAGTACTGGGTAATTTGTATCAGGGTTGGTGAGGATAAAAGGAGACTGACGCCATCCTGTAGTTTCCTCCCGGACTGGTGATTGTCCAAACACCCTGTGAACCCAGTACTAACGGCTCAAAGTCATCTCAGCTATCCTCCTAGGCTCTACACGTTTCATCTGTCTTAGAATCGTCAGGAGCACTGAAGAAAAGAGGAAGATAGGATAGCCTGTAAGACGCTTCCACACTAAGTTGTTGTGATGGCGTCTATCGGCGCTATAATGGCCGCATCGCGGCCGCGCATTCTGAAGGTTTAAGTAGCAGGGAGCGGACCTCTCCTTGGGTGTGGACTGGAGCGTACGCTGGCAGTGAGTGGGCAGTGAAGACGCTGCTCAAAGCAATAGGCGCCCGCCCTCCCACTGGTCACGTGTATTAACCACTCCCCCACTCCATTCATAATGTTGTAATGGGGATATCAATCGGCAGATAACCGCAGGATACCTTGGTGAGCTAAAACAATGGGTGTAAAGACAGCAACAGCACCCAGAATAGCAAAATTACCAACAGTACTAGTATCTATAAGATCTTGAGTATACTACTTCAAAACACCGCAAAAACATGAATAGTGTAAAGAGTTTAATAGAAAGCAATTGCATAAAAAACGCATATGCTAAATGTGAACAGGTGCCTATGGTTGATAAGGATACAGTAGAGCAGTGTTTCCCAACCAGTGTGCCTCCAGCTGTTGCAAAATTACAACTCCCAGCATTCCCGCACAGCCAAAGGCTGTCCGGACATGCTGGGAGTTGTAGTTTTGCAACAGCTGGAGGCACACTGGTTGGGAAACACTGCAGTAGAGGGATTTATAAGGATGCCTAAGATTTTTAAATAGGCAACAAATGAAGTTAATGTACCAAAATCCCAGAACTACAGATTTGATACATATATCTAAATAGAAGAAGGATCAGACATCATGGTAGGGACCATCCAGGACTCAAGAGAAATGATCAAGCACCACAAAATATAGAGTGCATTACTCAATGAAGCAAGCATATGAAATGTATTCATTGAGCCCTTCATAATGCGCGGCCGCGATGCGGCCATTATAGCGCCGATAGACGCCATCACAACAACTTAGTGTGGTAGCGTCTTACAGGCTATCCTATCTTCCTCTTTTCTTCAGTACTCCTGACGATTCTAAGACAGATGAAACGTGTAGAGCCTAGGAGGATAGCTGAGATGACTTGGAGCCGTTAGTACTGGGTTCACAGGGTGTTTGGACAATCACCAGTCCGGGAGGAAACTACAGGAAGGCGTCAGTCTCCTTTTATCCTCACCAACCCTGATACAAGTTACCCAGTACTTAGTGATTTCACTTCCATAACTTGTGATATTCTGGTTGCAATTGATACCCAGAGCAAGCTTGGAGTGACTCACTTTTTGTCAACCCCTTTCAGCGGCACTTTCACTATACTGGCATTATGCACCTAGCCAGTGTGAATGGTTGCTGACAGCGTTACACACATAACTGTTCTATGAGTTGCGTGGTTTGGGCATAGTAAGGCTGAGTGGCGCTATTGCTATCTCAGCATATTGATCGTGATTGCCCCCGCAACCATAGCTCTTTTAGTGACTAGTTTCATGAATCTCCCAACCATATTTTAAGCTTACCAATAAAAGCTAAATTTTAGCGTTCTCATTTTTCTGTTACATTACAAAATATAGTGCAACAGCAGCATGTGCCACAGTTTGCAACTTTTTGGCAGCAGGTGTCTGGTGCAGAGAGGATGATGAATTCCCCCTTAGTCTTTATAGGGCTGTTTTCACATTGGCCATATTTTTAACATTGTTAACTAAATGAAATCCTGTGGGTTTCTTGGGAACAACTATACATAGTATAGAAAGAAGGGCTGGATTTGTCCCCACTGTCCACCAACTATCATGGAAGTCTAGCAGTTGATACAATGATGGTAAAAAATAATGGCAAAAAATTGTCACCTTTATGGTTGAGCAAAAGATTACTGTGGCCCTGTTCAGACCTCACTTTTGCCTTTCATCAGAGGTAGATATCACAAAATTTAGCTGGTGTTTACCTGCATACAGTACACCAGGTGAATGGGGCCATAGGGGATATTGTTGACATATGTGCCAAGCATAATTTACAAAGTGTGAACAGAGTCTAAATTGTATGTTTTAGGTAAATATAGCTTAGTCATAATCTATTATGATTCATTTGATTGATTTGTTACGTTAAGGGACATTTACTAAAGTGCTATACTTGCACAATCATTTGCCATTTTTCACTTGTCTTGGCATTTTATAAAAGTGGCAAGGAAAAGTGGGTGTGGGTTTGAAGGATGGGTGTAGCCTACACGGCCCTCCGGATTAACTATAATTCACTCCAGAAACTAGAGTAAAAGAGTTTAAATCTATGCCAGCTCAAAGATAAAATTTAAAGTGCACTGACTGTCTGGAAATACGCCAAATTTATTAAGATTCACAGTCTGCCCCTACTGACTTTAAACTATGACTAGTATTTGTAATGGTCTTAAAGCAGCATAAATCTGATGGGAAAGAACTAACACAAGTATGAACCTTAAAGGGGTTATCCAAGATTTATAATGCCCCCCATATACCCGAGCCCCTCCCGGAGGTTGTACTTACCTCTCTCCCCAGCACTCATCTCACTTCTCATAGCGACGCGGCTGCCGCTGCATCTCCCCATCGCACGGGTTAAAACATACAGTGACAGAGGGACGGCCAATAGTAGGCCGCAACAGGGATGAGCCTTCCTAGCGTCACCTGCGATGCTAGGGAGGTTCGTCCCCGTCGCAGCCTGCCATTGGCTGCTCCCCCAGTCGCCAGATGTTTTCACCCACGCGATGCGGAGATGCAGTGGCAGCTGCACCGCTATGAGAAGTGACAGCCATGACAGCATCAGCAGTGACGCGGGTGCCGGAGAACGAGGTAAGTACAACCTCTGTGAGGGGCCTGGGTATATGGGGGGCATTATAGATCTTGGCTAACCCCTTTAATTATTGTATAATGAAAAGTCATTTATTTTGTGATATACTTCCTGACAGGTTCCTTTTAATGTACCTCCACGCCTGCTGCCCCTGAAATCTTGCACTGTTCAATACAAGCTGCAGTTTATCAGTCAGGCTAGGTGAGTGAAGAATGAGTTTAACATGTGAACACACGTGGTACATAAGCTCTCTCATTCTCATTACTCAAAAAATCCTTTTTTTAAAGGGGTTGTTCAGCCTATGAGCCAACAAACGCAATGGTGTTAAACTGGTGCCCAGTTTATAAAAAAAAGTTCGCTCACCTGCGCGCAGCCCTTCCATTGCTATGCTACTGCCCCATTCCCAACTGCTTCTGATGCCCACCAGACCGGGACTTAGTTCCGTGATCCAATAACTGGCCTCAGCAGTCACATGTGCTAGAACAACACATCACTTGCACAATAGCAGCCAAGCCACTTCTGGTCTGGCGAGAAATGGAAGCAGTCAGGAATGGGATAGCAGTACTGGCTCAAAACAAGTTAATGGTTCCGACTATTAGTGTTTTCATCTCGAATGCCAGACAACCCCTTTAATATCAGACAGGAAAACTTTCAAAGCAGAACACGTAGCCATTCTGACATGGATTTTCAAAGTAAGTACACCAGCCTCATTTGGTCTATTTAATAAGGTGTGCAGTCTGTATTGTGAAATCTGGTGACAGATTCTTCTTTATGAGTGTCATTTCGGTAGATATTACGCACAGACCTAGAGCTGAATATATTTTGGCATTTCAACTCTATACAGCAGTAAATACAATCTGTGCAAGCCATCTGAACAAAACACCACAACTCAGATATATTAGGAGAGGTACTGTTGATGTTTTATCTTTAGTTTCCAGGGAAGAGAGCTTGGGGATTTGTGTAGAACAAGGAAAGTATTTCAAATAACCTTGGAAATTACAATTTCAATTCTCTGAGGTCAAAAGACCTGCCATGAGCAGATTGTGAATCATTCTCTCGCTCTGGTTATGTTGAAGTTGGCACAACTATTGTTTTATGGTCCGCGTATCATTGTACTAACCTTCAACATGGGGGTTAATACAAAAGTGTTGGATGAAATGTACTCACACTGCAAAATGTGAGCAACTGCTCCTAGGCTTTGGACAAAAAACACTAAATGACGTTCATTTTTCCTTAGTATAATGAAAGTTATTACCTGACAGTAAGACAGTAAGTGGATTGGAAAGCTCCATACAAGCTGCTTTTATTATATCAGTTCAAGAATTAACCACTTTGTGACTAGACACCTCCTGATGGAGTATTATCATGCATGAAGACTATGTATATGCATATGTAGTACTGATCAAACATTTAATAATTACGTAGTTGTGAAGGTCAAAAAAATTACACTAGTACTTGAGGTTCAAGCTTTCAATGTAAAAACATTGAAAAAAAATCATTGATTTTTGTGTCGCCATATTCTAACTTTTTTATTTTTCTATGGACAAAAGTAGGCATGTTTTTTTTGTGGGGTGAGCTGTAGTTTTTATTGGTACTATTTTAATGTACAGTTCCCTTTTTTGATCCCTTTCTATTAATTTCTTTTAAGCAATATTTATTTATTTCTGAAATTCACCTTGCAGTCATTGTGGATGCAGTGGTACCAAATATGATTAGTTTTTATTGTTTTATATGTATAAATATATATATATATATATATATATATATATATATATATATATACATATATACAGTTGTGTTCAAAATGATTCAACCCCCAATGCTGTAAAGGGTTTTAGGGAATTTAGTGTACATTTGTAATTGTGTTCAGAATGAAATCTTACTTTTAAAAGAACCAAATGCAACTAAAATGGCCTTAATTGTTTTTGTAATACAGTATTAAATGTTTTTTTGTGTGATTTCTTCATTGACACAATTATTCAACCCCTTAACCCCTTAAGGACCGGGCTCATTTTCACCTTAGGACCAGGCCATTTTTTGCAAATCTGACCAGTGTCAGTTTATGTGGTGATAACTTTAAAACGCTTTTTCTTATCCAGGCCATTCTGAGATTGTTTTTCGTCACATATTGTACTTCATGACACTGGTAAAATGAAGTCGAAAAATGTCATTTTTATTTATAAAAAAATATCAAATTTACAAAAAATGTTGAAAAATTAGCAATTTTCCAAGTTTCAATTTCTCTACTTCTATAATACATAGTAATACCGCCCAAAAAAGTTATTGATTTACATTCCTCATATGTCTACTTCATGTATCGATCATTTTGGGAAAGCCATTTTATTTTTTGGGGACGTTACAAGGCTTAGACGTTTAGAAGCAAATCTTGACATTTTTCAGAAATTTTCAAAAACCCACTTTTTAGGGACCAGTTCAGGTCTGAAGTCACTTTGTCAGGCTTACATAATAAAAATGACCCCATTCTAGAAACTACACCCCTCAAGGTATTCAAAACTGATTTTACAAACATCATTAACCCTTTAGGTTTTCCACAAGAGTTAATGGCAAATGGAGATAAAATTTCGATTTTTTGGAAAATTTTCCGTTTGAATCCATTTTTCCCAGTAACAAAGCAAGGGTTAACAGCCAAACAAAACTCAATATTTATTGCCCCGATTCTGTAGTTTGCAGAAACACCCCATATGTGGGCGTAAACTGCTGTATGGCCCAATGGCAGGGCATAGAAGGAAAGGAACGCCATATGGTTTTTGGAAGGTGGATTTTGCTGGACTGGATTTTTGACACCATGTCCCATTCGAAGCCCCCGATGCACTCATAGAGTAGAAACTCCAAAAAAGTGACTCCATCTAAGAAACCACACCCTCAAGGTATTCAAAACCGATTTTACAAACTTTGTTAACCCTTTAGGTGTTCCACAAGAGTTATTGGCAAATGGAGATGAAAATTCAGAATTTCTATTTTTGTTATCTTGCCTCAAAAAAGTGTAATATAGAGCAACCAAAAATCATATTTACCTTAAAATAATACAAACAAAACTGCCACCTTATCCCGTACTTTCCAAAATGGGGTCACTTTTTTGGAGTTTCTACTGTAGGGGTGCATCAGGGGGCTTCAAATGGGACATGGTGTCAAAAAACAGTCCAGCAAAATCTGCCTTCCAAAAACCATATGGCGTTCCCTTCCTTCTACGCCCTGCCGTTTGGCCGTACAGCAGTTTATGACCACATATGGGGTGTTTCTGCAAACTAGAGAATCGGGAAATATATATTGAGTTTTGTTTGGCTGTTAACCCTTGCTTTGTTACTGGAAAAATTGATTAAAATGGAAAATTTGCAAAAAAATAGCTATTTTCGGACCGTTTTTATTTTTTGTTATTTACATCGTTGAACTGACAGGTTAGATTGTGTGCTATTTCTATAGAGCAGGTTGCTACGGATGCGGCAATACAAAATATGGCTACTTTTTGGGGGGTTTTGTTTCAGTTTTACATAATACAGCATTTTTGAAAAAAATGATTTTTTAGTGTCTTCACATTCTGAAAGCCATATATTTTTTTTATTTTTTGGACGACTGTCTTATGTAGGGGCTCATTTTTTGCGGGATGAGATGATGGTTTGATTGGCACTATCTTGGGGTGGATATGACATTTTGGTCGCATGCTATTACACTTTTTGTGATGTAAGGTGACAAAAATGGCTTTTTTTTTCTTGTGTTCACTTGAGGGGTTTGGTCATGTTTTTTTTATAGAGCAGGTTGCGACGGATGCGCCGATACAAAATATGTATACTTTTTATTTATTTATTCAAGTTTTACACAATATTATCATTTTTTAAAACAAAACAAATCATGTTTTAGTGTCTCCATAGTCTGAGAGCCATATCTTTTTTATTTTTTTGGGGTGATTGTCCTATGTGGGGTATAATTTTTTGCGGGATGAGATGACGGTTTGAATGGCACTATTTTTGGGTGCATAGAACTTTTTGATCGCTTGCTATTACAGTTTTTGAGATGTGAGGTGACAAAAATGTATTTTTTTTACATTGTTTTTATTTTATTTTTTTAACGGTATTTACCTGAGGGGTTAGATAATGTGATATTTTTATAGAGCAGGTTTTTACGGACGCGGCGATACCTAATATGTATACTTTTTATTTATTTATTTTACTTTAACACAACAATAGCATTTTAGAAAAAAAGAATTATGGCGGTTTTATTGGTACTATTTTGGGAGGCATACGCCTTTTGATTCACTTGGTATTACATTTTTTGTGATGCAAGGTGACAAAAAATTGCTTTTTACACCATTTTGTTTTTTTACGGTATTTGCGTGAGGGGTTAGGTCATGTGATATTTTTATAGAGGAGATTTTTACGGACGCGGCGATACCTAATATGTGTAGTGTATTTGATTTTTTAATTTTTATTCAGTGATATGTATTTTTCTTATTTTTGACCCAGACCCACTTGGTTCTTGTAGATCCAGTGGATCTGGTGTCTATATAATACAGTAAGTACACTATATAGTGTACTTACTGTATTTTTACTTTACAAAGTCTGAATAGGCTTTTGCCTTTAGCAAAAGCCCATTCAGAGTTTCAGTGCCATGGAGAGCAGGGCGCTTCTGAAAGCGTCCTGCTGCCATAGTAACCATCACCCGCTGCCATAAGAGAGCAGCGGGTGATGGAGAGAGAGGAAGCTCCCTCCCTCTGCTATCCTATCCTGTCGGGGGACTGCAAAGGTACAGCAGCCCCCGATGGGAGGAGGGAGGAGCTCCCTCCATGTTAACACCTTCTATACCGCGGGGTTAAACTGCTGACATCTACAGCACAGACGTCAGCAGTTTATAGCAGTGGGTCAGCAATGTGCTGACCCCTGCTATACCCACTAGACACCAGGGAAAGCATTTGAAAGGAGGCGGGCAGGGGATCGCAATTGCGATCTCGCCTGCTGCGCCGCCCGCCTCCGCGCCGCCCGCCCGCAATCCCTACACCGCCCGGGGGACACAAACATGGCGAGGTGCAGGGGGTTAATATTTATAAGTTTGGGGCATATTTTAGTCTCTGATCCCGCGGTCACAGACCGCGGGATCAGAGACTACAGATAGCGCAGCAAACCGCAGGTCTGAATTGACCTGCGGTTTGCTGCGATCGCTGACATGGGGGGTCACAGGACCCCCCTGGGCATTGTGCCAAGGTGCCTGCTGATTGATTTCAGCAGGCATCTTGTTCCAATCACCGCCACGTGCGCAGCGGTGATCGGATATTCGCAGGGTGTACATGTACGCCCTTGGTCCATAAGTACCAGGACACAAGGGCGTACATGTACGCCCTTCGTCCTTAAGGAGTTGAAGACTACCACTCTTAAGAACAGAGGTTCATTCAAGTGTTTTCGATCAGGTATTGAAAACACCTGTGGATGTCAAGGAGCAGCAATCAAGCATAATAAGCACCAATTAGGCAGATGTAAAATGACTGTGATACTCAGCTCCTTCTAGACATTACTGGTGTGTTTACAAACATGGTGAAGTCAAGAGAATGGTCCAGGAAGACAAGAAAAGAGGTGATTTCTCTTCACAAGAAGGGCAATGGCTATAAGAAGATTGCAAAGATGTTAAACATACCAAGAGACACCATAGGAAGCATCATTCGCAAATTCAAAGCAAAGGGCACTGTTGAAACGCTGCCTGATCGTGGCAGAAAGAAGATGCTGACTTCGACTGCTGTGCGCTACCTGAAGCGCAAAGTGGAGAAAAGTACCCGTGTGACTGCTGAGTGAGGAACTGAAAAAAGATTTGTCAGATGCGGGTACTAAAGTTTCAGCTCAGACAATAAGGCGCACACTGTGTAATGAAGGCCTCCATGCCAGAACTCCCAGGCGCACCCACTTGCTGTCTCCAAAGAATAAGAAGAGTCGACTGCAGTATGCCAAAAGTCATGTGGACAAACCACAAAAGTTTTGGGATAGTGTTCTGTGGACTGATGAAACAAAATTAGAACTGTTTGGGCCCATGGATCAACGCTATGTTTGGAGGAGGAAGAACAAGGCCTATGAAGAAAAGAACACCTTGCCTACTGTGAAGCATGGCGGGGGGTCAATCATGCTTTGGGGCTGTTTTGCTTCTACAGGTACAGGGAAGCTTCAGCGTGTGCAAGGTACCATGAATTCTCTTCAGTACCAGGAGATATTGGATGAAATTGTGATGCAGTCCGTCACAAACCTGAGGCTTAGGAGACGTTGGACCTTTCAACAGGACAATGATCCCAAGCATACCTCCAAGTCCACTAGAGCATGGTTGCAGATTAAAGGCTGGAACATTTTGAAGTGGCCATCGCAGTCACCAGACTTAAATCCGATTGAGAACCTCTGGTGGGACTTACAGAAAGCAGTTGCAGCGCGCAAGCCTAAGAATGTGACTGAACTGGAGGCTTTTGCCCATGAAGAATGGGCGAAGATACCCGTAGATCTCTGCAAGACACTTGTGTCAAGCTATGCTTCACGTTTAAAAGCTGTTATAACTGGAAAAGGATGTTGTACTAAGTACTAAGACTGAATGTCACTTGGGGGTTGAATAAAACTGATAATGATGTAAGCACAGAAAAGACATTTGTGGTTATTTCATTATAAATGTTATGTTATATTTGTCTGACTTACAAGTGCCTCTTTAATTTGATTGTAAACAAGATGACTGAAATGATCAAAATCAATGTCAAACTGGCCAAAACACTCAATTTCAGTGGGGGTTGAATAATTTTGAACACAACTGTATATATATATATATTTATATATATACACACAGCTAGGTCCAGACATTTTTGGACAGTGAAATAAGTATTGGTATTTTAGCTGTTTACTAAAACATATTCAAGATACAGGAATATAATCAATATGGGCTTAGAGTACTTTGTTGTTTGGTGAATGACAAATAAAGTGGCCTCAAACGTCAGGCGTCACGCATGAGCTGCCACTGATTAACATCGAAGTTACACAGGGGAGTCCTTTGTCCACCTGTATCATAAAGAAATCGTTTATGGCCTTTCTCTGTTCATGTGGAAATGTGGCATATCAGCCTATGTTGGGGGATGCCGTTCTGCCGCTGCAGCTCAAGGACGGTGTGCTTTGCGATGTACGAGTGGCTGAAGTGCATGCAAAGTATCCTGGCCATTTTCAGGATGTCTTGTAGATCGGCAGAAGACTTCAGGAACCGATTTACAACCAGATTGAACACGTGTGCCATGCAGGGCGCATGGCTCAGCCCTTCTTTAAGCAGCGCCGACACCATGTTCTTCCCGTTGTCAGTCACCATGGTTCCGACTTTGAGTTGTCAAGGAGAAAGCCAGGATTCGATTTCTTGATAAAGCAGTTTCTCCCCTGTGTGACTCCGTTCACCCAGGCAAACTAAGTGCGGAAAAGCGTGACACCGCCGTGCCCTGCACATGTGGTATTCTGGTGGAGCATTGTGAATTGTCCCTGCAGTGGAGGCTTTGGACACGGTTGAGGATGAGGAGGCAGAGGCGGACATTGTCACAGGACCAACAGCGTGAGAACGTGGAGGCAGAAGCAGCGTCACCTTGCCAAGTTGCTGGTGTGGCTGGGCAGGAACCACATTTACCCAGTGGGGCGTAAAGGACATGTGTAGCATCCCCAAGTCAGGGCAATGTGTGTGACTAACCTGGGGAATGCCAGTGATGGAGAGGCCGGCACGCTGTTCCTCTGGGGCACTCTCTGGGTTCTTGCGGGACACAGCCAGGTGGAATGTGAGGTGCCCTTGGTGTTGTAGTTTAACGTGCCTATGGCTGGGTCCCTGAGGTGTCGTGACGCCAGTGCCAGTAAACGGTGGCACACCGTATTTATAGTAGGAATAAACAGAGGTGCAGACTTGTAACTTGAAAACAGAATTCCAACTTTACTGAGAACAGTGGAAATTACAGCAGGCAACCTCTTAACACAGTCCTTGTTGCAGAAAATAGACGTTTGTACAGTCGCAGTTACAGCAGGCTTACATCCAGCAAGGTATAACAGAGGGAAAGACAACAGGACTTAGAATTGCAGGTGAACCTTACTTTCTTCCTGACTTGTCCTGACTGGAATTGATGCTTCAAGGCCCCAATGCCCTACTTCTGGCTTATATCCTTGAATCTCCAGTAGACAGTGTACCTCCTCTTGGCATTTAGTACCTCTTGCTCTAGGGATTGCCTCTGCTTGATTTCTGCTGACTTGCTCAGGCCTGAGACATGTGGCCTTCACAGACTCCAGGGTCTGCACTCCTTCTCCTAGGGCACCATCTTCCTAGGGTGGATTCCTCACAGGCCATAAGGCCTGGGTTTGGCCTTCACAGGCACATGGCCTGCACTTGTCTAAGGCATACTCTGGACTGCCTTCCCTTCCCCTGACTGGGCCTTATATGACTAGGGCAACCTAGCTCCCTCTAGTGACTAGAGCTGGAATTACATCCCTAGCCGGCCTGCACATAGCACATTTCACAGTAACAGGGAATTAAATACAATAAATTACATTGCATGGTACAAATAGGACCTTTACCAGCCTCCCCATAAATGAGAGGAGCGACAGCAGCCAAGTGACCCTTCTGTAGTGACGGGCAGTACAACTCCCGTACACTACATACCCCACTGCTTTAAGCTGAGTACGCCTCGTACTCTAACAGAGTACCGCCCTACTGGAATTTCCACCTGAAAGAGAAAAGAAAAACATGCAAGAATACATACATATCAGTACTCAATTCTATCTGCATCGACAATTGTCATCAGGTCCAGCTGACTGACGGAGAAGTGCGGTGACAAGGGGCGTCGCTCTCTTTCTTCAGGATAAAGAATGGAACTGGGGCGCTGACCTGGCACAGCGGATGTTAGGGAATACCAGGATAGTCCATGACAATGAGTGAGTCCATAAAAGCATATCACAGAGACTCGCACACAGGAGTCCATCTCTGGGCACATAGACTTAGATAAAACATGTTTTAGCAATAAATACGGTCAGCAGCACATACATAAAATCACAATACAGGACTCTGACAACACCAGGGTAACATCTTCCTGGCAAGTCCTGCGTATATTTAAAGTGCTGACATAAAAGAACCCTTTTCAACCTGAAATGGGGGTTAAAGGGATAAGGTGCAAATAAAAGCAACTTGGAGTTATTAAAGTACTTGACGCCACAATGTTAGCAGCAGGCAGGATGTCCCGGAACAGAAAGAGGCAGGCTGGGAGCAGTGGTTCCACAGTGGCAACTTATTTGTCAAACATGCCACCGGCCGTGGGAACTGGCAGCAAGCTCCACCAGCCTGGCAAACTTAAAGGAACAGTTCCTGCAACATATATGATGTCCCTGTGAGGATGAGCAAAAATGGCCTAGCAGGCCTGCTCACAGGTAGGTGTCAAATGAGCCCCGTTCGTCAGAGGTAGTGCAGCCCTGTGCTGCAGGTAGTCCTGGGCCATGCACCAGGGCCACTTGGAGGGTGCCCACCACAAAGAATGGGCTGGAAACATCACGGTGTTGGGCCTACCCACCTCATTGGCCCGCTGGGTTGCGGACACACAGGAGCTGCTGGTCTCGGGACACGGGCCGGCGCTGGGGTGAGACACTTCCTCTGGCCGGGACATAACGCTCCCGTCACGGCGGACTCGGCTCCTGGCATATGTCAATTTATCCGCTGTTACACGGACCTTGGGTGGCTCAGCGTTAGTGGTAGGACCTTGGACTACGGGTTCGGGTGGTACAGGGGTCACAGGTAACTCACCACCGCTGGACTGCTGCGCTGTTTTCTTAGCCTCTGTCACTTGCCGCAGGCCATCCAGGTAAGCCTGTAAGGAAGCGATCCGCTCCTCCAGGGCGGAGATCTCACTGCTGGATTCCGGCACACTTGCAGCAGGCTCAGATGAGGTTCTATCCTGGCGGTTCTTCCGCAGGTCATCCATGGCTTCACTGAACTGGGCCATCCGCGCCCAATCAGCGGCTGTCTTCTCTCGTCGCGGCAGCTCTGGAGAGGGGTAAGGACTGGGAGGCTTGTCCAGGATCGTCGGCTGCCAGAAAATGTTCGGGCCGAAAAGGAACTCTTCTCCTGGTACGTATTCGGATGGGTCCCGGCGGGTCCTCTGCCTCCACCGGATCTTCTGCTTCTTCCCAGTCCTCCGGTACCGGTCCGGGACGGGTCACCGCAGTGGCATATGGGCCTCGCAGGCCCTCTGCGGGAGTGAACTCCACTTTCTCTCCGACCGCTAGATTATGCAGTCGCCCGGAGATAGCTGCGCTTGACGGACCGGGCGATTCACGTAGTAGTCCCGGTTGGTGCCGGTTTCTTGGATGAAGCCAAATCCTCTGACCTTATCAAACTCGAGCACGACTCCGGTGCGGCGTTCAAGCTGGGGCTTACTGTCCCTGGAGTCCTCGTAAATCCGTTTGGTGACTTCCTCGAAGTACTTCTTCTGAGTGGTAGTTTTTAAAGTTGCCGCCACTGGATCTCGGCCATCAGGGCCGACCACGCGGGTTCCGCGGGAGGAAGCCTCTCTCTGCGGGTGAAAACGGCAGGGCTCGGCTTGTGGCCATGGACAGGTTTGGGCCATGTCGCTGGGAGTATACGCTGGGGCGCAGGGCGCTCCTTAGTTGCTCCTGGGGTCGCTCCATTGCTCCAACTACGGCCCGGATCCCTCCGATTCAGGTAGGAAACCCCGTAGCAGGGTGAGCCACTGTTCCAGCAGGCTCCACCCCGTCGATTCTTGCACGCCCCCTAGGTATTCCAGTATAGGGTAGGCGGTGTCCATATTATAATCCTCAAGGGAAGGCGTTACCTCCAGGTCGTCTCCTCCTCCTCTTTGGAGGGTTTTGGCGCCAAATTTTCGCGCCACTGAGGACAGTGATGGCGCAAGAAGAAGTCCAATGGCGCCGGCGGCCATCTTGGACGCCATGATGCATCAATTCAATGACAGCAAGCAGTGGTAGTAAAACAGCATAAAAGTCCACAAAAATGCACTTTGAAGTGGCGATTTTCTTCCTCTTGATAGCGCAACACTGCCCAGCACTTTCTGGAGGTTTTTGGGACACTTTTCTGTACGTTTTAGGTCCGCAAAGTTTACTTCAAATAAACAGGCGTTTTGTCACTTGGCAAACTGGTTAAGGCACAAAGTTCACGTTTTTGCTCACAGTCCGTAAAACGTGCGTATCCTGTTCGTGACGCCAAAATGTAGCATCCCCAAGTCAGGGCAATGTGTGTGACTAACCTGGGGAATGCCAGTGATGGAGAGGCCGGCACGCTGTTCCTCTGGGGCACTCTCTGGGTTCTTGCGGGACACAGCCAGGTGGAATGTGAGGTGCCCTTGGTGTTGTAGTTTAACGTGCCTATGGCTGGGTCCCTGAGGTGTCGTGACGCCAGTGCCAGTAAACGGTGGCACACCGTATTTATAGTAGGAATAAACAGAGGTGCAGACTTGTAACTTGAAAACAGAATTCCAACTTTACTGAGAACAGTGGAAATTACAGCAGGCAACCTCTTAACACAGTCCTTGTTGCAGAAAATAGACGTTTGTACAGTCGCAGTTACAGCAGGCTTACATCCAGCAAGGTATAACAGAGGGAAAGACAACAGGACTTAGAATTGCAGGTGAACCTTACTTTCTTCCTGACTTGTCCTGACTGGAATTGATGCTTCAAGGCCCCAATGCCCTACTTCTGGCTTATATCCTTGAATCTCCAGTAGACAGTGTACCTCCTCTTGGCATTTAGTACCTCTTGCTCTAGGGATTGCCTCTGCTTGATTTCTGCTGACTTGCTCAGGCCTGAGACATGTGGCCTTCACAGACTCCAGGGTCTGCACTCCTTCTCCTAGGGCACCATCTTCCTAGGGTGGATTACTCACAGGCCATAAGGCCTGGGTTTGGCCTTCACAGGCACATGGCCTGCACTTGTCTAAGGCATACTCTGGACTGCCTTCCCTTCCCCTGACTGGGCCTTATATAGACTAGGGCAACCTAGCTCCCTCTAGTGACTAGAGCTGGAATTACATCCCTAGCCGGCCTGCACATAGCACATTTCACAGTAACAGGGAATTAAATACCATAAATTACATTGCATGGTACAAATAGGACCTTTACCAGCCTCCTCCTAAAATGAGAGGAGCGACAGCAGCCAAGTGACCCTTCCGTAGTGACGGGCAGTACAACTCCCGTACACTACACATGTACTGTCCCTGACCGTAGTTACAGCTCAAGGACTGGCCCACCTTCTGTTCTACATACGTGTGCAGGGCTGGTACTGCCTTTTTGGCAAAGAAATGATGGCTTGGGACTGTCCACCTTGTCTCACCACAAGCCATCAGTTCTCTGAAATGTGCAGAGTCCACCACTTGGAAAGGGAGGGACTGCAGCACCAGCAACTTAGCCAGGAGCATGTTTAGCTTCTGCGCAGTTGGATGAGTGCACGCGTACTGTTGTCTCTTGGCAATCGCTTCGGTGACCGATTGCTGATGGAATGACTGACGAGGAGTAGTAGGAGCAGGAGCATCAGGACCAGCAGATGATGGGAAGGACAGACAGCTCCCTTCGGCTGAGATGGAGGAGCCTTGACTGCATGAAATTGGGTACGTGCCACTGGGTGATGCATCGGTTGCTGGCTGGACCATCACATCGAAGCCTTGGTTCTCCCAGGCCACTTTATGGGAACACTACATGTATTGAGGCAGGGCCATGGTGCCAAAATTGGCACCCTGGCCATGCTTCACCTTCTGCCCACAAATCCGACTAATGGCTATGTTCACCTCCTCCGACGGCCTAACAAAAAGTTGCCACACCACCGAGCATGGCATATTCCCACCACCACTCCACGCTGACTGCCTGCTATTGCTGCCTCCGTAAACTTCTGCACCGCTACTTTCTAGGCCAGTAGGCTTCTGCGAAGCGGGTGGTCTACCCTCGGAATGTTTGGCTCCCGACCTCCCACTGCTGCCACCCTGCTGACTCACAGCCATGCTGCCACCCTGCTGGCTCAGCCACTGCCTCACGCGCAAGCTGCCACTCTCTTCTCCTGATGATGAAGCCCCTTCTTCACCCGGCTACCCAAGTGCGATTGACTACATCATCATCCACTGCTGTCTGTACATCACTGATGTCCCCCTCAACGGTCTCAGGGCCAGGAGCCTGACTGCTCACAACACTTGCTCCCACGCGACTCTCCTCATCACTACTTGCCAGAGGAAGCAGTAGATGTCTCCTCCAGATCTTGGCTGGGCAGTTGCTGCTTACTGTCCTCTAGTAGCTCGTCCTCTCTGAAAGGTGAAGCCGAGCCTACAGCATATAATACTTCTCGCGCTGAGGGAACTGAAACTGACAGAGGAAGGTTAAGGAGAGGTGGGGGCACACAGCCTGCTACCAGGCCATGCCAACTAAGCTTTGTGTCAGAGGAACCAACTGACTCTTGGCTGGGGGTGTCTGATATTACACCGCTGGGTTGCTGGTCAAGATACTACCGCTAGATGACACCGGGAGCTCAGGCTCTTGCTGCGACCCCGGCTGTCACCCCCCCCCCCTTCACCGCAGAACTGCTAATGGGACGTATGTATCATTCCTCTTAATAAACCATGTAAATGGATGTAGTACAATGTAACTGCTGAATACTAATTATGAATATATTTTCTCCTTTTTTTGCCTATTTCTACACCACAAAAAAAAATAACAATCACAATTTACTGCAGAACAGGTGATGGGACGTACGTATATTTCTTTTTCTACGCCACGCAAATGGCTGTAGTACAATGTAACTTTACCGCCGAACAGCACTTATGACATATATATGTATATATATTGTGACACAGTGAGAGGTTTGGTGGTAAAAAACAGGTATTTTCCTCTCAGCCTGTGCTGCTGGGTTGATTGCAGCCAGGTGAGGGCAAATACTGGACGGGATTTTAGGTGCCGGTCCGGGTTTTTGGGTTAATACCTAGCTGCCTTTAAAAGACAGCTGGGTTTATGCAAAGGTCTCTCTCTGTGTTTGGGATCTGAGCCCTGTGCTGGGCTGAAAAGCTGAGACCTGTATGTCAGGAGAGCAGGCAATGTAAAGACTGTCAGTGGACTTTTTGTGTTGCCGAGCATTCAGCCAGGTGTGAACTGACACCTAGGATTTCAGGTGATTAACCTGGAAGCTACCGGCGTTACTGTCAAGCTCTCAGGGCTGGAAGCAAGAGCTTGCAAAGAGGCGTGCAGTCTGCCTGGAAGCCTGAGGTTGGACTTTCCTGCGGCTGGGCTGACAGCCGGGTGCGAACACGTATCTAAACCACACAGGTGATTTGATCCCGTCTTGGACTTTTGTTTTGCCTCAAGTTTTTGCTATGTGTGTGAAGTAACACTAAGTGACTGTTTTGAGTTTTGTTTGTGCAAGTGTGAAATAAAACACTGTTTGCTGCACTACCTGGACTCCCTTTGCCTCTATACTGCACCCGCACCACTGTCTACCAGAGCAACTCCCACATTTGGTGTCGGATGCGGGCAATTGCAGTGAGGCTGGCGGGAAGCCAAAACATTTTGTAGCATTTTTTTTGGGCACTGTTGCATGTCCTGGATTAAGCCTGCCAAGCTGCAACCACCAACACAGGACAAGATGGAGTAGATGATAAAGCAGCTTGTCCAGGCCAACTTAAACCAACAGCAGGCCATCGCACAACAGCAAAAGAGACATGAAGAAGCCTTACTTGTCCAACAGCAGGCCATCGCACAGCAGCAAAAAAGACATGAAGAGGCCGTCGCACAGCTGCTAGAGGCTAATCAGCGACAGCAGGACACGAACCAGCGGCTGCTGCAACACGTAATGGTGGTAGAAAAGTCAGGGATGCCTCAGGGAGTGCACGATACCCGGAAAGCAGTCCGCACGGCCGTTCCCAAGATGACACCGACAGATAATGAAACCGACTTGGCGATGTTCGAAAAGGTGGCCATGAGAGAGAGACTACCCCGAGACCAGTGGGCGGAGGTCATCGCTCCGTTTCTGGCGTCAGGACCCCAACAGGTTTACTTTGATTTACCGGACGACCAAGCGGCAGACTACTCTGTGGTTAAGGGTGAGCTCCTGGCGAGACTGGGGGTGAATGTGTAGGTCAGGGCCCAGCGGGTACATCAGTGGGAGTTTAACGCAGCTGAGCCAGCATGACCCCTGTATTACAATTTGCTAAAACTCTTACAAAAATGGCTACCGCCTGACGTACTTAGTCCCGCTGCTATGCTGGACCGTATTGTAGCTGACAAATTCTGGAGGGCATTGCCACTACACCTCCAGCGCTGGGTTGGCCAGACAGCTCCTACTAGTGCCCTGGAGATGGTGGACCTGGTCGAACGTTATGGGGCTACTGAGGAACTTAAGGGGGGAACTCTGGGGAAGGGAGTAATAAAACCCAGAAAATCCCCTCCCCAGACCCTGCGGCCTGAGCTGAGAAAGACCGCACTGGATGTGCCCTTTGGGGATCGGGACTCTATAATCTGCTGGCGGTGCCAGGAGCCTGGCCATGTACGGGCCAATTGTCTCCTCCTGGGTGAGCCCATGGATGTAAACTTTGGGTATCGACAGTCATGGTATGCCAGAAGAGTCAATGTGTCAGAGATTATCCATGATGAACATTTGTGTCGGGTGGAGGTGGGAGACACTCCAGTGGCAGCTCTGCTGGATTCGGGAGTCAGGTGACCCTAGTGAGGACTTCCTGGTGCGACCCACAGAGTTTACAGGCCGGAGAGTCGGGGTTTTCAGCATTCATGGAGATTTAAAAGAATACCCCACTGCTCTGTTGTCTGTAAGCATGTTGCCGGCAGGCAGGTCCATGAGGTGGCTGTAACCATGAGTATGCCCTATGATGTGATAATAGGAAGAGACTTTCCATTGTTCCCAGCCCTGTGGCCGGCCATTGTACGTACAGTTCCCAGACAGGTAGGAAAACTTCCAGTAGTGAGGCCTAGCTCAGGTGAGGTGTTAGAACCCCAGAAACCCAAGGCAGAGGGACCCACAGTAGGTCCGGTGGGTGAGGGGAAGACAGTCCACCTAAATAGGATAGGTAGAAAACATAGGAAGGTGGCTCAGCCAGGCCAAAGCCGGTCCTGCAATCGAGTGTCTGGGGTTCGTAGCCAAAGGGACCCGGTTTTGGTTGTTGGGCCACCTGTGGACAGTAAGGACAGCGCTAGGGGGAAGGGGACCTATAAAATAGCACAGAAAGTTGGAGACCCAAATTACAAGGTACACCAGGCAGGACTGCAAAAGCCGGAGCCGGTCTACCATGTAAATTTATGGAAACCTTGGAAGGTTAGAGAGACTTATATTGAGAACAACCCGCGGCAGGTTTATCTAGGGAAAGAGATTCCGGTCCCTCTGTCTGCTTACAGGGAAGCGGCTGCCACAGATAAAATTACTGGCAGCCTTTCCACTGAACAGACTCAGAGAACCAAAGAGTTTGTTAGTCGGAACACAGAGGTGTTCTATGATTTCCCTGAATGCCCTTCCATAACTCACCATGATATTGTCACTGAGCCCCAGGCAAAAGTCTGGTTAAAGCCGTAGGTTGGCCGCAGCCTGTCACCACCTGGACAAAGAAGGAAAGTCCTGTGTCACCAGAGGGTTCGGGTGACTTCAGAACTTTAGATTTTCAGTGGAACACAGGGCAGGGCAGTTACAGGGAAATGCGAGTGCCCGGTTCTGGGTATACTGTCTGGCGTGTGTTCACCCTCAGGTTGAACAAAGGGGGATGTGACACAGTGAGAGGTTTGGTGGTAAAAACAGGTATTTTCCTCTCAGCCTGTGCTGCTGGGTTGATTGCAGCCAGGTGAGGGCAAATACTGGACCGGATTTTAGGTGCCGGTCCGGGTTTTTGGGTTAATACCTAGCTGCCTTTAAAAGACAGCTGGGTTTATGCAAAGGTCTCTCTCTGTGTTTGGGATCTGAGCCCTGTGCTGGGCTGAAAAGCTGAGACCTGTGTGTCAGGAGAGCAGGCCATGTAAAGACTGTCAGTGGACTTTTTGTGTTGCGGAGCATTCAGCCAGGTGTGAACTGACACCTAGGATTTCAGGTGATTAACGTGCGAATCAAATTTTTCTTGAAATTCGGATCGAATTCCACTTCGTCAACTTCGATTCGCTCATGTCTAATTATAAGCTATTAGACGATTGACGAATATGGACAAAATTAATTATTAGAATCATAAGAATACTTGCTGCAAACCAAAAGACATCCTACTTAACACTTAGTCACAATTATAATAAAATCAATTGTGTGAAACCTGATGCATATTTAAAATATACATACTTCTTTTGACTGGAGACAGATCTTTCACCTGTTCTGATTGTCTCCATGAATAACCATAGTAGGGAATAGTATAAGGGATATATCATGATATCAGTGACACAAAAACATCGGATGTTTCATACGTGGCTTCCTCAGTAGTTCTTCTCTCTGCTAGTGTACTAGACTTTGGATAAAATATTCTGCAGTAATAATGATAATGGTAAACCAAACCTCAATATACGCATAGCATCTGAGATGAAGGCCGGGCTACAAACAGGACTAAATCTTCTGTACCTGTTATACCCAGTGTCCAATGTTTGGAGTGCACTTACGGTAAGGTTTTGAAATCTGACCTTTTCCATAACTGAATCTATGTGTTTCATCGTTACCTATTCATCAAACCGACAATAAAAACATAGCTTTATTTGTGTCCTGTAATATAAAGTAACATTTAAACAGCAGTACTGGCAGTGTATGGTGCAGCCAAATGGTTATTTAGATCGTTCCTCTATTCCTATTGGTGAACCCCTACCAAGAAAAGCCAAGGGTGTCCAGCAATTGGAACTTTCCCTAGCAACCTGTGTAAATATTGTTCAAGAAACAATGGCTGGGCATCCATCAAATTGCTCTAAACCAGATTGTCCCAATGGTTCTGTATTTTAGTGATCCAACTGTAGAAGGAAAGGTACAAGATAATTGATTATTCATGTACAGTGATAATATTGACGTTGAGGATAGGCTGGAAATTGTGACTTTCAAGGAGATTCCAAACAAAGTAATAATCTTGATTGTTAAAAATGTCCCATGTTTTGGAAGATTGTCTAATTCTACATCTCATATATAAAAAATTTAAAGAGATTGTCTAGGATTTTATTATTGAAGGTCTATCCTCAAGAAAAGCTGTCAATCTCAGATTCCCAGGGATCCAACAACATGAACCCCTGCCGATTCAGGTGTTACTTTGTAGCTACAGTGCCGGAAATTGACCTATACAGCTCAATCCATAGTGTAGTGGGTGGAGCTGGTAACTGCAACTTGTCCCACTGAAGTGAATGGAAAAAGTGCTGCAAAATGAATGGAGTTGTGCAGCTCCAACGTCGACTTCTGGAGTGGAGCTACTGGGTAACAGCTGATCGGCTGATCAGCAGGGCTTCCAAATACCTGCCAATCTATGGCTTATTCTGAGAAGAGGTCATCAATATCAAAATCCTGGACGATTCCTTTAAGATCTTTTCTAAAGACTACTGATGTAGCACTCATTATCCTGACAGACACTATGCTATTAACATAGCATGCCATTCTGAAAATAGGTATATCAGAAGAGCATGCTGTGTTACTAGTGCAATAATTCAGCCATCAGTCATGATAATGAATGCAAAATCAATACACATGACTTCTGCTGACTTTGCATTCTTTACTGCATATTTGCTAGGAAGACATTTGATTTCCCAATTCGTAAAAGAAAGTTACCTTAATTATCTGGTTTTACTTTTGATGTCTGGCATAACATCCAAATCTGATGCAAATGGTTGTAGGGTGAGAACACCAAATGTTCATACAGATAACATATGGACCAAATTGATCTCTCACCTCTGCTGAACAAAGTAATGTAAATCAAGAATACCTGGTGAACTACGTCCAACATGGTACAATTCATTTTTCCAATGTTTAATAGGGAAATAAGGAGGAGATGATTTGTTTCTCGAGTCTTCTCCTTCCAGAGTACTTCATGTACCACCTCAATATGAAGATATCAAGCCAGAACAGCAAAGCTCTGAAATATATGGATCTGACAGATGATTGAATAGACAAGATTGCTTGTGATATTATCATGCGATTCATAAGTTTTATCTTTGTGGTACCATAATGAAAGTGATTACCAGGGTGTGTCAATGAGAGAAAACACATTGACACAAGCTGATGTCTTCCATATGTAGTAAAGTCTAGAGTGAATGTACACTTGTATTATCCATCTAGTGCTGCATTAAGTCATTGCATGCATTTGCTTTTGAACTTTTGTGTTACATGAATGCACTCCAAATATTTATCTTCCGTAGCTAAGTAGTGTTGTTATGAGCAAGTTAAGCTTCGAAGCGGCGTTTTATGATATAAACCTACTAAATTGTGCATGTAACGACTGACTTCAGAAGCTGTGAAAGAGATGCAGGAAGCTATGATAACCCTGTGATTAAAGGAGGCCTGAAATCTGTTCATTATATTTAGAGATGAGCGAATCGAAGTGGAATTTAATCCGAGTTTCAGGTAAAATTCGATTTTGACCAAATCCGAATTTTCTCACGCTTCGTGGTAGCGAATTTTTTATTTTTCCTAAAATGGTTGCTGCACATGTTAGACATGGAGCAAGGAACTCTGGGAACGAGGAATCACCCACAATGCCATGCATGCAGCCAAATCAACAGCAAGCCCTGTAATGTCACAGCCCTGTATATAGCCTCAGCCGTCTTGGATTCAGCCATTTTCCAGTGCACTTAGTGCAGGGAGAGACTTCAGCTGGCACTAGGGACAGTGGTAGAAAAGACTTCAAAACTTTTATTTTGCTGTATAGAAGTTCAGGGAAAGAATAGGGAGGAATCATCCCACAGTATTGGGAACAATCCTATTAATATACCTTGCTGCACTGACTGGGGATCCAAATTGCCATTATATACCTCTGCAATTTCAGCAAACCATTCTTGTTATTGGGGTGCAAATGCTGTCTGATACAGCCATTAACAGGGTTTATTACAAGGAAATATTTATACATCTTATTTGCCCTTGTGCGGTGCAGTTATATGATCTAAAGCATTTTTTGGCGTGTATTAGTGAGAAAAAATTGCCTATTAGCCGTTGTGTGTGGATGTGAGAGGATTACAGTCCTTTTTGGCGTGTATTAGTGGCAGAAAAAGTATTTGCTGTTGTGTGGTGAAGTGAGAAAATTACAGCCCTTTTTGGCGTATATTAGTGGCAAAAAAATATATATTTGCCATTCAGCGGTGCAGTTATATGTTCTAAAGCCCTTTATGGTGTGTAGTAGTGGCACAAAAATATATTATTTGCTGTTTAGCAGTGCAGTTATATGTTCTAAAGCCCTTTATGGTGTGTATGAGTGGCAAAAAATATAAATTATTTGCCGTTCAGCAGTGCAGTTATATGTTCTAAAGCCTTTTTTGGTGTGTATTAGTGGCAAAAAAATATATATTATTTGCTGTTCTGCGGTGCAGTTATATGTTCTGAAGCCTTTTGTGGCGTGTATAAGTGGAAAAAAGTAAGGGTCTATTTGTCCTTCAGCGGTGCAGTTATATGTTCTATAGCCTTTGTGGCGTGTATAAGTGGAAAAAAGTAAGGGCCTATTTGCCGTTCAGCAGTGCAGTTATATGTTCTAAAGCCTTCTTTGGCGTGTATTAGTGGGGGGAAAAAGGGCTTGTTAGCCCTTTTATGGTGAAGTGAGAAAATTACAGGTGCCTTAATTTTCTTTTTTTTTATTTATTTGATCTAACAGTATGCCAGACAGAGAAGTGCCAGGCCCTGCACAGGGGAGGGGCAGAGGCCCAAATGTTTCTGGCGCAAGCACAGGTCGCAGCAGAGTAAGGGGGCATGGCAGCAGGAGTCACAGCGAGAGGCCTGAGCTCCCTGTGTCATTTAGGGGTCGTGTCTTGACCAGCAACCAGGGGGTTCTTGAATGGCTGACTCGGTCATCCACTTTGTCCTAAGTGACATCAGACACCCCCAGCCAAGAGTCGGTGGGTTTTTCAGACATAACCCTTAGTTGGCATGGACCGGGAGTAGGCCCTGTGCCCTCACCTGTTCTCAAACTTCCTCTGTCCTTTTCTGTTCCCTCAGTCAGAGAAGTATTATATGCTGGGGGCTCAGCTCCACTATACAGCGAGGATGAGCTACTAGAGGACAGTAAGCAGCTACTAGCCAGCCAAGATGTGGTGGAGACATCCGCCACTTCCCCCGGTAGGTGGGCAAGTGGTAATGAGAAGAGTGGAGTGGGAGCTGGTGTCGTGAGCGGTCAGGCTCCTAACCCAGAGACTGTTGAGCAGGACATCAGTGACATGCAGACAGTACTCAATGATGATGTAGTCGATCGCAATTGGAAGCAGGGTGACGAAGGGGCTTCATCATCATTGGGAGAAGAGGGTGGCAGCTTGCGCGTGAGGCAGCGGTGGAGCCAGCAATTCGCTAGCATGGCCGGGAGTCAGCAGGGTGACAGCAGTGGGAGGTTGTGAGCCAAACGTGCCCGGGTAGACCACCTGCTTCGCAGGAGCCTATCTGCCCGAGAAGTAGTGGTGCAGGGGTTCACGGAAGCAGTGGTGGTAGCAGTCAGTCAGTGAGGAGTGTTGGCGGTAAAATAATCTACTCGGCGGAATGGCAGTTTTTTGTTAAGCCGCCGGAGGAGGTGAACATGGCCATTTGTAGAATCTGTGGGCAGAAGGTGAAGCGTGGCCATGGTGCCAATGTTGGCAACATAAAGTGGCCTGGGAGAACCATGGCTCCAATGTGGTGGTCCAGCCTGCCGCAGTCAGGGCTCCACCACCTCAGCTGAAGGGAGCTACCTTTCCTTCCCATTATCTGCTGGTCATGATGCTCCTGCTCCTCCTCCTACTCCTCATCAGTCATTCCGTCAGCAATCGATCACCGAAAGTAATTGCCAAGAGACAACAGTATGCGTGCACTCATCCAACAGTGCAGAAGCTGAATGTGCTCCTTGACAAGTTGCTGGTGCTGCAATCCCTCCCTTTCCAAGTGGTGGACTCTGCAACTTTTAGAGAACTGATGGCTTGTGCCGAGTCAAGGTGGAGAGTCCCAAGCCATAATTTCTTTGCCAAAAAGGCAGTACTAGCCCTGCACACGTATGTAGAACAGAAGGTGGGCCAGTCCTTGAGCCTGTCGGTGTCTGCAAATGCACGGCAGTGCCTACGTGTGGAGCTGTAACTATAGTCAATAGGACAATACATGCTCTTCACGGCCCACTGGGTGAATGTGGTTCCTGCACAACCACACCAGAAACTTGGCCAGTTGATGTCGCTTCTGCTTCCACGTTCTCACGCTGTTGGTCCTGCAACAATGTCCGCCTCTGCCTCCTCATCCTCGACTGTGTCCTCAGCCTCCAATGCAGAGACAATTCACAGCGCCCTTCCAACATACCACATGTGCAGGGCACGGCGGTGGCATGCTGTTCTGCTCCATGTCCTTCATCAAGAAATAGAATCCTGGTTTTCTCCGCGACAACTGAAAATCAGAACCATGGTGAGCGACAACAGGAAGAACATGGTGTTGGCAATGCATGAAGGAGGGCTGAGCCAAGCACCCTGCATGGCACATGTGTTCAATCTGGTTGTCAAGAGGTTCCTGAAGTCTTCTACCCATCTGCAAGACATCCTAAAAATGGGCAGAAAACTTTGCATGCACTTCAGCCACTCATACACCGCAAAGCACACCCTCCTTGAGCTGCAGCGGCGAAACGGCATCCCCAAATATAGGCAGATAGGTGACGGTTCCACCTGTTGGAATTCAATCCTCCATATATTGGAGCGACTATACAAACAGAAAAAGGCCATAAAAAATTTCTCAATGATCCAAGTGGACAGGAGTACTCCCCTGTGTAACTTCAATGTCAGCCAGTGGCAGCTCATGCAAGACACCTGCCATTTTCTCAGGCCCTTTGAGGAGGCCACGTTATTTGTCAGTCACCAGGACTACGGGATGAACAACGTCATTCCACTGCTTCATGTGCTGAAACAGATGCTGGTAAATCTGACTAAACAGGGGACTGGAGACGTGGCGCCTAGATCTCACAGCCACATGAACCCTGTGGGGGCTGAACTGGAGGAGGAGGAGGAGGAGGAGGAGAACATTGGAGCACAAGCAATGTGTAGTGAAATGGGTGGCTTTTATACACAGGTGACAGGAGAGGAGGAGCAGGAGCAGCCAGAGGAGCTAAAGGGCAATGAGGAAGACGAGGCAGAAGACCCAGACACACCGTGGCAGTATGCAGTGGAGATGGAGACAGTGTGTCCGTCCGAGTCACTTGCACAAATGGCCCGAAGCATGCTCACTTGCTTGCGTAGTGACAGCCGAATTGTCAGCATTTGGCAGAAGGATAACTTCTGGCTCTCCACCTTGTTGGACCCTTGCTACTGGTCCAAAATGGGGGCCTTTTTTACACCCGCTGAGAGGAAGGATAACCTGAACTAATGTAGAGACATCCTATGTAGTCAGTTGGCTGCTGCCTATCTGCGCCATCGTCCATCATCGCGCAGGTCTGACCAGGGGGGACCTCTGTGCTAACGTTCTTCTGCCATGGCTGCTGTGGCAGGGTGGGTGGGGGTAACATAGTAACATAGTAACATAGTACATAAGGCCGAAAAAAGACATCTGTCCATCCAGTTCGGCCTGTCATCCTCCTAGTTGATCCAGAGGAAGGCAAAAAACCCGGTGAGGTAGAAGCCAATTTTCCCCACTTAAGGGGAATAAAAAATTCCTTCCCGACTCCAATCAGGCAATCACAATAACTCCCTGGATCAGTGACCCATCTCTAGTAGCTATAGCCTGTAATATTATTACAATCCAGATATACATCCAGGCCCCTCTTGAATTCCTTTATTGTACTCACCATCACCACCTCCTCAGGCAGAGAGTTTCATAGTCTCACTGCTCTTACCATAAAGAATCCTCTTCTATGTTTGTGTACAAACCTTTTTTCCTCCAGATGCAGAAGATGTCCCGTCGTCATAGTCACAGTCCTGGGGATAAATAGATGATGGGAGAGATCTCTGTACTGACCCCTGATATATTTATAAATAGTTATCAGATCTCCCTTCAGTCGTCTTTTTTCTAAAGTAAATAACGCTAATTCTGATATTCTGATAATCTTTCAGGGTACTGTAGTTGACCCATTCCAGTTATTATTTTAGTTGCCCTCCTCTGAACCTCTCCAGCTCTGCTATGTCTGCCTTGTTCACAGGAGCCCAGAACTGTACACAGTACTCAATTTGTGGCTGCAACTGGCAGTTTGCCCTGGAAAAGCTGTCCTGCCTGGCCAGCAGTGAGGCATCAGAGTGGGTGTTTAGTGCGGCGGGGGCTATAGTTACCCTAAGAAAAACTCGCCGGTCCACATAAAATGTGGAGAGACTGACCTTTGTCAAGATGAATCAGGTGTGGATCAGCCAGGATTTCCACCACCAATGTCTGATGCATCCTACTAGATCATCCATGGTGCTACACCAACACTTAGACAAAAGAGACCGTTTTTTTCTGGATACCTGCCTCGTCTACTATTCTGATGTTTCCACCTGCCTGATACCACACATCTGATGCCAAGTGCTCCTTTCTTCACCCACCATCTTCAGCTGTTACTGGTATCCACCTCCCTGCACTGCACCCACC
The DNA here is from genome assembly GCA_033119425.1 of Bufotes viridis. Taxonomy (NCBI): domain Eukaryota; kingdom Metazoa; phylum Chordata; class Amphibia; order Anura; family Bufonidae; genus Bufotes; species Bufotes viridis. Next base: position 506,940,230 of record CM065589.1, on the reverse strand, counting down.
TCCCCACTCTGTCAATGGGTAACTATGTGGTCTCCTGATGCTGCTGCCACCTCATCACTCCGGTCTCCTTATGCTACTGCTGCCACCTCCACACTGTCATTGTGCCACCCCATGGCCTCCTCCTGATGCTGCTGCTGCCACCACCTCCACACTTTGTCATTGTGCGACTCTGTGGCCTCCTGATGCTGCTGCTACCTCCACACTGTCATTGTGCCACCCTGTGGCCTACTCCTGATGCTGCTACCACCCCTCCACACTCTGTCATTGTGCGACTATGTGGCCTCCTGATGCTGCTGCTGCCACCTCCAAACTCTGTCATTGTGCCACCCTGAGGCCTCCTCCTGATGCTGCTGCTGCCACCTCCACACTTTGTCATTGTGTGACTCTGTGGCCTCCTGATGCTGCTGCTACCTCCACACTGTCATTGTGCCACCCTGTGGCCTACTCCTGATGCTGCTACCACCACCTCCACACTCTGTCATTGTGCGACTATGTGGCCTCCTGATGCTTCTGCTACCACCTCCACAATGTCATTGTGCCACCCTGTGGCCTCGTCCTGATGCAGATGCTGCTGCTGCCACCTCCACACTCTATCATTGTGCCACTCTGTGGCCTCCTGATGCTGCTGCCACCTCCACATTGTCACTGTGCCACTCTGGGGCCTCCTGATGTTGCTGCTGCCACCTCCACACTTTGTCATTGTGCCACTCTGTGGCCTCCTGATGCTGCTGCTGCCACCTCCACACTATCATTGTGCCACTCTTTGGCCTCTTCCTGATGCTGCTGCCGCCACCTCCACACTCTGTCATTGTGCCACTCTGTGGCCTCCTGATGCTGCTGCCACCTCCACACTTTCATTTTGCCACTCTGTGGCCTCCTCCTGAGTCTGCTGCCACCTTCTTACTCTGTCATTGGGCCACTCTGTGGTCTCCTCATGCTGCTTCCACCTCACCACTTCATGACTGGGCCACTATTTTGGCTTTCGGCCTGGCTGACATCATCATTTATTTTACCCTTCTTCTGATCTGTCATGCACAACGGATTCTGTCTATGTAACAGCTGTAAGGCCTGCATGACATGGTCCCTATTTTGCATCAGAATTGGCTTAGATTTGGTAGCCAAAAGCAGGAGTACATACAAAACTCAGAAGACATGCAAATATTCCATTCACGTGTCATCTCTGTTTTGGATCCACTAGTTTTTTTTGGGCTTTAGCAATACTGATGGATTACTGACCAAATACTGACTAAGTGAAGGCAGATGCTCCACAGACAGTATCCATTTTTTGGGGATATTGTTCTGATGGATCAGATTAAGGGCAAAATAACCAGTGACGTCAACACAAACTTACTGCTGACACCCACTCCACTCTGTCTTTGGGCTTTACTTGTTTAGGCATTTAGTACAACAGGTTCTGTAGACATCTATGTGGAATCAGTGACTCCCTATGCATGTTACTGCAATGCACAGTGTTCTAAACCACTGTAAAGGGTCTCTGCATCCAAGAAATACCCGTTTTTAACGCGATTCTCCATGAAAAAATTCGGATTGAATCAATTTTTTTCGTAAAGTTTGGCGAACCAGCTGAATCAAATTTTTGAGAAATTCGCTCATCTTTAATTATATTGTTAAATTGAAACCTCTAGGCACATTTTCATAATGAGTTAAAAGGTAGCACTGGGGTTATATAACACATCATGGCCATTCACTCTTTCACTTTGGTCCCTCAAATCAGGTTTCCAAGGTGCTCTGTTCACTATAGATTCTTAACTTCACAAGAACTAAAAAAATGTCTACATGTCACTGAGCTCAAGATGGCAAACAATGGCCTCTTCTCTCACAGCTCTCTGTAGCCAAGGTAAGTACATACCTTGGCTTATACAGTATGATCATGTATGCTTTACTTGACTTGATTTTAATTTCAGTTATTATTATGGGTTATTTTTTGGTTAGGTACAATATATAGTTTCCTTTAACCCACCAATAGATACTCAGGGGATCATTTATGACCAAATATAAGCCACTTTTTGGCATACATTTGGCACAGATTTTGTTGCAAAGGTGATTTGTGGCAAAATCTTCGATTTCTTACCCTTCCACGACATGTACACCAGTTCTAAAAAGGGTCCGTTAGAGGGGCAGGGAAGAGGTTGGCCGGCAAGGAAGGGGGCGTAGATGTCAGGCTGTAGTACGCCAGTGGGGAATGCCCCTAAGTTATGTAGAGACCGGTCTTAATAAATGACCCCATTAATGTGCATCATGGGCAATAGGAGTCCAGAAATTATGAATCAACTGAAATAGATGCACTCAGGGAGGTTTGGTGCCTAAGTATCATCAATTAACTAGGTATATGTTACCCCATTCAGAGCTATTCCTCAGAATGTTATCCATTTTATCCTTTTATTAGTATTATCGATTTATTTTATGAAGGCAGTGCATAAGAATCCCTCATTCTGGCAAATAGGGCTCAACGTGTTCAACCTGTGGATACATTTTGCTTCCTCTGAAAGCAATTTATTATCCAGACTATAACCTCTTGGGCCCACTCGTACTTGTGCAATGCCTCAAAATTTTTATGGCATTGACATCCCCATAGTGGGCATAGGAAAGATGTCTGGAAATAAATGTATCTTTCTTTGTGTTTATTGCACTAATATGTCCTGATATCCTCCTTCTAAATTATTGAGTGGTTTTACCCACATATAATTTGGGTCGCATACAAGAGGCTATGTATACGAGGCCACTGCTCCTGCAGGTGAAATATCCCCTTACTTCATATCTACATCCATCAATAGGATTTGGTAGATATTTTCAAAATGAGCAATTCCCACATGGAATGATCCATTGATAGGAGGTCAACACGCGTCTCAGGTCCGGGTCAGAGGTGAGAGGTGATACGTCTCCTCCTACCTAGCAGCAGGCATCTCTGTTTTGGATCCACTAGTTTTTTTTTTTGGCTTTAGCAATACTGATGGATTACTGACCAGATACTGACCAAGTGAAGGCAGATGCTCCACAGACAGTATCCGTTTTTTGGGGATATTGTTCTGATGGATCAGATTAAGGGCAAAATAACTAGTGACGTCAACACAAACTTACTGCTGACACCCACGCCACTCTGTCTTTGGGCTTTACTTGTTTAGGCATTTAGTACAACAGGTTCTGTAGACATCTATCTGGAATCAGTGAATTGGTGTAAAAGGAGTGTGCTCTTTCATGCTATAGTAGGATCTTGGGCCTCTGCACAGTTCTTTATTCCTGGTGCTATCATTGACCTGTAAGGCTGAGTTCACACTTGAGTTATTTGGTCAGTTTAGTAACTGCCCAAATAAGTGACATGTGCAGTGACTCTCAGAGAGACGCCTGTCATCTACATGTCATACAGACTCACAGTAGTGTTTGACTACCATAGCAGACTCCCTATGCGTGTTACTGCAATGAACAGTGTTCTAAACCACTGTAAAGGGTCTCTGCATCCAAGAAATAGCCGTTTTTAACGCGATTCTCCATGAAAAAATTCGGATTGAACTAATTTTTTTCGTAAAGTTCGGCGAACCAGCTGAAGCGAATTTTTGAGAAATTCGCTCATCTCTAATTATATTGTTAAATTGAAACTCTAGGCACATTTTCATAATGAGTTAAAAGGTAGCACTGGGGTTATATAACACATCATGGTCATTCACTCTTTCACTTTGGTCCCTCAAATCAGGTTTCCAGGGTGCTCTGTTCACTATAGATTCTTAACTTCACAAGAACTAAAAAAATGTCTACATGTCACTGAGCTCAAGATGGCAAACAATGGCCTCTTCTCTCACAGCTCTATGAAGCCAAGGTAAGTACATACCTTGGCTTATACAGTATGATCATGTATGCTTTACTTGACTTGATTTTAATTTCAGTTATTATTATGGGTTATTTTATGGTTAGGTACAATATATAGTTTCCTTTAACCCACCAATAGATAATCATTTATGACCAAATATAAGCTACTTTTTGGCATACATTTGGCACAGATTTTGTTGCAAAGGTGATTTGTGGCAAAATCTTCGATTTCTTACCCTTCCACGACATGTACACCAGTTCTAAAAAGGGTCCGTTAGAGGGGCAGGGATGAGGGTGGCCGGCAAAGAAAGGGGGCGTAGATGTAAGGCTGTAGTATGCCAGTGGGGAATGCCCCTAAGTTATGTAGAGACCCGTCTTAATAAATGACCCCATTAATGTGCATCATGGGCAATAAGAGTCCAGAAATTATGAATCAACTGAAATAGATGCACTCAGGGAGGTTTGGTGCCTAAGTATCATCAATTAACTAGGTATATGTTACCCCATTCAGAGCTATTCCTCAGAATGTTATCCATTTTATCTTTTTATTAGCATTATCGATTTATTTTATGAAGGCAGTGTATGAGAATCCCTCATTCAGGCAAATAGGGCTCAACGTGTTCAACCTGTGGATACATTTTGCTTCCTCTGAAAGCAATTTATTATCCAGACTATAACCTCTTGGGCCCACTCGTACTTGTGCAATGCCTCAAAATTTTTATGGCATTGACATCCCCATAGTGGGCATAGGAAAGATGTCTGGAAATAAATGTATCTTTCTTTGTGTTTATTGCACTAATATGTCCTGATATCCTCCTTCTAAATTATTGAGTGGTTTTACCCACATATAATTTGGGTCGCATACAAGAGGCTATGTATACGAGGCCACTGCTCCTGCAGGTGAAATATCCCCTTACTTCATATCTACATCCATCAATAGGATTTGGTAGATATTTTCAAAATGAGCAATTCCCACATGGAATGATCCATTGATAGGAGGTCAACACGCGTCTCAGGTCCGGGTCAGAGGTGAGAGGTGATACGTCTCCTCCTACCTAGCAGCAGGCTCACAGCACAGGGAACACTGAGCAGAGAGGAGTCACAGGACGATCCTAACCTGCTTGATCAGTTAACCCTTTCCCACAAGCTGCTCAACTGCCTCTGCCGCTGCTGTCAGCTCCCACTCCCCTGCAAATACAGTGGGACATGAGGATTTATATTTCCTCTGTCCTTCTGCAGATACTCAGGTCGCAGCAGTAGGACAAAGGGTTACAAATCCTCCTCAGACTCCTGCACAGGCCTGCCACAGTAGAATAGCAGACGGCTCCTCTCCTTGCTAGCAAGGCTGTACCGCGCTCCTTCTTCTCTCTGCCTCGGGGAGATCCTTTGACAACTGTCCATATATTGGCAGTGATGTCACAGTATCTCTTTGAGACATCCGATTAACGGAGGCTCGTGGACGGATGCAATATAGAGGCATCTGTCATCCATAGGCTATTATAGGCTCCATTTAATGGATCCTTTTTTAACAGAACACTGCAGGATGGAATAGCGCAGTCCACTACACTATTCTGTGCGTTTTTGGCAGTATACCAGCCGTATACCAGCCAGACGAAGGAGCAAAGGATACTCTTTGTCCTCCGTCCTGACTAATGAAACCCTATGGACACGTTTAACATGTGTGTCTTGAGGTTCCCTGATGTACAAATATGAAATATATTTGCCATTAATATTATTTAAAAATTGGACCCTAGAAACTAATAGCGGTTAGGAAATCATATTGTGATTACTCTGCAGACTCTCTGACAGCAGGCATAGAGGTCTATACACGTTCTTTCAATGGATGTGTGGTGTGAAGTTACATACAATACCACTCAATGGAAGTATGTGGTTTGATCCAAGTCATTTTAAATAATGGCATGCTAGCACCGGCGACGCATCCCTTTTAGTGATACATTCTTCCATAAAGTAGGAGTGAGGAGTGAGAGAACTTTATCACAACTAGCTAGCCTCATTGAAGATGTACTGTAATCCAGGGCTCGACAAATCCCAGGCGCCAGGCGCTGGGTATTTGTCAGCCCGTTCTCCCAGGTGTCAGGGCGCAGGGCCGGCGCGGACTAGGAGCCTCATGCTGCAGCCGCCGAGCGCTCTGTATAGAGCCTCAGGCGGCTGCAGCACTGCCCGGGCTGGCGCGTCCATGAGGGCGCACCGCCCGGGCGCAGCATGAAGAGAGGACTGACAGGAGGAAGCGCTTAGCGCTCCCTCCTGTCAGTTCCTCATTGTAGCGTGGCCGAGCCTGCCTTGGTCCGCGGTACAGGAGCATCTGTCTCCTGTACCCGGCCTGACTGACAGGAAGTGCGCACATAGTGTGCACTTCCTGTCAATCCGCCAGTGCAGAGAACTAAAGCTCCTGTACCCGTGGAGCATAAAGAGCTCGGCCACGCTACATCACAGGCGAGGAGGATGACAAGATGGGAAAGACAATGACAAGGGGGAAAGATAATGACAGGGAGGAGATAATGACAAGGAGGAGATAATGACAAGGGAGGGGGAGTGAATGACAAGGGAGTGAGAGAATGACAAGGGGAGAGAGAGTGAATGACAAGAGGGGGAAAGATAATGACAAAGGGGAAAGTGAATGATCCTGCAGGTGAAATATCCCCTTACTTCATATCTACATCCATCAATAGGATTTGGTAGATATTTTCAAAATGAGCAATTCCCACATGGAATGATCCATTGATAGGAGGTCAACACGCGTCTCAGGTCCGGGTCAGAGGTGAGAGGTGATACGTCTCCTCCTACCTAGCAGCAGGCTCACAGCACAGGGAACACTGAGCAGAGAGGAGTCACAGGACGATCCTAACCTGCTTGATCAGTTAACCCTTTCCCACAAGCTGCTCAACTGCCTCTGCCGCTGCTGTCAGCTCCCACTCCCCTGCAAATACAGTGGGACATGAGGATTTATATTTCCTCTGTCCTTCTGCAGATACTCAGGACGCAGCAGTAGGACAAAGGAGTTACAAATCCTCCTCAGACTCCTGCACAGGCCTGCCACAGTAGAATAGCAGACGGCTCCTCTCCTTGCTAGCAAGGCTGTACCGCGCTCCTTCTTCTCTCTGCCTCGGGGAGATCCTTTGACAACTGTCCATATATTGGCAGTGATGTCACAGTATCTCTTTGAGACATCCGGTTAACGGAGGCTCGTGACGGATGCAATATAGAGGCATCTGTCATCCATAGGCTATTATAGGCTCCATTTAATGGATCCTTTTTTTAACAGAACACTGCAGGATGGAATAGCGCAGTCCACTACACTATTCTGTGCGTTTTTTTGGCAGTATACTGTCGTATACCAGCCAGACGAAGGGCAAAAGGATACTCTTTTGTCCTCCGTCTGACTAATGAAACCCTATGGACACGTTTAACATGTGTGTCTTGAGGTTCCCTGATGTACAAATATGAAATATATTTGCCATTAATATTATTTAAAAATTGGACCCTAGAAACTAATACCGGATTGGGAAATCATATTGTGATTACTCTGCAGACTCTCTGACAGCAGGCATAGAGGTCTATACACGTTCTTTCAATGGATGTGTGGTGTGAAGTTACATACAATACCACTCAATGGAAGTATGTGGTTTGATCCAAGTCATTTTAAATAATGGCATGCTAGCACCGGCATGCATCCCTTTTAGTGATACATTCTTCCATAAAGTAGGAGTGAGGAGTGAGAGAACTTTATCACAACTAGCCAGCCTCATTGAAGATGTACTGTAATCCAGGGCTCGACAAATCCCAGGCGCCAGGCGCTGGGTATTTGTCAGCCCGTTCTCCCAGGTGTCAGGGCGCAGGGCCGGCGCGGACTAGGAGCCTCATGCTGCAGCCGCCGAGCGCTCTGTATAGAGCCTCAGGCGGCTGCAGCACTGCCCGGGCTGGCGCGTCCATGAGGGCGCACCGCCCGGGCGCAGCATGAAGAGAGGGACTGACAGGAGGGAAGCGCTTAGCGCTCCCTCCTGTCAGTTCCTCATTGTAGCGTGGCCGAGCCTACCTTGGTCCGCGGTACAGGAGCATCTGTCTCCTGTACCCGGCCTGACTGACAGGAAGTGCGCACATAGTGTGCACTTCCTGTCAGTCCGCCCAGGTACAGGAAACTAAAGCTCCTGTACCCGTGGAGCATAAAGAGCTCGGCCACGCTACATTACAGGCGAGGAGGATGACAAGATGGGGAAAGACAATGACAAGGGGGAAAGATAATGACAAGGGAGGGAGATAATGACAAGGGAGGGAGATAATGACAAGGGGAGGGGGGGGGGAGTGAATGACAAGGGAGTGAGAGAATGACAAGGGGGGGAGAAAGTGAATGACAAGAGGGGGAAAGATAATGACAAAGGGGGAAAGTGAATGACAAGAGGGGGAAAGAGAATGACATGGGGGGGGGGAGAATGACAAGAGGGGGAAAGAGCTGGGCGTTGTAGTGATGCGGGGACTGAGCGCCAGCTGGGGGTTGTAGTGCTCAGTAAAATGTCATGGTGCCCGCTGTGTTTGTGCCCTCTCCTGCGGACCCCTCTGCCCTCTCCTGCGGACCCTTCTGCCCTCTCCTGCGGACCCCTCTGCCCTCCCCTCCGGACCCCTCTGCCCTCCCCTCCGGACCCCTCTGCCCTCCCCTCCGGACCCCTCTGCCCTCTCCTGCGGACCCCTCTGCCCTCTCCTGCGGGCCCCTCTGCCCTCCCCTCCGGGCCCTTCTGCCCTCCCCTCCAGGCCCCTCTGCCCTCCCCTCCGGGCCCCTCTGCCCTCCCCTCCGGACCCTGTAATCCTTGTAAGGGTTTCCACATGTCATGGCGGACGCAAGGGGCGATCACTTGGACGCTGGCAGCATCTGACGTGTCATATAACCTATTGAAGAGGGGGCATTATGGGGGGCACTATATACTCGCACATTATGGGGGGCACTATGGAGAACAGGGGAAGGAATACTATGGGGGCATCTACTGGGGGCCCTATGTACTGGCATGCATTATTGTGGGGCTCTATGGAGAAGTGGGGGGGGGGAGCACTATGGGGGCATCTATTGGGGGCTTTATGACGCAGCCCTGCCTGGCTCCTAACTTTTTTAGCTGGCTCCTAGATTCCAACGAAATTTGTCAAGCCCTGCTGTAATCCTTAGATTGTGGCTCCAGGGATGGATTGAAAACTGAAAGGGCCATGGAAAAATATCTAAAAGTAGTTTTCTACTGTAGGTAAGTCAGTACAGACAGTAATGCTCTGCAGAGTCACTCTGCTAAACTACGCCATTTGCACTGTCGAACAGGCAGGTTGCTCCACTTTCTGGAAGACAGTGAGACGGAAAGTGACACAGTTCTTACTTCTCAGTAAATGAACAGTTGCTAACCATCAATATCATCAGCAAGTGTTCCTGCTCAACACAGCGGTGTAAGAACTCCTATAAAGAAAATCCTGTGTATGCCCTTGCTGACTCAGTTGACTATATTTGGCACATAGTATACTTTTTTAAGGTGCTCCTTTCTCTGAAATGTTGTGACACCTGTAAAAGTGCCAATATTAGTGTCCTCCTTACATTAGTAGCCCCTACTATTCACCTGATATTGTACTGATTTTACAGACTAAGAACAGAAGGTGTGTCTGCTATTCCGTGCATTGGGGACCGCAATTGTGGTGCACGGGCAACATCCGTGCGGCTGCCGCAGACAGATCCAGACCCATTCAACTTGAATGGGTCCGTGATCCGTCCGTTCTGCAACTTTTTTGCGGTGCGGAGGCACGTCCAGAAACACCATGAAAGCACTCCGTAGTGCTTCCGTGGGGTTTCGCTCCGTCCTTCCGCACCGCATCTCCCAGATCGCAGACCCATTCAAGTGAATGGGTCTGTGATGCGGCATGCACACGGCCGGTGCCCAGGTATTGCGGACAGAGGGCGTGTGCATGAGGCCCAAGGGACTGACCGACTGGATAATTGATAAAAGACCCCCAAAAATCTGTGAGATATTCTCCTGTTCTCAGTGCCCCATATGGTTTAATGCTCTAACATCAGGGTAATTGACTATCTCCTGAAAAGACCTCTGCTCGGCATGGAAATATTTCTGTCATTTTCTTTTTTATGTGTAAGGAAGGTGAATGTGTTTTTATAATATACTTCATTAAGGAATTATGTAAAATAATAAATAAAATGCATGTAAAATGTCCCCATGCAACACTTTAACTGAGCATTACTAAGGAAAATCCATCTTCAGCGTCTACTGAACACTGAAGGCTAACTGTAAGATGCAGTGACGGGAATCTCAACCTGTCTCTTCTCTCTCTACAACCTCTTATTTAAAAAACACTATACTTTTGTAAGTGTCCTTGTCTGTTTGATCTACTGCTAGCACTAATTGCTGGCAGCAGTGCACCCCTCCTTCTTCCCAGTGCATCCCTGGGAGCAATGCTACTAGCAATCAGTGCTGACAGTAGGCACTCAGGAATACAATACACTTACTTTCAGTCCTGATCTCTGCAGTCCCACTCCTCTATATCTTCTCAGTGCTAACCAGGACACACAAGAAGATAAAGTGCTACTGTGAATGACTAGTGCTGGGAGCCGATCATATATGCAGGAAAACTTTAAAAATCACATAGAAACATGTAATGTGTCACAATGTGTCGGCAGATAAGAACCATTTGGCCCATCTAGTCTGCCCAATATACTAAATACTATGAATAGCCCCTGGCCCTATCTTATATGAAGGATGGCCTTATGCCTATCCCATGCATGCTTAAACTCCTTCACTGTATTTGCAGCTACCACTTCTGCAGGAAGGCTATTCCATGCATCCACTACTCTCTCAGTAAAGTAATTCTTCCTGATATTACTTTTAAACCATTGCCCCTCTAATTTAAAACTATGTCCTCTTGTAGCAGTTTTTCTTCTTTTAAATATTCTCTCCTCTTTTACCGTGATGATTCCCTTTATGTATTTAAAAGTTTCTATCATATCCCCTCTGTCTCTTCTTACTTCCAAGCTATACATGTTAAGGTCCTTTAACCTTTCCTGGTAAGTTTTGTCCTGCAATCCATGTACTAGTTTAGTAGCTCTTCTCTGAATATCCTTCTGCAGATATGGTCTCCAGTACTGCACACAATACTCCAAATGAGGTCTCCCTAGTGCTCTGTAGAGCGGCACGAGCACCTCCCTCTTTCTACTGTTAATGCCTCTCCCTATACACCCAAGCATTCTGCTGGCATTACCTGCTGCTCTATGACATTGTCTGCCCACCTTTAGGTCGTCTGATATAATGACCCCTAAATCCCTTTCCTCAGATACTGAGGTTAGTACTGTATCACTGATTTTATATTCTGCTCTTGGGTTTTTACGCCCCAGGTGCATTATCTTGCACTTATTATAGTTCTTTTAGAAAATGATAGTTCTTTTAGCAAATTATAGTTCTTTAGCAAAACATATTACACATAGAGGGAGGCAGTGGCTGAGGTAAGGAGTGGAGAGACAGGCTGAGAAGCCAGCCTCTGCACTTTACAGATAGCTGTCTCCAGCCTTCAGTAAATGCTACAGATTTTCCTTACAAACAGTCAAAGTGTTGCTAAGGAAACAATTTATATGCAGTTTTGTAATAAACGTTTATACATGATTTCCTAATAAAGTACATTACAAAAAACACAATCACTGTCCCTACTCATTAAAAAAAATTAAGAAAGAAAGACATTTTAAAGTTTTTACTTCCACCTTCCTATTACTGTTATTCCTTCGTTCCAGTTGGTCTTATCTATTTTCTTTTTTATGTTCTAAAAACTTAATAAATCTATCAATTTAAAAATGACTATATAACAGTACAAAACACTACGAGTATAGCAGTATTCGAATGTATAATAAGAATAACTGGTAGAAAAGGACGAGAAGGAGCCAAGATGGATTACCAAAGTAAAATGTCATATATGAACTAATATAAAATTGCTTATAACATATTTGCTTTAGCCTATGATTTACATAGGGTGTATGTTCTTCTTGTGCACATTCAATAAATGCAGAATTCAAGGTGAGGGTAATAGTCAAAGTATCTTGTGTGCTGACTAGGTTTAGAAGCTAGAATAACAGTAACCGAAAATCGTTATCTAAAAGATGGAAATTCCAACTAATCCGTTCCATTATACATTAGCTTCCAAAAGTTTCCATGACATCTTTGCCATTATTTAACTGGTCTATTGCAAAATCCACAATCCAGATAAAGTATCCTACATTAACTTTAAATGAAATGTCCCATAAAGTGAAAGGGGACTGAAGTTCAAAGTCTGATGTGGATGTTAGATTTCTTTTACAAGATACATTTACCTCAATGGACTTTATTTTTTTTATTTTTTTGTGCTTGATTATTATTTTATTTTTCATTTTCTGTAGTGGACTTTGTGACAGGCAAAGCCATAGTTACTGAATTTACAGCCTGCAATCTCTACCAAGTGATTGTTTGGCTGGTATTTCATATTAGAAAAAGGTATTGAAACGTAGTAAATCACCTTTTTCCTGTTCTAAACTTGGTATAGAAATGTTAAGTGATATTGGCTGCATAACTTAGATGCCTGTTTCTAGTTAGGTTAATGATTTTAACAATATGCTAAAAGAAAAGGAATTTAGCTGACCTGTGAACAATTTTTATTAGGGCAATGCTTTAACCATAAACATATATATATTTTTAAAAGATCAATGATATACAACATACTTACATCGCAAGTTAAATCTTTTATATTTCCAGATACATTTTGCATTTACATTGAGGTATTTTTTAATCTTCTCATAAGCATAGTAAAATAATAGAAATAATAATGTGCATTGTTTGTGTTATGCAGTCCAGATATCCAGATATGTGACCTACGAAAGGCTTTTTGCATGATTGTTGTACTGTCCATTAACCATAGTGATGGAATGCAAAGTCAGATTTGGATACGAGAAGGGAAAATTGAGAACGTATGCAGATCTTACTCATGAACAGATGTATTCTGCATTGTTGTGGCTGAAGATGCCACTGAATTCTTTTCAGAGTTGTGTGTATAAAATTGGTAATAAAGTCAAGGAATTTTTGTGTGCTTAGTATCCAAAGCGAGGACATTGTGAGTTTTTACTTTATTTTATATACATTTAAAGAGTAATACGAGTTGATCGCTACACAAATTGTAAGCTAAATGGAATATGTCTGTGATCATGGGCCAATCCTTGATAAAGTAATTGGCTCTTGAACTGTCCTGGGGGGCGAATAAAATAGACAATACCTGTAATATCATGGTATTTTATACCTCAAAGCCAATTGAGTTAAAAATGTGTATAGACATTATTACCAATCCACAGGCTGAGAAGGACTTTCCTGATAATGCCCACCCCATAACCAAACACAAGGACATGTTTTGCAATCAATTGATGTTTCCATATCTCTGAAGGTAGGGTTAGGCAAACTAAATGATATGTACCAAAACCAATAACGGGAGAGGTTTGTAGAGAATGCCAGCCTACATATTAAATAGTTTTTTTTTCCATTTTGCAAAATACATAGGCCAACTCTCAGTAGTGGTCTGACCTGTGGAGATTCATGCAGTGATCCATTCTTCACCCTTGGGATATGTTAGCTCACTCAAGAGCCTTTTTCAAATTATGGAGAAAATAAAGATCAAGTATTTTAAGGCGCGCTCTACATCAGTTCTTAATATTATCCTGTGCTGTTAATTTCTAACATTTGGTTTGATCCTCGGGATCTCCTCTGATCCTGAGAAGGAAATGAACACAACAATGGTTTAGAGCTTCATCCCCTTCTAAATGTATCTTACATAGAGGAGGTCCAAGCCACCCAGCTATGCTGTGGACTGCAGCCAGCTCTATTCAGTTGAATGGAACTATGCTGAAGAGCCCTTAAAAGACTCAAAAAAGCAGGATGATCTCTTGTGTGTTTGGTATAGTGCCTCAGTAAGGCACTGTATTCTCCGTAATACAGCATGCATTGGAATATAGCATGATATTTTGTCTTGTGAATTTATGTGGGAAAAAACTGTAAAATACCTGATTCACATGGATGTACAATTTGTGCTCAGCAGCCGATACATTCTGTACTATGGATCCGTAATAAAGGTGTGTGCATAGATCAAATATCAGTATTAACAAGCATACATTACTATAAACTACCATATTGCCAGCATCATATTTAGAATAATATTTGTGTTTAAAAAATCTGGAAGATAAAAGAAGAAAGAGGCAGCGCCACATGTGCGTTGTCAGTGCGTATGGTGAAAGGTAAATAACGTTCAGGTACGCTTACCGTCGATGGTTGTGAGAGCCTTGCTGGCGATTGTTGTTAGCCGACTAGCAGAGTGGCGTATTCCAGGCTGCAGCCACGTTTGCTCTGTGGTGCCTCGCTGGGAAAGATGTACAGGGAGTGCAGAATTATTAGGCAAGTTGTATTTTTGAGGATTAATTTTATTATTGAACAACAACCATGTTCTCAATGAACCCAAAAAACTCATTAATATCAAAGCTGAATATTTTTGGAAGTAGTTTTTAGTTTGTTTTTAGTTTTAGCTATTTTAGGGGGATATCTGTGTGTGCAGGTGACTATTACTGTGCATAATTATTAGGCAACTTAACAAAAAACAAATATATACCCATTTCAATTATTTATTTTTACCAGTGAAACCAATATAACATCTCAACATTCACAAATATACATTTCTGACATTCAAAAACAAAACAAAAACAAATCAGTGACCAATATAGCCACCTTTCTTTGCAAGGACACTCAAAAAGCCTGCCATCCATGGATTCTGTCAGTGTTTTGATCTGTTCACCATCAACATTGCGTGCAGCAGCAACCACAGCCTCCCAGACACTGTTCAGAGAGGTGTACTGTTTTCCCTCCTTGTAAATCTCACATTTGATGATGGACCACAGGTTCTCAATGGGGTTCAGATCAGGTGAACAAGGAGGCCATGTCATTAGATTTTCTTCTTTTATACCCTTTCTTGCCAGCCACGCTGTGGAGTACTTGGACGCGTGTGATGGAGCATTGTCCTGCATGAAAATCATGTTTTTCTTGAAGGATGCAGACTTCTTCCTGTACCACTGCTTGAAGAAGGTGTCTTCCAGAAACTGGCAGTAGGACTGGGAGTTGAGCTTGACTCCATCCTCAACCCGAAAAGGCCCCACAAGCTCATCTTTGATGATACCAGCCCAAACCAGTACTCCACCTCCACCTTGCTGGCGTCTGAGTCGGACTGGAGCTCTCTGCCCTTTACCAATCCAGCCACGGGCCCATCCATCTGGCCCATCAAGACTCACTCTCATTTCATCAGTCCATAAAACCTTAGAAAAATCAGTCTTGAGATATTTCTTGGCCCAGTCTTGACGTTTCAGCTTGTGTGTCTTGTTCAGTGGTGGTCGTCTTTCAGCCTTTCTTACCTTGGCCATGTCTCTGAGTATTGCACACCTTGTGCTTTTGGGCACTCCAGTGATGTTGCAGCTCTGAAATATGGCCAAACTGGTGGCAAGTGGCATCTTGGCAGCTGCACGCTTGACTTTTCTCAGTTCATGGGCAGTTATTTTGCGCCTTGGTTTTCCACACGCTTCTTGCGACCCTGTTGACTATTTTGAATGAAAGCAGCTTGATTGTTCGATGATCACGCTTCAGAAGCTTTGCAATTTTAAGAGTGCTGCATCCCTCTGCAAGATATCTCACTATTTTTGACTTTTCTGAGCCTGTCAAGTCCTTCTTTTGACCCATTTTGCCAAAGGAAAGGAAGTTGCCTAATAATTATGCACACCTGATATAGGGTGTTGATGTCATTAGACCACACCCCTTCTCATTACAGAGATGCGCATCACCTAATATGCTTAATTGTTAGTAGGCTTTCGAGCCTATACAGCTTGGAGTAAGACAACATGCATAAAGAGGATGATGTGGTCAAAATACTCATTTGCCTAATAATTCTGCACTCCCTGTACATAGGAATATCATGAAGAAGATACAAACAAATGTTGACCGCTTTTATCGGCACTTGCTTGGGGAAATCCTGACTAATGTCACCAATGAAATGAATAGGTGGCTTTATTTACAGAGGAGTCTACGCATTTCGAGGATAGAAAATCCCTCTTTATTAGGACAATATGTTATGACAATACATTACAATGCTTGCTTTCAAAACAGTTGTTTTGGTGCGCAGGTCATGGGGGGGGGGGAGTATATTGTGAATGACATTGCCTAATAGGGATTCTGGAGGCAGTGTCGAGTGTGCTCCACATGTGTTCTTTATGTGGATTGCAGGGGTAGTAAATGCCAGTATACATGATCTATCGGCTTTCCACCTCTTTTATTGTTACATGATGTTAAGTCAGAAGGAATGTGTATCATATTTTGGATATCTATTAGAAAGTTGCGAGCTGACTTGTTTTCTAAAATGATTAAAGAGTCGGTGGAGTGAGCCGCTGTTATCAGGGGACCCAGTGTGGCTCCACAGACTCAGGTAGATCACCTAAGTCTTATTTTTATCATATTTAAAAATTCCCTTTAGAGGGGAAGTAATATGGGGCAACCCTTGTCCAGATGCCCTATTATAGGGTCCTAAATCCTGAAAACAACAGCCTTACAAATACTTCTTTCTGGGTTTTGTTACTTACCATGTACACATATCTGTTCTTATTTTCAAATTGTAGAATTTTTTTGTTCTGATCATAGAACCATAGAAACATAGAAACATAGAATGTGTCGGCAGATAAGAACCATTTGGCCCATCTAGTCTGCCCAATATGCTGAATACTATGGATAGCCCCAGGCCCTATCTTATATGAAGGATGGCCTTATGCCTATCCCATGCGTACTTAAACTCCTTCACTGTATTTGCAGCTACCACTTCTGCAGGAAGGCTATTCCATGCGTCCACTACTCTCTCAGTAAAGTAATTCTTCCTGATATTACTTTTAAACCTTTGCCCCTCTAATTTAAAGGGTTTCTGTCACCAACTTTTGACATTATAAGCTGTCTGACATTAGCTATGTGCTAATGTCAGACCAGCTTGATAATGTCTTTTTTATAAAAATCCGCTGTATATATAGTATGAAAAACTTACTTTTATATTATGTAAATTAGCCTCTAGGAGCAGGGGGGGCGTTGCCCTGCTCCTAGCGGCTCCGTCCGGCAACCTGCTGGCACGCCCCTTCACACTTTGATTGACAGTGCAGGGCAGCGATCCTCCTGCACTGTCTCGTTCTGAAATCGCGCGCCCACAAGACATTATCAAGCTGGTCTGACATTAGCCCATAGCTAATGTCAGACAGCTTATAATGTCAAAAGTTGGTGACAGAAACCCTTTAAACCTTTGCCCCTCTAATTTAAAACTATGTCCTCTTGTAGCAGTTTTTCTTCTTTTAAATATCCTCTCCTCTTTTACCGTGATGATTCCCTTTATGTATTTAAAAGTTTCTATCATATCCCCTCTGTCTCTTCTTGCTTCCAAGCTATACATGTTAAGGTCCTTTAACCTTTCCTGGTAAGTTTTGTCCTGCAATCCATGTACTAGTTTAGTAGCTCTTCTCTGAACTCTCTCCAAAGTTTCAATATCCTTCTGCAGATATGGTCTCCAGTACTGCACACAATACTCTAAATGAGGTCTCACTAGTGCTCTGTAGAGCGACACGAGCACCTCCCTCTTTCTACTGTTAATGCCTCTCCCTATACACCCAAGCATTCTGCTGGCATTACCTGCTGCTCTATGACATTGTCTGCCCACCTTTAGGTCGTCTGATATAATGACCCCTAAATCCCTTTCCTCAGATACTGAGGTTAGGACTGTATCACTGATTTTATATTCTGCTCTTGGGTTTTTACGCCCCAGGTGCATTATCTTGCACTTATCGACATTAAATTTTAGTTGCCAGATTTTTGACCATTCCTCTAGTTTTCCTAAATCCTTTTCCATTTGGTGTATCCCTCCAGGAACATCAACCCTGTTACAAATCTTTGTGTCATCAGCAAAAAGACACACCTTACCATTGAGGCCTTCTGCAATTTCGCTGATAAAGATATTAAACAATATGGGTCCCAGAACAGATCCCTGAGGTACCCCACTGGTAACAATACCATGGTCTGAATATACCCATTGACTACAACCCTCTGTTTTCTGTCCTTCAGCCACTGCCTAATCCATTCAACAATATGTGAGCTCAAGCTCAAAGACTGCAGTTTATTGATAAGCCTTCTATGTGGGACAGTATCAAATGCCTTACTAAAGTCCAGATAAGCGATGTCTACTGCACCTCCGCCATCTATTATTTTAGTCACCCAATCAAAAAGTCAATAAGATTAGTTTGACATGATCTCCTGAAGTAAACCCATGCTGTTTTTTATCAATCAACCCATGGGTTTTTAGATGTTCCACAATCCTCTCCTTGAGTATGGTTTCCATTAATTTCCCCACTATTGATGTCAGGCTTACTGGCCTATAGTTGCCTGATTCCTCTCTACTACCTTTCTTGTGAATTGGCACAACGTTTGCTAATTTCCAATCTTCTGGGACGACACCTGTTACCAGTGATTGGCTAAATAAATCTGTTAATGGATTTGCTAGTACACCTCTAAGCTCTTTTAATAGCTTTGGGTGTATCCCATCAGGCCCCTGTGATTTATTTGTATTAATTTTGGACAGCTGACTTAGAACCTCTTCCTCTGTAAAGACACATGCATCAAAGGATTCATTAGTCTTCCTCCCTAACTGAGGTCCTTCTCCTTCATTTTCCTTTGTAAAAACTGAACAGAAGTATTCATTGAGGCAGTCAGCTAGTTCTTTATCCTCTTCCATATACCTTCCTTCTTTTGTTTTTAATTTGGTAATTCCTTTTTTAATTTCCTTTTTTCATTTATGTATCTGAAGAATGTCTTATCACCTTTTTTCACTGACTGAGCTAATTTCTCTTCTGCCTGAGCTTTAGAAGCTCTTATAACTTGTTTGGCCTCTCTCTGCCTCATCTTATAGATTTCCGGTCATCCTCGTTTTGGGTGTTTTTATACTTGCTAAATGCCATCTTTTTGTTTTTAATGATTTTGGCCACTTCTGCTGAGTACCACAGTGGTCTCTTCCTTTTTTTGCCTTTACTGACAAGCCTAATGCACTTTTCTGTTGCCTTCAGTAGTGCCAATTTTAAGTAGTCCCATTTCTCTTGGACTCCATTGAAATTGTTCCAGTCTGATAGGGACTCGTATACCACTGATCTCATTTTAGAAAAGTCTGTTTTCCGAAAATCTAAAACTTTTGTTTTTGTGTGGAGTGACTCAGTCACTGTACTTATAGTAAACCACACTGACTGGTGATCACTGGATCCTAAGCTTTCCCCTACAGTAATATCAGATACCAAATTGCCATTTGTGAACACCAAATCTAAAATGGCCTCCTTCCGGGTTGGCTCCTCAACTACTTGCTGTAGAGATAATCCCAGTAGGGAATTTAGAATGTCTGTACTCCTGGCAGAACTAGCTATTTTGGTTTTCCAGTTTATATCAGGAAGATTAAAGTCTCCCATAATGACAACTTCCCCTTTCAATGTCATTTTAGCCATTTCCTCAACTAGTAGATCATCCAATTCTTTGACTTGGCTTGGTGGTCTGTATATGACACCTACACGAGTTACCTTATGATTACCAAGCTGCAACGTAACCCAAACTGACTCTAAATTGGTTTCGCTGGCTTCTATTAGATTAGATTTTATGCTATTTTTCACATATAGGGCCACTCCACCCCCTTTCTTGCCTTCTCTGTCTTTCCTATATAGAGAGAACCCAGGTATTGTTATGTCCCAGTCATTACTCTCATTGAACCATGTCTCAGTAACAGCCACTAAATCTATATTCTCAGATGCCATTACAGACTCAAGTTCGTTGATCTTATTCCCTAAACTGCAAGCATTTGTAGACAAGACTCTCAGCTTGTCATTTCTTATCCTATCAGCTCCTGGCATCTTCTGGCATTGTTTTTTCGGGGGGCAGCCGAACTGATGGATTGTCTCTTTTGTGCCCCTTTCCTAGTTTAAATGTTCCTTAGCAAAAACTTTGAACTGTTCACTGAGGACATTCGTTCCCTTGAGAGAAAGATGCAAACCATCTTTCTTGTACAGTTCTTTTCCATTCCAGCTAGAGTCAACATGAGACACAAAGCCAAATCCCTGGTTCAAACACCATTCACCAAGCCATACATTGAATTCTTAATACGCAACTGCTTGTCATGCTGACGGTTATGCACAGGCAGAACTGCAGAGAATGAGACAGTCGATGCAATCTCCCGTATATCATTACCAAGTGTGTGAAAATCTTCCTTCACCTTTGAAACTTCATTGCAAGCCAGATCATTTGTCCCAATATGGACAATAACATCCACCTCCTTTTCCATTTTTGCTTGCTTAATAATGTTAAGGATACGTCGTCTGTCCCTGCTGGCAGTAGCACCAGGGAGACATCTCACAAAACCATTTTCATCAAACTTCACACCTCTTATGATAGAATCGCCCACCAATAGCTGCTTACTATTAGTACTCACTATATCCTTTTTGTCTTTGTCAGTAGTCTTGCATACCTTAGGCATAGGAGATGATTGTTCCTCACCCACTGTGCCTAAGCCATCCTCCATGTTGCTCTTGCATTCTGAAAGTGCTGCAAATGAATTACAGAGAGCCACCGACTGTGGGACATGTCTTCTATCAACAGCTCTAAGTCTACCAGAACCTACAGTAACCCATCTTCCATTTCTGGGGGCCTTTGTGGCAGTGGCATTGCAACATTCCAAGCCTGAGTTTGTCTAACAGTTACTTTACAAATCTCAGATTTCAAAAATGCAATTTCCTTCTGCATTATGGAGAACTGTCTGCAGATCAGACAGCATCCAAACCTGCGAAGAGTGAAACATGAAATGAAAGCACAGCAATTCCTGCACTGAATCAGGTCTGCCATTTTAATGCAAGAAAATATGTTAAACAAAACTTAATAGATTGTACTCACCTCCAGATTACCTCCTGAGTATCTCTTGAATATCTCTAGTGCACTTAGAAATGCTGCACATGATTATGTCGGCAGCCATCTTGCCTGAGCAATTGTTAACATCATTGAGAAATATGCTTTACAGCAGCCAACATGGGCAATAGACACAATGCACTGGAGGGACCTCATTAATAGTGATGAGGGGGAGGTGCCATATTCGATTTTGCGATATTTTGCAAATATTTGATTGAATATTCGTTATATATTCGTCAAAATCGAATATTCATCATTATTCTATATATTGAGAATAGTACGCGAATTTATATTCGCGTATTGCGAATTGAACTTTGAACAGTGTATACAGGCAAATTTCCTATTGGGTTAGCTTAGTAGAATCAACGAAGATATCGAATATAGCACTATATCCTCAATCTTCGTTATATTCTAGCAAGCCAACCATTAGGAACTCAGCTCTAAGTTGAATTCCAATGCGAGTATATGTTCGCATTACGAATTCAACTTAGAGCTGAGTTTCTAATAGTTGGCTTGCTAGAATATAACGAAGATTGAGAATATAGCGCTATATTCTCAATATTAGTTAATTCTACACAGATGCAAGTTGAATTCGCAATGCGAGTAATACAGGTTATATTAATGGTATTGGGAATACAACTTAGTCCAATTTGAGAGATCGTGATTCTCACATCCGACAGTACATTTTAGCATGGAGCGTCCCCATCACAATGTACACACGGGAAGTCGGCAGAAGCGGCAATGGACATTGACTGGAGCGGGCAGGGAGCCAAGAATCCTCCGGACAGGTAAGAACAGCTTTTAGGAAGTAAAGTAGGAAGACAACCAGAGAGCAACAAAGACTAACAACTTAAAAAAAAAATGAATATTCGAAATAGCGAATATATAGTGCTATATTCGAAATATTCGCGAATTTGCGAAGTGCTGATATTCGCTAAAAAAATTCGCTATTCGAATATTCACATTCAACACTACTCATTGACTTCTATGGGAGAGTTTTCTAGGCATGCTCTGTGACCTGTGCATTGTACAAGGAAGGGATAGATAATCTTTGAGCATCACGTATTGTGAATGGTGGATCCTGTGTAATCTATGTATAGTTGTTATCGGTCATTGTAATCTTGGTTGTGATGATAATTAAATGACTGAGCTAAAGTGATCCGTACATAACAAGAAGTAGTGCCTTATATTAGGCTCAGGGTACTTTCACACTTGCGTCAGAATGGATCCGACAGGCTGTTCACCCTGTCGGATCCGTCCTGCCGCTATTTCGTCTGAGACCGCCGGACTAAAAAATCGGACATGACGTAGTTTTAGTCCAGCGTCCTCTCTCCGTGCACTGCCGTACTGCACCGGAACTCCGCCCCGCCCCCATTATAGTCAATGGGGACAGAGCAGCAGTCCGGCGGCATGGCAAAATAGCGGCAGGACGGATCCGACAGGGTGAACAGCCTGTCGGATCCGTCCTGCCGCAAGTGGAAACTAGCCTCAAAAAATTATGTAGGAAAATTAAAGGTACAACAACAAAAATTCTTTAAACATATATTTAACGTACTGTAAAAGCATGATTTAAACATTTGGTCATTTTGTAATGACACATTCCCTTTACTGTCATTGTATTGGTCTGTTTATCCTCCTGGCTCCAGGACCAGTCATAAAGACATACTAGGCAGCGCTCCACACACATAACATCCAGTATTAGATACTAATAATCCTTTTTAAAGAACAAAAGTATGTGACCTTTCTAATATTTGTGTTTCGGCACTGATTTATGCCGGACTTTGCAGCGGACTGAGCGGCATCATTGTGATATTGTGTTATTAAACAATAAATAAGAATACTAAACACATATGATGAAATTGTGCTCTAGATGATATAAATATTAAGACTGTGCTATAATAAACAGCCTACAAATCTCTTTTTACAATGACTTGATAGATTACAAAAAAATTATTATACTTCTACGTAAAGTACAGTCAAAAGGAAATATAACATCGCAGCACAAGCACATGATTAAATACGTATCTGGACTTTACAAAAGAACAGATATAGGGAACAAAACTAAAACACAAACAATGCTAGGAATTTGCAAACATGTCCAAAATAAGATTGGCTGCAAGTCGTTAGAATTATATTTCAATATGTTCTATCCTTAACAATTTCTGGTTGTTAAAACATATTCTTTACATGCCAAAAGCTTGTGCTCCAAAAGAGGGAAAGATTGATAAGGATTGAATAGATGTGAGTCATTAGTACACTTGTATAGATGGTCAAACAGATTGTGCGTGATGTGTTTGGAATGGTGCTAAGCTCAATAGTTCCAAAAGACAATCACTTCCATGATACAAGGACAAATGGAATGCTGCTGTATCTTTAAGATGTCCTATGGATGCATATTGCAGGGGCCAAATTCTGATGCTTAGCTTTTTCTTGGAGCAGAACTGGGTTCCTGGGAAGTCTATCTTCCAGCTGTAAAGACAAAGCAGTAGAGGGTGAAATATTATAAGATTTGGAAAGAGATGTTCTTTTCCAATAAGATCACACCACATGTCAAGATTGCATAATCTGATTGCAGATGCATCTTCTATCTCTGCTATTTTTATAGCACAGCTAGCCTCATGAAGCAGAGAGGACATAAAACTGATGTGCCTGTAATATGGGCGAGGATGAAAGGTGGCTCCAATCATCATGTGCATCAAACTTGTCTCTCAAAATTGATGAGGGAAATAGATGAAAAATAAAATGCAAATATCTTTCTGATCTATGTTTAAACAAACTTCTCCCTTTGGCAAGGGCCTACCAGTTCCTATAGGCATTAGATTGTCTTTGCATTCCACTGGAGTTAGCTATAGCTGGTGTCATTGGTGGCCCATTCTTCAGACAGTAGTAGCCAGTCCACTGTGCCAGCTCTTGTAATAATACTTGCTTTAGATCATGATTTGTTTGATTGCTTGTTAAAGGCATGCATTACCAGATATCTCTGATACACATCTCTCCAGGCTCCAGTATCACCTGTCTTGCTGCCTAGGAGAGAAAAAATATTGTGTAAATTGCTTTAACCCGTTCCTAAAATTTGCCATACATGGACAGCACAGTGGCCAGTGACTTCCCCGCCCACTGTTCAGGCAGGCACAGGAGCTGTGCTTCCCCAATCAACAGCAGGGGCCCGGCTGTTACTACCATCTTGGCCCCTGCTGTATTCACCAACATCGTGGAAGACTCCGATGCCAGTGGACTAACCACTTAGGTTCCGCATATAAGTGGTTTACAGGGGGAGGGAGTGACCTTTCTGACCCCATTCGATCCCTGTGGAGCCGATGGTTGTTATGGCAGCCTAAAGCCATACAAGGCTGGGTCTCATGGGGAACTGTCAGTGTGAAACTGACAGCTCCAATGCAGTACAATACAGCCTCAAACCCCTAAAAGATGAAGTCCCCTATGGGACAAAAAAAAAAAGTTATAACAAAGTGTTTTACAAAAAAAAGCTTACCTTTGCCTCCTCAAGCTATTTACTAGTAAAATAAAATGAAAAGAAAAGAATGAACATATTAAGGCATCCGTAACAACTGGTTCTATAAAAATATCACATGAGGTGAACACAGTAAAGAAAATAAATAACTGTGCCAGAACAGCCATTTTTTTTTGTCACCTCACCTTAACAAAAAGCATAATATCACCTCATCTCGCAAAAAAAGAGCCTTCACGCAAGACCACTACTAGAAAAATGTAAAAATGACGCTGTTTGGACAAATTTTGTGGCTAATACATACTACGTGATCATCAGTCTCATGAATAAAAGGTACTAATAAATCCCCTCTGTTTTGACTAGCTGAAATGTGGACTGTAAAAGATCTAGGGGCTAACCCCTTGCCAAAAACCTATTACATATTTTGTTTGATTAGATATTAATTTCCCAGTCAGAAAAACAATTGCGACGAACCCTGAGGTACTGACTTTTCGGAACATAGCACCTCAGGGGAAAAGGGTGATGGTTGTCCAAGAGTAAAGACTATTATTAGCCATATATTGACAAAAATGGTACTACAGATATACCCCAAATCATGTTTTGTCAATTATAAAACTAAGAAATAAACAGTGTTTCCTCCCAACTCCAATGTCATTGTTTTGGAGAAATTCAACAAATTCCTCAAACAGCTGTCGTGTCCCAGACCACAAAATCTAAATATTCTTAACATATCATAACCAACTGACAAGTTAAGGAGTCCAGAGTGTGTTACTAGGGAAAGCCTAACTGGTACTCCCACAAGCCAAGGAGCAGATTTGCATATGGGGGGGGGGGTACTCCCGTTTGCAATCCCCCTGAACTGGTGGAAGAAGCGGGAGTCAAAAACAAAAAATTCTGCAGAAGTGTAAACTTAAGAACGTATATGTAACCAACTTACTATGCTCTTGTAGATGAGTGCCTCATGTGTTAAGAAAATGATCAACCGTTCTAATACCAGCATCATGTGGTATAGAGATGTATTGGGTTTCAACATCAATGCTAGTAAGTGAGACATTTTCATCAAAAGGGGTACCTTTTACATAAAAGGTCCATACTTGTGAAGACACAAAAATCTCTCAAAATTCAACGTATATACTGATATTTAGGTGATCCCACCCTAGATATTATTGGTCTACCTTTAAGGAGGTTAATCAATTTATATATTTTAGATAAAGTGTAATTGAGGACATGTAGGTGACAAAAAGGCATATTCATTTTTATTAATTAACTTTCTTTTTAAAGCCTCATTAAGGATCAAATTGGGTGAGGTGGGATCTATTTTCATGTTTCAAGATAGTATAGCAATGCAGTTCATTAAGGATAGATAAACACATTTTTCTATAATCTTCATGGCTAATATCAAACTACCTTCCTTATCAGGAGGTTTTATACAATTATGTCATCTTTTCTAAACCGTAAAGCACTTGAAGTTTAGCACATGACATGTTTGTATTTTTATGTTATAGTGACTTATACAAACTTTCAATTTCATTGCTCACTATCTTTAAAAATTTACACTGGTTGTATCAGAAAGCGGAGGCATCTTGACACTTGTGTGTCTGAGATTAGTAAATGGGCATTCACCAAAGATTATAAAGCCCATAAGATATCAAAATTTGCTAATTTATCCTCATTGAGGCCAACTTCTCTGAACCATTTTTAGCCAGTTAGTTTGAATCATTTGTGCAATCTTACCCTGCATGCAAATAATATAATAATATTTATACATGTAAAGCCATCAAATTTTGTCTCAGGTACAAAAGATAGCCCCCTCTTTAATACAGATAATTCTGCAGATGTAGTTATCCTAGAAGAGAGATTAAATATCTGCATTTCATCATCTCTAATTTTGCTGGAAGTTACTGTTTCACAGGATAGGGGGTTAAAAAAAAAAGTGGAGGAGGAGGTAGTCAATGAGGAGGGGGAAGATTTTAAGGAGACATACACTACTCACAAAAAGTTGGGGATGTTTGGCTTTCTGGTGATATTCATGGAAAACGTAAAAAGTTCACACTACAGTGATATTATATCATGAAAGTAGGGCATTTAAATAGAAACATGCAATGGTGATTTCCTCTTCTCAAACAACTTATTGAAACAAAACTCAACAACAGTGCTGGGTATAGTCCAACAAAAAAGTCTCAATAATATGGCATGTGGTCTTGAACATCAATTACAGCTTGACAACAAGTTATCATGCATCATGCTGTTTACAAGTCAACTTATTGTCTGCTGAGGCATGGCATCCCACTCTTCTTAAAGGGCTGCCCTCAAGTTATTGAGGTTGTGGGGTACAAAGTTACAAGCCTCTACGCGGCAACTCAGCTGGTCCCATAGGTTTTCAATGGGATTCAGGTCCGGAGAAAGTGCAGGCCACTCCATTTAAGGTACCCCAGTCTTCAGCAGCTGTACCCTGATAATGCAACCTCGATGAGCTAGCGCATTGCCAGCCTGTGTTGTTCATGCAGAGGCATAGTGACTGGATTGATGATGTTACTCCAGTAGTATGGGCTTGTCACTGTACCATTCACAAAGTGTAGGGCAGTTCTGTATTGAGTAGACACACATGCCCACACTGTAAAACCACCACCAACGGTGCGTCTGCTGACAACATTGGCTGATGTATAGAAGTCTCCTTGACATCTCCAACATCATTGGGGGCCATCCTTTCTGCTCAGTGTGAATCAACTTTCATCAATGAACAGCACTGAGGCTCACTGGTACCTAATCCAGCGT
Organism: Bufotes viridis; assembly: GCA_033119425.1. NCBI lineage: Eukaryota > Metazoa > Chordata > Amphibia > Anura > Bufonidae > Bufotes > Bufotes viridis. The sequence goes on along the minus strand of CM065589.1, from coordinate 506,913,131 downwards.
AGATGCTCCCTGGCCCATGCAAGAGGATAACGCCTGTGGTCAGGTACCCTTGCAGATCGTCTAGCACGCGGACCACATCAATGTAAATGGTTTTGAATGGTCTGTCGTAATACTTGGGTGCCTCTCACCTCCCTTAAATGTGCCTGGAGCCATGTGGCATTCATTATCCGGTTCTGCAGGGCATTGTTCACAAAGAAGAGGTAATCAGTGTGGCATGTGGCCAAAGGATGTCCACTTCTATTCCTTTCTGTGACTCTTCCAGTGTCTCTGCAACTTCCGTTTGAGAACATCATACATAAAGCCTCACATTGGCAAGGTACTGTTGATCAATTGTTAGGTGTCATCTTGGTCTCATGATGTAAAAATACAAACAGCATGATGAGGAGGACTGTTTAAATACTAATTCTAGGAGGTATGCGCGCGGCTCACGAGGAGGTCATGCTTCTGTGAGGTCCGCTCCGCACACCGAAATAATCCCTTTCTTAGCACCGTTTTGACGGCTCTACCAGCACCCCTTTATTACTCAGGTGACCGTGAGAATGACCTGCACCAAGGGCAAGACAAAAACTACGGACACTCCGGCTCTGTCGCAGATGCTACTGGAGATATTCCGACTCACCAGGCACTCCATCATGGCAGACCCCATGGTGTCTCCTGCAGGCCCTGTCTCTTCCACTGAAAGTGGTCTCCAGTCTGACTCAGGCATTCCAGACCAAGGTCAGGCAGATTTGTACAAGAACATCGCCTCTCTGTTCCTTTCTGAACTCTCGCAGGCCGTGGCGGAATTTACCCGCCAAATCCAAGACTTAGGGAACAGAGTGTCTGACCTAGAGACGTGGACAGATGATATATCAGATGCCATTGGTGCAGACAGGGAGGACATCAACTCCCACGCGGCCCAGTTGGCTGCTGTTGAGCTGAATATTGAAGACGTAAAAAATAGGTCAAGCAGAGGCAATTTTAGGGTCAGGGGCCTCCCAGAGACTTTCTCCAATCTATCTGCTACCCTGCTCACTTTGTTTGTGGCCCTGCTTCCTCTACACCTCGTTCGCCTGCCCCCTGAGGCATAACCATCCAGGATCATCTACTACCTCTTCACGACTACAAGAAATGCGGGACTGCTCTGCTCAGGACACCTGTTGCAAGTGTTTGCTTCCCATTTTTATTACTGGGTTGTTGTTGTTTTTTTTTCTCCCCTTCTTTTCCTTTTTCCTTTTTCTCTTTAGACCTTTTCCCAATTTTTCACAGGGATTTGGCGTGATGGTGATGGACTTTCATGTTGCCTCCTACATCAGGGCTATCTGGGGTGGGGCCAGTGACTGGTGAAGCCCTCGGCCTCCCCCTATCTGGCCCATGTCCTATATTCTGCCAGGCTTGGCACTACTTTTTTCTATGCTGTTGTTATGTGTTTTTGAGCACTATGTTAACATTTTTTTGTTTTACTGTTCCCCTGGGGGTTTTTTGTCCCTATATTGGGTAGTCACTAGTCATTTTTGGTTTGTAGTAGCAGGGGGACCCCTGCAGGTGGTGACGTCAGGCGCTCTCTCGTACCCATACAACTTTCTTATTATTCTGTCATGTGTACAATCCTAACCCATAATGTAAGGGGATTTAACTCCCTGCAGAAGTGCAAAATGGCTTTTTCCACTTACTTGAAACAGGCACCCAACGTTGCCTGCCTCCAGGGGCCGCACTTCACTCCTAATTCTCACCCGAAATACCTTCATCCGCAGTACACTAGATTTTTTTCCTCCACATATCGTTCTAAAAGCTGGGGTATGGTTACATTGCTTAGAAACTCATTCCCATTCTCTATATCTCAGTCTATTATTGACCCTGATGGTAGATATGTGATTTTAGTGAGCACCTATCAGGATGCTATCTTATGTATAGTCAATGTCTATACCCCAACTGATGACCCCATTTACTTTTTTTGTAATATGAAGCTGCTTTTTGAATCCCTTACATACCATAGACTTCTGTGGTGTGGGGACTTCAATTTTGTCATCAATTCCCTTTGGGATCAGTCTTCCCCTCCCCCTTATCCTCGCCCATCTTCCTACTCAGCCCAAGTACACTAAGTTTTTGAATCTCTATCCTTAGCTCACACATGGAGAGAACATAATGGCCCCCAAAGGAGTTATACTTACTATTCTCCAGCCCACCATTTATATACTTGTATCGATATGATCCTGGCCTCTGCCTCTTGTTTGCCATACTTGCAATACACCAGGCACATTGTGTTGCCATGGACTGATCATGATATGCCGTTGGCGGAGCTCGCCTTCTCGAGTCCGGGCGACACTCCATTTTCCTGGAGACTGAAGGAGTCTCTCTTAACTCGCCCCACTATACATGATCAGCTCCAGGCTGAGCTGCAGACCTTCTTTACTGAGGTAGACCCCATGTTAATATGGCTCACTCATAAGGCTTTCATTCAGAGGAAACTTATAGGAGTGGTGTCCCGAATTAAGAGGGAACGGAATTCCACTCAGAATGCTTTGGAATCTAAACTGTGTAGACTGATCCGAGCCCATCAAAGGGCTCCATCACTCTACCTTCTCAAAGCTGTAAAGGACACTAAGCTGTAGCTGAATATGCTGCTTTCCTATAACACTGAAAAGGCTCTCCAATGGACCCCTCCTACTATTATAAGCAAGATAAAATGCTGGTCCGTCAGTTGAAAGCTAGGCAGAAGATTAATCAGGTTTTCCGAATCCGCACCCAATCAGAACATACTACCTCTAATCCTGATTATATTTAAGATACCTTCCAGTAGTTTTATCAGAAGCTAAATACCAGGCCTTCAGTGGGCCCTGGGACCGCAGAGGGTGACTTTTTAACATCTATCCCACTCCCTTTAGGTATCTCCTGATGCGCTAGGTAGTCATAACGGAGTGGTCACCGCAGAGGAAGTACAATACACCATCAAAGCCTTGAAGGTGGGTAAGGCCCATAGACCTGATGGTCTGTCAGCACTTTATTCTAAAAAAAATGTGCCCCCCTATTGATCCCACATATTGTCCATTACTGCAACCATCTTTTACAAGGAGCTATACCTTGAACCAAAGGCCTATCCTCTGTAGATATCTTTGGAGCAGTCATTGTTTTCCCCGTATACTTGGAGAGCCCTGACTTGATCCCGACTCCCCTTACTGCCTATTGTCCACACAAGGTCCCTCTTATCCCATTATTCGCTGCTCCTCTGGTGTTCAGTCAGGTTAAAATCCTCTTTACAGTCTGACAACTCCCCGCTAGAAAATATTTTGGGTAATCCTGCTTTGTTCTTTACACAATTTCCTATCCAGAGGTAAACTTATATCTATAGATGACTTTAAGCAAAAACATGACCTCCCCATGAGGGAACTGTTCAATGCTAATCAGATTTTTTCTATTTTACGCTTTCTACAGCCATCTAACACCACTTTTGATTTTACACCCTTTGAACGTTCTATGATATACTCTTTATATAAATGGGTTTGCTGTCTAGGATTTATGGGACACTTAATGCTGTTCCAGAGGGAGCTAAGCTGCCATATATGAAGGCTTGGGAGGAGGATCTGGATCTAGCCTACCCAGCCTCCATATGGCACCAGCACTCCCAGACATTGACTTAGGGCAGTTGGCAAACCATCTTAGCAGAAACATTGATCAAAATACTTCTTAGGATCTATATAGTCCCAGCCAAATTACACTGTATATACCCAGAAGTCTCTCCCTGGTGTTTCCGTTGATGTGACGAAGAAGGTACAATGCTTCATACATGGTGGACCTGCAGAGTTGTGCGTAGGTTCTGGAGCCGAATTAGTGCCCTACTGTCCTCTGTGCTAGGATGTTCCTATCCCACATCTTTACCTTTATGTCTCCTGGGAGATAAACCCTCTTGGTTAACATATGCTAAATTCAAGCCATCACAGTACATACTCTTAGCTACTCAAATTCATATAGCTGTCAAATGGCGTTCTACTATGCTAAGTTTCCAAGCGGTACTAGATAGAACCAATAGGATACTCTTATATGAAAGGCTTAATGCCATCTGCACAGATACATTTGCCGCCTTTGAGAAGATCTGGGAACCCTGGTTGTCCTCTTCCTACTCTACCGATTTTCACTATTGTATTACCTTATAGATAACTCACTCATGTGAAGTGCTATGTTATTATTTATATCTAGTGCATCTGACCAGTGATTTACGTGACTATGTAACCCCAATATTTTCCTATGTACTCAAATCTGTACACTTATTGGAATGTTATCCACTAATTTTTCTTTTCATTTATTTTTTTATTTTGCTGTATTTTTTGATGTACTGTTTCAAAACTTGAATAAATAACTTTTGAAACATAAATACCAATTTTAATTAAACCAGGATATGTACTGGGCGATTCATGGATCAAATACCTGTTGTGAATTTTGCTGTTAAGCTCCTTGCTAGAGAACAGCAAGTTGTGCAAAAAGTACTAAAACAATAAAAAGTTGGACATGTGCATATAAAAGTTTAGAGAAGATCACATAAAGATCACCTGTAAAGGTTAAAGTGCATTTTGGGTTCATCCTGAAATTTCACCCACAAGCCAAATATCCCAAACTTTTTGTGAGTAGTATATTTATAGAAGTTCTGCCTGAAGAGGCCGTTCTCTGTGATTGCTGTCCCTGTGTACATTTGGTATAGTTCTGTTTCATCTTTTACCCATTTCTCTATTCTGTCTACCTCTCCTTACTCTCTATCATTGTCTCCTCAATGTTAGCCTTTTTTCTGTATTTGAAGTATCATCATAATCTGCGGAAGAAAGGTTAATATCCATCCTTTTATTGGTCTGTACTTGTATGAATTGGAATACCCTATTTTCCCTAAAATCTGAAAGATTCTTCATAAACTGTTTGTATTTCTTCTCTTTTAGGAAGTTCTGAAATTTTATGGCACAGAGCACCAGAGGCCCGGGGCTAATATCTGCAATGAGCAATAATGCAGTGGGTCTCTCTGAAAAAAACCAGCATATCAGAGCTGCAGTTCCTATGGAGGCCACTGCAAATAAAGCTTAGACTGTAGTTCTATTGACCTATAGTCTAAACTGAAATAAATCAAAGTGTTGCATATTGTAGTCTCCTAGGTGGGGCAAAAAAAGTTATGATGTTAAAATGTTTAAAAAAAAACATCTAAAAATTTTAATCCCTCCCTCTTCCCCAGAATTAAAATAAAAATAAATAAAAAACATAATGATCATGGGCATCACCATGTTCCAAAACGCCTGTACTATTAAAATATAAAATTTTCCCATACGGCGAATGGTATAATGGAAAAAAAACGTAACATGGCTGATAAGCCATTTTTTTCATTGATAAACTTACCCCAAAAAATTGAATTAAATGTAATCAGAAAGTCACACACACTCCAAAATGGTACGAATGTTACATTTTCCTTATATTTTAATACTGAAAAAAATTAAAACGTTGAAAAATTTTTTTTTCTTTTTATTGCCATATTGTGATCACCATAACTTTTTATAGTTATGTCTACAAAGCTGTCAAAGGGCTAATTTTTTTGCGGGATGAGCTTTCAAAAAAGGTGTGAATATGTAATGACAGATCATGTGACACTTAGATTGCACACGGGTGGACATCATTTCACTAATTATGTGACTTCTGAAAGTAATTGGCTGCACCAGACAATTGGTTGCTTCCTAACAAGGGGGTGAATACATACGCACATGCCAATTTTCTGTTTTCTATTTCTAAACAATAGTTTTATTTATATATTTTTCTCATTTCACTTCACCAGCTTAGACTATTGTGTTCTGATCCATCACATCAAATTCAGATTAACAAAACATTGAACTTAAGGCAGTAATGTAAAAAAACACAAAAAAAAGTCAAGGGGGGTGAATACTTTTGCAAGGCACTGTATACTAGAGACAAATTCTGTTTAATACAATAAGCCAGTGCCTTATAAGAGTTGCAAGCAATGTTGAATCAGACTGAAAAGTAAAAGGGAAGAATGCACATACACTAAACGGGCAAAAGCATTGGGACATACCTCTTAATTGGTTTCAGGTGTTTTGTTCAGTCTCATTGCCACAGATGTATAAAATCCAGCCTCTAGTCATGTAGTCTTACTTTACAAATATATGCATATGAATCGGTCATTCTAAAGAGTTCACTGAATTCCAGTCTGGCATAGTAATAGGACGCCACCCTGTCAGTTCCTGAAATTTCTTCCCACCTAGATATTCCATGATCAACTATGAGTGGTATTATTGCAAAGTGCAAACATTTAGGAATTACAGCAACACAACCATGAAGTGGCAGACCACTAACAGTTACAGAGCAGGGTTGCTGAGTGCAGAAGCACAAGGATCATAAAATTCTCCAATGTTATGCATACTCAATGATAAACGTTACCTTCCTGACTGTATTGTGCCAACTTTAAAGTTTGGTACTATTTGGTTCTTTTTCAGGGGTTGGCCTAGGTCCCTTAGTTTCAGTAAAGGGGAACGTTGATGTTTCAGAATACCAAAACACTTTGGACAAAACAATTGTAAGCTTCCAACTTTGTGGGAACAGTTTGGGGAAGGCCCTTTTCTGTTTTAGCACAAATGTGACCCAGTGCACAAAGCAAGGTCCATAAAGATATGGTTGGGTACGTTTCATGTGGTAGAACCTGACCCACAAAGAGCCCTGACTTCAACCCCATCAAACACCTGAGATGAACTAGAATGGAGACTGTGACCCAGGCCCTTCAATCCAACATCTACAAATGCTCTGCTAGATGAATAAGCAAAAATTCCCACAGACACACTCCAAAATCTTTTATCCTTCCCAAAAGAGTGGAAGCAAATTTAACTGCAAAGGAGTTACAACTCTATATTAATACCTATGAATTTAGAATAGGGTGTCATAACAGCTCCTGTAGGTATAATGTGTAGTTTTCTTTTGTCCATATAGTGCATGCCATTGTAATATGTTGGTAACATGGTTTTGACACTCAAAAATAAGATATGCGTGTGTACGTCTGGCCATCACAGTGCCGGAGCTGGCACGCAAAAGTGCTAGGCTGCTAGATCTTCTTTGCAGGCTATTAATGCTGGGCTCCTGAGGAAGTGCAATACGTTTTGAATTACACAGAAACGCGTTAAGCCATTAGATAATACCTGTGAGGCACAGCTCTGAGGCAGTACATGGTTGCCGGGAGTTACAAATGGTAACTCTGCCTGTCAGTATAGTGAGTTAGGTGTGTCACCAACTACCAGGCAGGTCAGGTGCTTTGTGTAACAATACAGAGCCTGGTGCCGGGCGCAAGAGTACATGGATATCTTAAGTCTGTGATCTCTGTTGCTGTAATGTTGTAGGCAACAGGTCATCACTCTTAGGGTCCATTCACACGTCCGTGTGTGCTTTGCGGATCCACGGATCCGCAAAACACGGAAACCGGCAATGTGCGTTACGCATTTTGCGGACCGCACATCGCCGGCACTCTCATAGAAAATGCCTTTTCTTGTCCGCAATTGCAGACAAGAAAAGGACATGTTCTATTTTTTTTCGGGAACGCGATTGCGGACATCGTCTGTCCCCATTGAAACTAATGGGTCCACAATTCTGTTCCGCAAAATGGACCCTTATCAAGACAATAGTAGCCATTAGCCCAGGCATCAGGTTGAGCTACCTACACATACAAACCAGTCACCAACCTCCCATTGATATTAAATTCCTCAAAAAGAGATAGTATAAACGGTGACCCTGTCTCACTCATCTGATTTATCTGAGCTGTGGCCCACGCTTGTGTTGTCTCATTTTCACACACATGTGACGAGACACATGATGATTTTCTAAGCTAATGGTGTGTGTGCAAGGCTATACATGTTACCTGCTCCACGCACCACTGGCTTAGTAGCCTGATAAGTTACAAATATATTGTCAGATTGACTATCCCCAGATTCTAAGTAGAAGTAAGAAAATAAAATATTATTGTTTTATTGTAATATGATTTTGACCCTGGTACCAAGTTCATGGAATTTAATGACATCCCTGGTGTCACGTATGCACAATGGCATCTGCAGCAAAGCGGACTTGCTACCCAGGTCCCCTGTTGGTAATGGTACCCAGGTCTATGAATGGCCGAATGGTATGGGTGGCCTAAAATGTCCCTTTAAGTGTACTGTGTCACGGTGCTCCTACCTGGATACGCTGGGCCCCAAGCCATGGCTCCGAAGTAGAAAAATAAAGGGTAGTAATTGAGGGATAAAATAAATAACTTGAGTCCAGACCTTGTGGTGAAGTTAAATAGCAGCTTTACTTTGGCAAAATGGTTTACAGGCTTTATCTTGGTTCCAGCAGGCTTTGTCATTAAAACTCTGGCAGGCAAACTCAACACTGCTACATCTGTTTCTCTCTGGCTCTGCTGTGCTGACAGGCTAGCTATATAACTTAGCTTCTTCTTGTATGCTGCAACTTCTCTCTTGTAGTCTGATTCTAAATTTGATTATGCCAGGGAGCTCTTCTTCTGGCTCCTGAGGCTCCAAGATGTGGCCTCCACATCCAGCAGAGACGTGCCCAGCCACATACCCTTCCCCTAGCTGGGGGTGCACTAGACTGCTCTTAGAAACTAGTCCCCACCCTTCCTGCAGGAAGTGGGACTCCTCCACAGAGGGGGGTTAGAATGGAATGGAAAGCTCCATTCTACCTAAGTGTAGCTCTGCCATAATTGCTGCCACCTGCTGTTGAACCTGGCACGTTGCATGTTAACATAAACAGTTGCAAAATAGGAAATGCACAGTGTTTGGACCTGAAATAAATGCACATTATGACATGAGGTTAACCAATAAAGACAGTAGCGGGGTGCAAAGGTGGTAATGCCACTCAGGGGCATGACACATCTAGAGCTGGAGCTGCCACTAGCTGGGGTGCCACATGAAGGAAGCCCGAGAGCTACTGATTTGGGAACACTGCGATATCCTGTACAAGGTGAATGTTTATTGCTTGCTACGTTTACTGGTTCAAATAATGTATTTGGTCATGTAATGTATGTATATTCCTCTTTGAAATAAGCTATTTCCCTAAAGAATAGCATAATTTATGTTTTCTGTAATCTAGAGCTACAGTCACATCATAATGAGCAGAGTAACAATTCCAAGCACTCATGCTTCTCCAAGCAATTGTTCCTATGAATTTAGATTGCTCCCATAGAAAAAGAAAATCCTTTGATCTTAAGTTGTCATAATATTTATATGACTTTTGTAACCATTAACCTAACATTTAGAGAATATGCAGTGTGTGTACAGTACTCTAAAGCCACCATCCCCAGCAATTGATATCAGATTGCGCACTGATGTGAAATTGACAGTGAAGTGTGTTCTCTCACTACAATTTACTTGCAAGCAAAGGAAAAATAAATACATATGGTCCAGATGTTATTAATGTGTGCAAAAGTTGAGGTTTAATAAGATTGTAAATGAATCCAACATTACAAGTCTTGTGTTCCAGTCTGCGCATCTAAATGTGGTTTTGATACTACAGAAAAAAAGGTTTTATCTTCTAAGAATTAAGGGATAGTATTACAGATGTACATGGTATATGATATATTATCTGTTAGACACTGTTCATTTCCAGTTCTGGAGATGTGGTCTGCACCTGCTATGGAGCGTGAATAGCATTCATCTCTAAATGGATTTATTGCCCGGTGGGCACACCATACACAACGAGCACCTTCTATAGATCTGGCTTCATTTTTTACTATTGACATGATTCATATTTCCACAAATTATTATCAAATGTTTTAAGGCAAAAAAAAGACAAGGCCATGTTGACTCCCACATGCCCGGATACAGTATACAGGTCTGTCTAATTACTAAATGAAGATTCTCAGAGCCTATTTTGTAGCCGAGAAGGAAAAATATACAGTAGAACATATAGTCCTTCGAGCATTGAGATGTTAGTGGTATGTAGTAAAGACAAGTATTCATGCCAACCAAAGGTATGTAAACCAAAGGGTGATAAGTGGGGAGTAGTAGTTGTTGCACTGATCGAAGTGGTAGGGGTTCATGGTTGCTGTCCTCACTCCAGTTCTCTCTGGGGCCATGCAGTGAGTGGCGAATGCACCCGTTCTTCCATCAGGGCACACCTTGGCCTATCTGGAGCTCCTGTCTGGTGTTAGGTGGGGTGCCCTTGATGTTATTTAGCTGCTTGCAAGGCAGGAGGGCAGATGTAGGGGCCAGCAGATGGTGGGTAAAGTCAATGACCAGGCCTGTTGGTTACAATAAAGTCTCTCTTTACTGAAATGATGATGGGAGTAGTAGTAGTAATACAAATAGCAGCAACAGGCAAAGTTTCAAAGTATTACAGTGAAGTCTTTTCCCAATAGCTGTGTATAGGCATCAATGATGATGGTAGTAATCCTCCCTTAATCTCACTCTAAGTACACTTTGAAGTCTTCCTAAATAACCACAGGCATGTCATTCTGTTCTCATTAACTCTTTCTGCAATTCCCACTTACAGGGAGCAGATCTGACTTTCCAGGCACTGCCTTGGTTCTCTACAATATCTCTGGATCTCAGGCCGTCTTTCTCTCATGGAAATTCTTTCAGCTCAATTGCTTTTCCTGACAACTTTCAGTCTTGACCACTAGGGATTCCGCTTGAGGAGTCTTGTTCCAGAAGTCATGAAGGGGGTGGATGATGGCAGTGATTGGTCCAGGCCCATGTGAGGGAAAATTAAACAGGCCAGGAGCATCGTTTTATAGACATGTGGTAAGCTGAGATAAGGGATGGCCATCTTGCCAGGAAGGTCTTAAGGCAGCTCTGTAGGTCAAGCCATACCCCCAAATCCATGCCCGTAGCGAGGAAATGGGGAACAAACTGCAGAGAGAGAACCCACCATGGCCACTGGCAACAGTGAAACTGTTAAGTATTTAGGCTATTCATGCCTGAAAAGTCTTATGTGCAAAATAAAGACTATTCCTATTTTGAACCTGAGAAGAACACACACAAATCAAGAGATAGTGTAGCACTCAGGCCACTCAACAGCATTAATAAAAAGCAAAGTGTTATTTAAAATACACATATTGAAATTCCACATGTAAGCAAAATGTCTAAGTGAATTTGTTATTTTAACAGTGCTGTTACATGCATTAAATCACTGGCCAGTAAGCATCTATATATCACAGGTTGTATGAAAGTATATTGTGCTAAACACAGCTAGCATTGATAAATTACTGAATAACAGGCCAGAAAAGTATGAAGTCCGAATAAGACTCTATGCACGCGTATTTTTGGTCCGCATCCAATCCGCACTTTTTGCTAATCAGATGCAGACTCATTCATTTCTATGGGGCTGCAAAAGATGCAGACATAACACCAAGTAGTGCTGTCTGCATCCGTATGTCCTTCCAATGGCCTGCAAAAAAGATAGAACATGTCCTATTCTGGGTCCGTAGTCCCCTTCAAGACAATGGATCCGCAAAAAAGGCAAGCTAATTTCGCAGAGTTGTTGTCGTGAAACCTCTTAGATTCCCCTTTGACCCCCTGCAAACTGTGCAAACAGTGCCAGTCTTGCTCATCTGCTTACCAATAGTGATGAGCGGCAGGGGCAATATTCGAATTCGCGATATTTCCCAAATATTTGGGCGAATATTCGCCATATATTCGAAAATTCGCAAATTCGTAATCTCCAGACATTATTTTCTTGTTTGCGAAAATTTTTATAAATTAGTTTGCATAAATTAGCATAAAAATTTGCATAAACTGGCATTTAAAAGATACCTTTTAAATACCAGTTTATGTGACTTTTTATGCAAATTTATGCGAATTTTTACGCTAAAACAAGAAAATAATGACATTATTTTCTTGCTTGCGAAAATTTGCATATAAAAAATTCGCATAAAACGAATATTCGCAATTGCGAATATATTTTGCGATATTCTAAATATTCGCGAATTCTCGAAGTGCTTATATTCGCGATTAAAGTTCGCAATTCGAAAATTCGTGATCAACACTACTTACCAAGCAAGATGCCATGCTTGGATGTGGATAGGTTGATAACTCTGGTCCAAGAAAGAGCAGAACTAAGGGAAAAGCGATCAAACTGTTACCATCAGTGGGTTAAAAAAGATGCTGCACGTAATCGTTTGCCATCAGAATTGGAGTCAGCGTCCAAAAGTTAGAGTGTTAAATTGAGTGAGTACGAACGCTGCATATATGTGTGAACCGTATTTTGCACCATTTATTTACAGCATGTTAACCCCTAGTGCTTCATTCAGTTATATTTATCCCTATTGCACCATTAGGGTAAGTTAACCCCTAATGCACCTTCTAGTTAATTTAACCCCTATTGCATCCAGTTATTGTTACCATTATTGCATCTTTAAAGTATATTAACCCCTATTGTAGCATCAAGTAATTTTTCTCATAACGCAATTATTTACTACACCAAAAACTATTGTGTTATTCCCCATTTGAACATAAAGAATGTAAACCACCCTTGCAGCTGAGAAACCACTAAGCCATGGTTCAGTAAAGTTTATTTAATTTTTTCTGTTTTTATTTTAATTTTTTTGGCAGTACAAAAGGTAAAGACTTAATGTGATAGATGCCCGTATCAGTTCTGCAGAGAACTTATTGGACAATGCAGAAGCGGCGACGGCCCACCAAAAAAGAAGGTGTACCTATACACACAACAGTTACAGTTCCACAAAGCTGTTATGGATAGGTGACCTTAAGTTCATTTATTTATAAGACTTTAGAGAAGTTTTTTCAAAGTAGATGCAAAATCAGACTGCCCATAGCATCAAATCAGATTCATTCTTTCCTTTTGATGAGCTCCATAATAAATTTAAAGGATACATTTGATTGGTTGCGACAAGCAAATAAGTGTTTTATTGAAATACCAATGAGGAAAATCTCCTACACTATATATAGGTTTATATACACAACATATGTTTTTTCTTATAAAAAGAAATTTAGTTTAACTAAACTACGCTAGATACAGTAGACACAGGCTTTGAGTTTGTCCCATCACGTATACTGTGCGATGCTCCCCTGACCCACACTAACCCTATCAGTGATTTAGGAAAGAGATGCTATCTCATGATGTCTCTATTGTACTGTAATCACGTGCACCATGCGAGCACAGTTAAAGAGACACACAATCAGATAGGATCACACTGTATCAGACATCTCTGTAATGCAGTCAGTTCTTTGTCAGTGGAGTATCGCGCAGAACAGGAGATGCAGGCGACACAAAGTCCAAGCCTCTCTGACGTAGCATTGTTGTGTTAATACTCAAAATTGCTGGAGGTCCAACTGTTGGGACATGCACTGATTCCAAGAAAGGGGGTCCCATTACCCTGTTCTGATGTTGTGGCAGGTTGAGCATGCGCACTGTGGGTTCATTAATAATATTTTTTAGACAAGTGCTGTACTCAGCCCTCTCCTGTGTTTCTAAAGAGAATGAATGGAGTGGCAAGGTGCATGCACGATCTGCTGCTCTAACTGAATGTCGAAATGGACCCCTGTTTTCAGACTTTGTGGGAGTCCCCCAGCGATCATTAAATTATTCTCTATCCTGTGGATTGGGGATACCTTATATACTTGGACCAACCCCTTTTAAGGTCTTACATAGAAAGGATGCCCTGGAGCTGGAAAAAGTACAAAGGATAGCAACTAAACTGATGCAAGGCTTAGTTATGGAGGAAAGATTAAAAGAATAAAATGTATTTAGTCTTCAGAAGAGACGTCTAAGGGGGGACATGATTAACCTATATATAATATATAAATGGGCCATACAGAACAAGAAAACTGTTCCGTTCCAAATGCCCTCAAAAGACAAGGGGCACTCCCTCTGACTGGAGAATAAAAAGTTCAGTCTCCAGAAGCATCAAAGCTTCTTTACTGTAAGAACTGTGAATCTGTGGAATAGACTTCCTCAGGACGTGGTCACAGCAGGAACAGTGGTCAGTTTTAAAAAGGGTTCAGATGAATTCTTAAAAGTAAGTTACATTATTTAAGTCCGTTGCTGGCATCATCCATTGTATGCATTTTTTGCTGGTGATTGCCATTAGCAACGGACTACAAGTGCAGGATGTGCTCCCCTACAGAAATGCACAACTGCATATGGGTATGAGCGCATCCTGCTTCCTTATCACCACATTTTTTGATGGTTTATATATATATGTATGGAGGTGTATAAACTCCATTTTAAATGTGCCTGTTTTTCATCTTCAGGTCACATTTGGGTGCACCTGCTTGGCCTTGGGCTATATCAGTCAGTCTTGGGTAGGGCTCATAGACACCTCCCACCTCCCATTGCAAGCATGGCCACATGCTGGAGGTAACAGAGGAGATGTTTGTGAGTCGTCCTAATGCTCCTGTAATTGCCCACTGGCCCCTGATATCGCCCATATCGGCGCAGGTAGGTGAGTGTTAGGGCCCACGGGCTACTTGAGAGACCTTGACGCTGGTGCCCGAGGCTTAAGACACGTCCTCCTAGTAGGATATGTCGAACTAACTCTCAATTTTTAACATCAGTGTGAGGGTTTAGTGTGACGGCAGCGTGCACCTATCTCTGGTTCTGTGTTTGTTCTGAATTCTTGCCACATCCACATAAATTTCATCTTATGTAGGATGTCCATTGTGGTACTTGTAGTCCGTTGCTGGCATCATCCATTGTATGCATTTTTGCTGGTGATTGCCATTAGCAACGGACTACAAGTGCAGGATGTGCTCCCCTACAGAAATGCACAACTGCATATGGGTATGAGCGCATCCTGCTTCCTTATCACCACATTTTTGATGGTTTATATATATATGTATGGAGGTGTATAAACTCCATTTTAAATGTGCCTGTTTTTCATCTTCAGGTCACATTTGGGTGCACCTGCTTGGCCTTGGGCTATATCAGTCAGTCTTGGGTAGGGCTCATAGACACCTCCCACCTCCCATTGCAAGCATGGCCACATGCTGGAGGTAACAGAGGAGATGTTTGTGAGTCGTCCTAATGCTCCTGTAATTGCCCACTGGCTCCCTGATATCGCCCATATGGCGCAGGTAGGTGAGTGTTAGGGCCCACGGGCTACTTGAGAGACCTTGACGCTGGTGCCCGAGGCTTAAGACACGTCCTCCTAGTAGGATATGTCGAACTAACTCTCAATTTTTAACATCAGTGTGAGGGTTTAGTGTGACGGCAGCGTGCACCTATCTCTGGTTCTGTGTTTGTTCTGAATTCTTGCCACATCCACATAAATTTCATCTTATGTAGGATGTCCATTGTGGTACTTGTAGTCCGTTGCTGGCATCATCCATTGTATGCATTTTTTGCTGGTGATTGCCATTAGCAACGGACTACAAGTGCAGGATGTGCTCCCCTACAGAAATGCACAACTGCATATGGGTATGAGCGCATCCTGCTTCCTTATCACCACATTTTTTGATGGTTTAAGTTACATTATTTCTTCTGAAAATGTGTAGAAATCTGGGTCTCACTCCCCTTTTTCTAAAATTCACGTCCCCACCTATCCCTTGGTTGAACTTGATGGACTTAACATAGTTAATACGGTTGAAAAAAGACATAAGTCCATCAAGTTCAACCAAGGGATAGGTGGGGATGCGAATCCCAGAAGGAAATGAGACTCATGAAACTGTGTAACATACAGCCGACAGCAGAAACACAGCCCTTTCATGGGGAATAATAGGTGCGAGCAGGACAAGCTGCCAGTGTGGGAAAATAGCTTTGTAATTGAGATCTAGATGTGAGCCAGTATAGATCAGGGGTGTCCCAATACCTTATAGGTTCCCTCTGTGCCTTCTCATCTCTCATGTTGATCTTATTTCATCATGTGCCCTCTGACACCATTGTCTGATTTGGTTTGATTTGCACTGAGCGTGCTTGGAGACGTTTTGTTTGTTAGATTTGGTTTTGATATAATTTTAACATATTCATTAAGGTTACGTTTAACAGACTAGGCTTTCAGTGATAGTGTTATGTTAATATACTGCAGTTTACGACACTAGTGGAATTATATCTGACAGAACTTTCAAAACAGAAATGTGTTTGTTTTCTATCTAAATAGAAACCTCTCCAGGAAAAGCAGAAGAAAATGATTGTGGCTATACCATTAACTCATTAGTTGGCAGAAGACAAGCCTACTATTAACCACACCAGTTAGATTTATTTCATGCTGTTTAACCCACAGCTGCAATCAAGGGCCAAATCTGTGGCACTGAAGCCAAGTGCAAATCTAAACCTAATGTCACTTTACACGAATGTAGTGTCAAAAGAAAAGTGTTCTCCTCCAACCAAGAAAAAATAGTAAAAGTTTTCAAGAGTAGTTGAAACACTTTGGGGGGAATTTATGAAGCCCTGCACTCCAGAATTCTGGCTTAAAAAGTCCCCATACAGAGCTTTGAGACTTTTGGGCTTATTTACACATTATTTTTGAAAACTGGTGTAAAGAAAAACTGGCTTAGCTGCCCATAGCAACCAATCAGGTTCCACCTTTCATTTTTCAGATCTCCTTTGGAAAATAAAAGGTGGACTCTGATTGGTTGCTATAAGCATCTAAGCCAGTTTTACTTTACACCAGTTTTAGTAAGTTTTGTATTTTTACTCCACTTACTCCAGTTTTGAAAATTGGGTGGCAAAGTGGCCATGCTTAGCCTGTCCAGTTGATGTAAGCCATAGTTATCAACTAAATGGGGAATGTATCATTTGTGGTGGTTTTGATGACAGCTTTATGTCTGACTCTGCTTTTGAGGCTGCGCCAAATTTATGAAATGACGCACAGTAATAATATTATTTTGCACACGTGCAATGTGTTGTATGCCTATGTCTGTAAAACTATACCACAGGGTTGCCTGACATGGAGAAATGGTGCACATCATAAAAGAAGCATAGAAATAGTTCACTCCACTTCTGAAAATGGCGAGGCTTACCAAATGTTGCAAAATGTGTCTGCTGAAAAACTGACTTTCCCCTCGTGAGAAATCTCCCCCTCACTGTTTTTCTAAAAAGAAGCTTCACTTTCTACACTGGAACAAAAACAGACTATAAGAATAAGTGAGGCTTAAAATCCATTTATTCCCAAATAAAAAAAACTCTTATATAATGCAGTGGTGCACTTACCAAAGAGGTGGACTATGCCACTTTTTTGGGACCTATGGTGCTGCATCCCTTCCCATGTTATTGACCGAAATGATGGCATTCTGTTGACCTACAGCTGCCACTAGAGGGAGCTCTCTGTATACAGATTTATATTGTTTCCAAAAAATCCCATAGTAGCTGCATAAGACTATACTTGGTGAGCCGTACCCTACCTGGTGGTGCCTGCGGGTAGTCAGAATTTGGCTACTCTGAACTACTAATTTATGTGAATTTTGGGCTAATAAACATTTTTATAATAGATTTTTATTTTCTACAGATGCTATATTAAACTCTATATAGCAGCTGTAGAAAGCAGTTCTGTGATCAATCCTGGTCATGCTGGTCCTCTGACAGCTCGATCTCTTGCACCCCTCTGACCTCTGCTGGATGCTCTTCTAGTTGATTTATGCCCAAATCAAAATGCAACCTTGATTGCACTTTGAAGCAGCTCTTTAAAACCGGTCCTTTTTAGGGTATATGGCTTAGGCTCCATTCACACGACCGTATGTTGTCTGCAAAAAAACGGATCCGTGTCCGCAAAAAAACGGATTGCATTCCGTTTTTTTGCTGATCCATAGACTTCAATAGGACATGGCCCTATTGAAGTCTATGGATCAGCAAAACGGACACGGATCCGCTTTTTGCGGACACGGATCCGTTCTGCGGACCATTACGGTCGTGATGAGCCTAAGGTCCATTCACACGTCCGTGTGTGTTTTGCGGATCCACGGATCCGTGGATCCGCAAAACACGGAAATCGGCGATGTGCGTTCCGCATTTTGCGGACCGCACATTGCCGGCACTCTCATAGAAAATGCCTTTTCTTGTCCGCAACTGCGGACAAGAATAGGACATGTTCTATTTTTTTCGGGAACGCAATTGCGGACCCGGAAGTGCGGATCCGCAATTGCGGACCCGGCCGGGACATCGTCTGTCCCCATTGAAACTAATGGGTCCGCAATTCCGTTCCGCAAAATGCGGAACGGAATTGCGGACGTGTGAATGGACCCTTACTGTCAGATTTAATTTCAGGTTCGCTTTTATCGTTTACTGTTCATGTTAATACAACAGATCATTTTGATAAGCATATATTTCCTAACCAGCTAAGTGACGTACATTTGTATGTTGTGTGTGTGCTTCTCATTCACATAGACATTTACTGTAGGCAAACATATCACAAGGAAATTGCAAATACAAGGTTTAAACTGGGTGACTCTTTAATGGATAACGTGAATGCATTATTTAATATCAGTGGCCTTGACAAGTTATGTGTAGGATTATTTGGAGTACGCGGGATAATATTGATTTTGGATCATTTCACTTTTTTTAACGAAAAAAGCTGAAGGAATTTTATTCTGAGGAATGCACAAAAAGCAGCTGGAATATGCAATAAAGGGAAGAAGCAACTGTGACATTCTTGTACCTAAAAACATTTCAGAAAACTAATATAATATTTAAAGTAGCATACAGTACAAGTAGAGTAGTACAATAAAATTATCAGTGTGTGCAGCTTAAAGGGAGTCTTTTACCTCAAAATTGCAATATCTAACACTTACACCATTGTGTCAAATACAGCCCCCGCATTAAAATGCATCTTACCATATTGTCGTCCGTTCCATAGCTCATCTAAAAACACTTTTATTCCATATGCAAATCAGTGTGTGAAGATGCCCAGGGGCGGTGTTCAAACGGCCAGTGCCCAGGCCCCGCGCTGATTTTCATAAGCGACCACTCCCCTTTCACCCATTCGGCCTGCCCTTTGTCTGGATCTTCACCTCCTTCGTCCGTGGCCAAATCCCGTGCTTGCCCCGACAAACGGGAGGTCTGCGCCTGCGGGGGCTGTATTTGACACAATGGTGTAAGTGTTAGATATTGCAATTTTGGGGTGAAAGACTCCCTTTAAAGGGGATTTCTGGAACCCATCAGATTCTGCATTTCCACCTTAATTACACATAACACACCTGTATGAGAACCTATGAGAACTTTGTAATATACTTACTGTTCAGAAACTACATGGAAACCTGGTTACATGACATTCCTCTTCTGAAAATCCACCTTCCATCGACGACACTATGTCATTTACCATGTTTCTGGCCTGGTCTATGGACAGGACTTCACTTCTGCTGTAAACAGGCCAGCATTATTCCTCTCGCTGTCACTTGCCAAACTCCTGAACCTAGACATCTTTGCACTCTCCAGGGAGAGCAATAGTTCTGGCCCGTTCTTGGTGGATGTGACATCCCATTCACAGTCCAGGTTGGAAACCCACTAAACAATGTGACATTGGCAGAAGTTGGATTCTGAGAACTGGGTTGTCCCACAACTTCAATACAGTAAGTATATTACAAACTTTCTTCTATAGGTATTGTCACGACCATGGGCTTGGTCGTGACTCATCGCGCTGCATGCGGTTGCCAGCAGAAACACAAGGGGGGGTCAGTCAGCACGTCCCTGTATGCAGGTGCACGTAGCTATGGCAAAATACACAAACACAGAAATGCAACAGCACTCTGCAACCAGCACTCTGCCCTTCCTCTATGCTAGAAGCTATCAGAGGACGTTAGTGTACATTTTGATCAAAAGGTAATAAGCCACTCGCCACGCCAAGGCCGCCTCTATGAGTGGTCCTAACACTAAATCCTACCTGTTATGGGCCATGACAGCCACTGAGGAAGAGATAAGTTATTTCGAAACGCGTCTGGGCGGATTACCTGTGTATCGAGGAGTCTCGCAAGATACATGGCCATGTATTGAAACACATCGCGAAGAAGTACAGTATCCCTTCATTTACGAAAGTAACACTTGGACTAAGTCTCACGAGAACTGGGACGAGATCCCAAGAGACGCTGCAAACCGAAACCAAACATCGTCGGAGCGTGGCGCAGCCGAAGTCTGGAGTTGTGGGACGTCACAGAATCTCCACACGCCAACAGGTCTGGAGTAGCGCGACTCACCGTAAGTACAAAGTGTGAATACTGTATGCTCTACACATGAGCGAACTTCTTTATTTTGAAAAATTGGGATTTGAAAACCTTACCTCTATGGATTGACGATACCATACCCATTATTGGGACCTTATCTGTGTAGTGTACGTTTACCTATACAGTGAGTTAAAGACCACCAACACCATCTATTGTGGAACCTTATCTGCGCACAGTGAGATAAATTCATGATTCTGAACTGAACCTGTATATAATAAACTTGCATATTGCATAGGACCAGACCACTCATCCTATTACCAGTCTAACTATTAGTTCAACAACCATTATAGACTGGGGTATGCGTTTTTAGAGCCAGATGCTCTGCTTTATCATATTCACTGTGTAATATAGCATCCTTCTAGACAACAGTGAATTGGATACAGCCATCAGATGTGGAGAACTCTGTGCGCAACAATTGTATACAACTGCTAATACAAAGTCCTAGGCAGACCATACACTATTTGCCACAATTAATCTTCTTTTAATCATTTTATTTTCATAGTTTGTGTTTTTTATATTTAGACTTATTTTTACCTATGTCAACAATAAATTTACATTTTTCTGCATAATCCCCAATTGTCTTGAGTGCCGGTTCTATTTCATTACCATTTATATACCTAAGAACTAGGGGTGTTTCTCTGAACCTGAGCACCAGTTGTGGTTATCCAGAGTGAGCCATCTGTTTATTACAAGCATTTTAGAATCCAGGGAGTGCGGGCCCAGCATGCATGCTAGGATCAACCGTGCTTATTAACCGTTTCTGGTGCCATAACAGCATGCGGTTGCCAGCGGCGTGGTTTCTGGTTGCCGCACGTGTGGGCTGTTACGTGGTAGCCTCACATGCGGTTGCCGCTGGCAACACGGTTGATTTGGGCATGCGTGTTTGTTTTCCCCTTAGTGTGGTGTCCTGGCATGCTGTTGCCAGCGGCTCAGTTTCTGGTTGCCGCATGTGAGGGTTGATACCTGGTCGCCCCACTTGCGGTTCCCGATGGCAACATGTGGTGTGGCATGCTTGACACATTCTTGTATGTGTGCACTTCTCCTGTTTAGTGTGCACAGGGTTAATGTGTGTGCTGGGTTTGGTGGGTGTGACCTTAGGCCTCTTTATATGATGGTGTGTTGGAGCCTGAGGTCAGTTTGTTTGTCTCCAGCCATGGTGTGAGCATGTGCTGGAGGTTGCTGGTTGTTTCCCCTGTATTGTCTGTGTGAGCCACCCTTATTTGTTATATTGATTGTTTCCCTTTCTCAGTTTGTGTGTCCCCCTCCTGCGTGCTTATGTTGGCCCTTCCTCACCTGGTGTATGTTGTGATGGTGTGAGCTTCGTTTGGAGCTTTGTGTTATGGTGTGTCTCCTCTGGAAGGGGGTTGCTTTTCCGGAGGGGTTTAAGCAAAGTCCAGACTGTGTGCTGCCCTGCCTGGATTCCCCATGCATCTGGTGTCCACATGGGGGCCCAGGAGGTCCTGGTATTGGTTCCATCTCTGCTGCGGCAGGTAAGCCTGAGTATGTTGGGTTAGTTGTATTTCCCTGTTCACTTACCCCAGGTTTCCACACTGTCTGGCAAAGAAAAAACAAACAAAAATACAGCATGCCACCAAACCAAGTCACGACCTAACCACAGGTCGTGACAGGTATGTTCTGTATAATCAAGGTGGCTTTGCAGGATTTACTGGGTCTTGGAAACCCCCTTTATTTAGTAGATCATCCAGAATTCACACAAGGTAACAGTCACAGAAACTATATTAGAAAAATGGATCCGCACTGCTCACTTTCACATCCTCAGGTTGAAGATCATCCATGGTTACATAAAGTCCTCTAGGAATTTTAAGATTCCACCAGACCAGGTGGCATCAATCACCACTCACTTAGGCTCCATTCACACGTCCGTGTGTGTTTTGTAGATCCGCAAAACACGAGCACCGTCAATGTGCGTTCCGCATTTTGCGGACCGCACATCGCCGGCACTATTATAAAAAATGCCTTTTCTTGTCCGCAATTGCGGACAAGAATAGGACATGTTCTATATTTTTTTGGGAACGCAATTGTGGACCCGGAAGTGCGGATCCGCAATTGCGGATGGGGTCGGGACATAGTGTGTCCCCATAGAAATGAATATGTCCGCAATTCAGTTTCGCAAAATGCGGAACAGAATTGCAGACGTGTGAATGGAGCCTTAGATTGAATTTAGCCTGACCGCCACCCTTCCTCTTCCTCATTATAATATTTAACGCGTAGATGATTAGCGCTGTAATTGTCAAATATGGCAAGGACAGGAGCTGTGCAGGGGGTATGTAAGGCCCACAATGTGACTTCATAACTGAATTGGTCCTTCAAAAAGTGGGTTTTGGAAATTTTCTTACAAATTTAAAAAATTGCTTCTGGAGCCTTGTGACATCCTAAAAAAATAAATTTACAGTTTCAAAATGATGTTAACATGAAGTAGACATATGGGAAATGTAAAGTAATTAGGAGGTATCACTCTACATCTTAAAAGCAGAGAAATTCAAATTTTGAAAATTGTGATTTATTTTTTCCAATTTTTGCTTAATTTGGGATCTATTAAATTAAAGGTGAAACATATTAACTCAAATTTACCACTATCATGAAAAACAATGTGTGACAAGAAAACATTCTCAGAAAAGTAAAAGCTTAACCAAAGTCATTGTCACATAAAGTGAAAACTGGCTGTGTCCTGAAGGAGTTAAACAACACTCACTCTATATATATATATATATATATATATATATATATATATATATATATATATATTACACAGTGAAAATATCATATAGCATATAACTGCACTATTTTGTATTTGGTATTTTAAAATAACCACTATTTCTTCTACTCCATGGTCACGTGATAAAATCTACTAATCAGCTCTAGGATCTAAAACGGGTAACTATGTCACTATTCTGCACTGGCAAAACCCTCCCATTAGGGAAAGTCCTGACAGCCTTGTCATCTAGTCACATAATGGAACCCACCAATGAAAAAATGTATTAGTTCACAAGAATACATGATCTGACATCAACATCAATGTTCAAATCCCAAGGATGGAGGTTTCCCAGGAGGTATATCCTCTGTGCTTATCTTGATAGATTGATATTTTGTACTGGTTAACCCTAGTGTCAGACTGCGGTGCCTAGGGCCCACCAGTAACATTTATTTTGGGGGCCCACCATACAGGATACATTCAAGTATAATAAATAATCTAACAAGTGTTTTATATGAACATCGGCTGGTTAAGGTGCTGTACATTGAAAATATGTATGTAGTGCAGTAAGTCTACTGTGTTATGTGCCACTTGTGCAGGGGTGGGAGACGCAGGGGGTGGGAGACTAGGGGCCCACCATGCTCAGGGGCCCACCGGGGGATTCCCCTGTACCCCTGTGGGACAGTCCGAGCCTGGTCAATCCCCTTGCCATTTCTTCTTTGCCAATTTCTATCATTGGAAAATTAGCTCCTTAGCAGAACCATTGCAAAAAACGCAATCGGGAGAATAGGTTGATTAGGACATAAAAAGTTGCCTCAAATAATCAGAATTTGAATTCAAAATAAGGGGGAACATCACATGTGAACATACTTGGGTGGTCTATATGCCGCACTGCCCTTGTGACCTCCAGTATGTAGAATGTATCATTAGAAAATAAAAGACTCACATTCAATTGCATATATAGGGTTGGAGACACACAGTTTTGTCTGCACACTTTAGGAAAGTGCATAATGGTTCTTCTAAGTGACTCAATGCCTGATTACCACGGGATACAATCTTCCAACAAAGTCTTTCAATTCTACATACTCCCTATGCTAGTAAAAATGGTGCAGTGTACTTAGGCAGTGTTGACACTACGTAGCACATTCAGTTCACACAAGGCAAGGTTTATTCTACCTTCAAGATTTCTAAAGGATCAAGAGTAAAAACAATGTTAAAAGTGTTTAAAATTTTCAGCTAGTATGGCTTCTTTTGTGGTATAACAGCATAGTAGTACTTATTCCATTTAAATGCCGAAATCCCATCATGAGATAGTATATTACAAAAATGTCCATACACCATTGTTCATACACAGTATTATAAACAACAGTCTCACTTTAATGTCTTTATTCCTATATTATGTGCATGGGAACACAGTACAGGCATAGCCATTCCTTGTATTTATCAGCTTTATTTATGAAAATAGCACATACATAATTATAAAAATATGCCCTTTTCCTCATTAAAAGATTGGGGTAATGTGTATTTAAAAAGAAGAATTGTTACTATGCAGTTACGCTCCTGAAGAAGCCATCTTAGGTGAAACTCAAGCTGAGCCAGACCACGTCCGAAAATTGGTGTTGGACTATTAAAGACTTTTAACAGATTATTTTTATGCTTGATATTTTGGGAATCTAGTGAGTAGAATGAATCTTGCCCTGTGTGAACCAAAGGTGCTGAGTACAGTCACCACTGGCGTCATGTTTCTTCATTTTCTCTAATATATGGAGTATGTGGAACTGAACACCATTGTTAGAAGATTGTTTCCCGTGGCAATCAGGAATAGGCCCCTTTCACACGAGCGAGTTTTCCGCGCGGGTGCAATGCGTGAGGAGGACGCATTGCACCCGCACTGAATCCGGACCCATTCATTTCTATGGGGCTGTGCACATGAGCGGTGATTTTCACGCAACACTTCTGCGTTGCGTGAAAATCGCAGCATGCTCTAAATTGTGCGTTTTTCACGCAACGCAGGCCCTATAGAAGTGAATAGGGCTGCGGGGAAATCGCAAGCATCCCCAAGCAAGTGCGGATGCAGTGCAATTTTCCCGCATGTTTGCCTAGCAACGGGACCAGATCTGTATTATTTTCCCTTATAACATGGTTATAAGGGAAAATAATAGCATTCTTAATAAAGAATGCTTAGTAAAATGAAGATGGAGGGGTTAAAAATAATAAAACTTAACTTACCTTTGCCACTTGATCGCTTAGTTGCGATCTGTCATCTCTCTTCATGCTTTAACTAACAGCTTAAGGACCTGTGATGATGTCACATCACATGGTCCAATCACATGGTCCATCTTACCATGGTGATGGACCATGTGATGGGACCATGTGATGTGACGTCATCACAGGTCCTTTAGCTGTTAGCTGAAGCTTGAAGACAGAAGACAGATCGCAACTATGCGATCAAGTGGCTAAGATAAGTTAAGTTTTATTATTTTTAACCCCTTCATCTTCATTTTACTAAGCATTCTTTATTAAGAATGCTAATATTTTCCCTTATAACCATGTTATAAGGGAAAATAATACATTCTCCAAAATACACTACCCGAAACCGGACTTCAGTGATGAAGTCCGGCTTCGGGTCTGGGTATCAAACACGACGATTTTTCACACGCGCGTACAAAACGCATTACAATTAATGTTTGCACCCGCGCGGAAAAATCGCGCATATTCCCGCAACGCACCCGCCTCTTATCCGGGCGTCAAACATGACGCCCGTGTGAAAGAGGCCATAGAGCTTACAACTTGTTTCATTCAAAAGATGTTGCCATCTATGACTGTTACCTTGTGTGAATTATGGATGATAGTTTTTATTAAGCTGCACACATCAGGGGCCATTTAACAATGTCTTTATGCTATTATTATGGCCTAATCTTTGCGCCATAATTTGCGATTTTTAGAGTGGTGCGAAGGTTGGTGGGTCTTAGCATGAGGGTTTACTATAACTTACATCAGAATCTTGCATAACCTGTAGCTGAGGTCTATGCCAGCCCCTGGCCTCCATACACTTCAGTTTCCGGTGCCCAGAGTGCCAGAGATGCAACTAATTAGTTAAGAGGCATCTATTTCTTAATAAATTAGGTGCATCTTTCTCCGGTGAGAAGTTATTGCTGACTATGATAGAAGAGTGTCCGAACTCATAGTGCATCACAGCTTGCTGTATATGGGGCTCTATACCAAGAGACTGGTCTGGGTATCTGCCAAAAACATCTACAATAGATATATGAGCACCAGTATTGATCATGGAGCAATGGTCTGGTCTGATGAATCCTGTTGTCTATACATCATGTGGATGGTCATGTGCATTGCTTACCTCGGGAAGAGATGCATTACAGAAAGAAGGTACTATAACCTAAAGGAGGCAGTGTGATGTTTGGGGCAATATTCTGCTGGGATCACACCACAGGACACCTTTGGAAGTCTGATGGAGTCCATGTCCCAACGGATCAGAGCTGTTGTGGTGACACAAGGGGGACCTATACAGTATTAGGCAAGTGGTTTTATTGTTATGGCTGACTGGTATCCTGAACCCCTTTAAAGATGTGCAATGGACCCTTTGAATTACATGACATTTACTTTGTCCTCTACTGTCCAACCTGTACTCTGTGGCTCCTGCGTTGCCTGTGTAGAAGTCCTCCAGCTAAGAGAAAACACTTTGATCTTGAGCATGGTCAATTCTCAAGTTTCCTACTGGTGATGCCTGTTTGTAAAGCTAAATTGTCACACATTTATCATTGCTGTCCCGAGCCGGAGTCGCTGAAAAGTCATTACTACTTTTTCCTGTATCACATAATTCATTCTCAGGAAATTTGAAATCCATGATTAGCTGGTAGAAAAGAAGTAAAATGTTTGGTTTTCTTGAGCAGTTAAGCCATCGTTACACATGTTGCTTAAGTAGTGCATTTATGTTGCTTGACTGGTAATCTGAGCGGTCACATTTGTATGAATAGATCAAGTTACTTTGGTAAAAATAACATTTATGGACTGACGAGGACCATGACATTACCAAGAATATTGATGACTACACCGCAGAGCAACAGCTTTACCAGATTAGTTTGAGTAACTGATGGAAAATCCCAGGAGAGATGAAAGGAAGCCCAACCAAAATGATCCATCCATGCCAGTAATGTACATGTAAGTTACCTACAAGTACGAGCAGCATTGGAGGAGCCCAGAGGAAAGGGAAGGGTGGAGGACAGTTACATCCTAACACATACAAATACAGAAAACGTGCTAAAAACTGACCTTTAATATAAAAGGTGGACTTCAAAGTTAAGAATTATCAATGGAAACATGTCGCATAACGTTTTTTAGATCATCCCAGGAGATGAGTGAGCTGACATTGTAGCTGGTATCATTATTTTATAGAGGAAAGGTTATGAGAATGAGGGCAAGCACAGAAGGGCAATAGTTGAAAGGCACAATCCATAATGAGATATACATATTGAGACCCCTCTGCCATTTAGAACCTGGACTGACCTGATTGAATCCTGTACAAGTTGCATTCCTATTGTACCTTTACCGAAAAGATAGAAGTGTACAAGTGTTGCTAAAAAGGTACATTCACACAACGTCACATAGACATTTTATGAACAATGGTAATCTATGGGATATTGGATTGTCACATAGCCATTCTTTTGGCTGGTCTAAAAATAGTACGTCTTACTATGACCGTTTTACGGACTGACAGCCTCCATACAATTGAAGGGGACCAGTTTTAAAGGGGTTGTCTCACTTCAGCAAATGTCATTGATCATGTAGACAAAGTTAACACAAGGCACTTACTAATCTATTGTTATTATCCTTATTGTCTCCATTGCTGGCTTGATTCATTTTTCCATCATATTAAATGCTGCTTGTTTCCAAGAGTTAGGCCTCTTTCATATTTGCGTTGTGAGTATCCGGCGTGCACTTCCGTCGCCGGAAATGCCCGCCGGATCCGTAACAAGACAACTGAAAGCATATTCAAGACTGATCAGTCTTCAATATGCTTTCAGGTAACCATGGCAGCTAGGACGCTACTAAAGTCCCAGCTGCCTTGGAAAAGAAGCGGGGAGCCGGGGGAGAAGCTACTTACGATCCTCGATGCGGTGGCCGGGGCGTTCATCGATAGCATGCACGTGAGCAATGCGCCTGCAGTCCATACGATGATGCCAACATAGCACAGCTTTGTGAACCATGCGACGCAGGGACCCGGTGACGTCATCGAGGAGCGCCCCGGCCGCCGCACGGAAGGTAAATAGCTTTTCCCCCAGCTCTCCTCTTCTTTACCATGGTAGCCGGGACTTTAGTAGCATCCTGACTGCCATGGTTACCATTCTTTAAAGCTAAACGTCGGATCCGGCGATACGCCGAAACGACGTTTAGCTTAAAGTCAGATCCGGATTAATGCTTTTTAATGGGCATTAATTCCAGATACATCCTGATGCATCCTGAACGGATTTCTCTCCATTCAGAATGCATTGGGATAATCCTGATCAGTATCTTTCCGTCCTAGAGCCCCGAGGACGGAACTCTAGGACGGAAAGCAAAAACACTGATGGGAAAGGGGCCTTACGACCACCCTACAATCCATTAGTGGTGGCCGTGCTTGTACACTATAGGAAAAAGCACCAGCCTATGTCCATTTCTATGGTCCCAGCCACCCGAGAGACCGACGCTTTTTTCTATAGTGTGCAAGTACGACCACCACTAATGGATTCCAAAATGATTGTAACCATGGCAACGAGCAGAAAAATGAATCCAGCAAGCAAAGGAGGCAATATGGACAATCACAATACATTAGTAAGTGGTTTTTGTTAACTTTTTCTGAATGATAAAAGCCACTTGCTGAAGTGAGACAACCCCTTTAACGCCCATTTCTGAGAAAGGCATCAGGCCTCAATATTGACAATGGCATCTGAGGGGTTAAAAGACTTCGGATTTAAGTTATTTCTTATTTTATTCGGTGGGGGGGGGGGGGTATGGCAGCCAGGTGCTCATGAATGAATATGGGGACTCCTGAGCTTGTGCATAGTACTGAATGATTGCACTGCTTGAGTCTGATATTTTAAGAAAACGTCTGTGTCAATTCAAGTAAGTGACCCAGCGTTTTCTTGACGGTCTCTGTCGCCAGTTTATGCTGCCCCCAGAGCAACATTAAACTGGCAGATTCTCTTAGTCTGTTAACTTCCGGAGTTAACATTTAATATTGCATGTGGTTTGCATTATACTTCTTTTAATATTGTGGGGAGTCGCTCTGGTAGATAGCAGTGCGGGTGCAGTATAGAGGCAAAACGGAGTCCAGAAAGGGTAGCAAACAGTGTTTAATTCACACTTGTAGCAAATACACAGCAAACAGTCACTTGGTGTTAATTCACACCCAACAGAAAACGTCCAGCAAAACAAAATAGTCCAAAACAGGTTCCAGTCACCTGGGAGGCTTTAGGTGCAGGTTCGCACCTGGCTGTCAGTCCAGCCGCAAGACAGTCGCCGTCAGGCTTCCAGGTCGTCTGCACTCCTCCTTGCTGGGCTCTTGCTTCCAGCCCAGAGAACTTCCAAACACAAGTGAAACAGTCTAACAGCAGCTCCAGGACAATCACCTCCAGACACAGCTGCTGGATGTGTTTTATACCCAGCCCAAAACCAGGACTGGATCGTGGGGAGCAGCCACCCACCCTACACTTTAGCTGCTCCCGGTAAGAGCCGGCCCGGATCGGCTTTGCAGCCATGCTATTTACAACTATGTCAGTAGCACTAGCTGCTGCTGACATCAACAAAATACGGCTCTTACCTCACCGAGGCTATGAACCTCGGTGACACATACCTGCCATCCACGACGGCACCCTGCACCTTACCACATACCCCCCTTTGTTCAACCCTGAGGGGTGGACACATGTGAGGCAGTGGACGCGGAAAGGGCATCTGCATTACCCTGCAAGCGGCCTGCCCTATGTTCAACGAAGAACCTGAAGTTCTGCAGGGATAGGAACCACCTGGTGACCCGAGCATTCCTCTCCTTGGCCTGGCTCATCCACTTGAGAGGGGAATGGTCGGTCACCAGACGGAACCTCCTCCCTAACAGGTAGTAGCGGAGAGATTCGAGTGCCCACTTGATAGCCAGGCACTCCCTCTCCACTATGCTATACCTGGTCTCGGCGGGACTGAGCTTACGGCTCAGGAAGACAACGGGATGTTCTTCCCCGTTGACCTCCTGAGACAGTACAGCACCGAGGCCTACCTCGAGGCGTCGGTCTGTACGACAAACTCCCTGTTGAAGTCGGGTGTCACCAAAACCGGGACCCACACAGGGCCGACTTCAACGCGGAGAAAGCCTCCTCCGCCTTCTCACTCCAGCTAACCTTCCCAGACTTTCGCCCCTTCAACAGGTCTGTCAACGGCGCTGCTATTGTGGCAAAGTGGGGCACAAACCGCATGTAGTACCCTACAATTCCCAGGAAGGACTTTACCTGCCTGGTAGTGACCGGTCGGGGCCAGTTACGTATGGCCTCTACCTTAGTTACCTGCGGCTTGATGACTCCCGCCCAATAACATATCCCAGATATTTGGTCTCTTCCAACCCAATCGCACACTTCTTTGGATTGGCGGTTAGTCCAGCTTTCCTCAGGGCATCCACTACCGCCTGCACTTTGGGCAAATGGCTTTCCCAGTCGGTGCTGTGGATGATTACATCATCTAAGTAGGCCGAAGCGTACCGACGGTGCGGTCGCAGCACAACGTCCATTAACCTTTGGAAGGTGGCGGGGCGCCATGCAGGCCAAAGGGTAACACCTTGTAATGATACAGGCCCTGCGGGTAACAAAAGCGTTTTTTCCTTGGCCGCCTCCGTTAAGGGTACTTGCCAGTATCCTTTAGTGAGGTCTAGCACAGAAAAATAACGGGCTTGCCCTAAATTTTCAACAAGCTCGTCTACCCGGGGCATGGGATACGCATCAAACTTGGACACTTCATTTAACTTACGAAAATCGTTGCAGAACCGCAACGTCCCATCCGGCTTGGGTATTAGGACTATGGGACTGGCCCACTCACTTTTCGACTCCTCAATGACATCAAGCTTCAACATTAATTGCACTTCCTCCGCGATGGCCCGTCGCCGAGCCTCGGGTACCCGGTATGGTTTTAACCGGATCTTGGCCTGAGGCTCAGTGACGATGTCATGTTGGATGAGAGACGTGCGGCCAGGAGGTCCGAGAACACATCCGTGTTCCGACTGATGAACTCCCTGACTTCCTGAACTTGTTTGGAAGACAGGCTGTCTGCAATTTTACCGTGGCTACCGCTCGCAGGCCTCGAACTGTGGGGCTGGACCCTTTCCCCTAGAAGCCCTGGCCGGGGGCTGTGGTCGTCGGCCGTGTCCCTATCTTTCCACGGCTTTAGTAAATTCACGTGGTACACCTGCTCCGGCTTGCGCCGCCTGGCTGGTGTACTTTGTAATTTACTTCCCTATCTTCTCGATCACCTCATAGGGGCCCTGCCACCTAGCTAGGAATTTGCTGTCAAGGGTGGGTACCAGAACCAAAACCCGATCTCCCAGATTGAAGCCCCGTACCTGAGCCTGACGATTGTAGACCCTACTTTGGGCTTGTTGCGCTGCCTCCATATGCTCCCGGACCAGCGGCAACACCCTTTCCATCCGTTCCTGCATCTGGGTGACATACTCAATGACACTTTTGTGGGGGACAGGCTGTTGTTCCCACACTTCCTTGGCGATATCCAACAGGCCCCGAGGGTGTCTGCCATAAAGCAGTTCGAAGGGCGAGAACCCAGTAGAGGCCTGGGGCACCTCTCGCACTGCGAACATGAGATAGGGCAGAAGCAGATCCCAGTCCTTCCCATCTCTAGACACCACCCTTTTTAACATATTTTTTAAAGTTTGGTTAAACCTTCGACAAGACCGTCCGTTTATGGATGGTAAACGGACGTC
This sequence comes from Bufotes viridis, assembly GCA_033119425.1. Lineage (NCBI taxonomy): Eukaryota > Metazoa > Chordata > Amphibia > Anura > Bufonidae > Bufotes > Bufotes viridis. The sequence continues at coordinate 506,881,345 of CM065589.1, read as the reverse complement.
CGTAACTGCTTTATACGCAACAATTTACACAGTTCCCTCATAACTTTGGACATAAAAGGGGTCCCTTGGTCTGTCAGAACCTCTTTTGGCAGGCCCACACGGGAAAACATTTCCATTAACTCTTTGGCAATGAGCTTAGCTGAGGTATGTCGCAGAGGCACCGCCTCCGGATACCGAGTGGCATAGTCGAGAACTACCAGAATGTGTTGGTGGCCCCTGGCAGACTTTGGTACAGGCCCAATTAGATCCATAGCGATTCGCTCAAACGGGACCTCAATAATTGGAAGAGGTACCAGAGGACTACGGAAATGTGGCTGGGGGCTATTTATCTGACAGGTGGGACAGGACTTACAATAATTTTCTACCTCCTTGAACACACTGGGCCAATAAAACCGCTGCAGTATGCGGTCCTGGGTTTTCTGCCACCCCAAGTGTCCCCAAGAACATGTTGGTGGGCAAGCTCCATGACAAGCTTGCGGTATGCTGTGGGCACCACCAATTGTTCAACAGGTTCACCTCGGATTTGGTTCACCCGATATAACATTTCTTGGTGAACAACAAAGCGGGAAATATTAACTCAGCCCCTGGTTTCTGGGGTTTACCATCAATTTCCAGCACATTCTCCCAGGCCCTGGTTAGGGTTTGGTCCCGGTGTTGGGCGGTCCCAAAATTATCTCCGGAGACGTGGAGGTCTGCCAACTCAGGACCTGGTGGCAAGTCCTCCATGTCTCCCACCATTACACTCAGTGGGGTGTCTCCCCTCTATCACAGAAGTGGTGGTCACCCCTACCGCAGGCCCTTCGGACTCGGGCTCCCAGGGCTCTGGCCTCCCACAGGAACCAGGCCACTCTGCTAGGGTTACCCCTGTCTCAGGGCTATTAGTCACTTTCACCTCAGGCCATAGTGACAGAAAACCAGGGAAGTCTCTCCCAATTATTAGTTCATACGGTAGCTTGGCGGAGATCGCCACTTCACAAGTCCATGTGCCGGCCGCCGTGGACAGAGACATTACAGCCGTGGGATAGTCCTTTAAGTCTCCGTGTATGCACACCACCCCAACTTTCCGGCCCGTATACTGGGAGGGCTGTACCAGGGCAGCACTTACCAGGGTTACTAGGCTCCCTGAGTCCAGCAGTGCCACTGCAAGATTATCACCGACTTGCACCTGGCACAGATGACGATTGTCTATTGTCTCGGGGGTGCCGGTCGCACACAGTCTCCGGGCATACATGGAAGCCCGGTACCCATAATTGGTCTCCATGGGTTCTCCCCACTGTGGACAGTCGGCCCTCCAGAAGATGTCAGCCAGCAGACGGTCCAGCATAGCAGCCGGACTTAGAACCTCAGGCTGCAGCCACTTTTGCAACCTGTGCAGCAACTCATAATACTGCGGCCTGGCGGGTTCAGCCGTATTAAAGTTCCACTGGTGGACCCGCTGAGCCCGGACTAACACGTTAACCCCCAGTCTTGCCAGGATCTCACCTTTCACGGTCGGGTAGTCAGCTGCTTGGTCATCTGGGAGGTCAAAAAATACTTGCTGGGGTCCAGACGCCAGGAACGGAGCGACGACCTCTGCCCACTGTCCTCGGGGTAATTTCTCCCTCACGGCCACCTTCTCGAACACCGCCAGATAGGTCTCCACATCATCCGAGGGGGTCATCTTAGGGATCGCTGAACGGACAGCTTTCCGGGCATCGTGGACGTGGCGGGACGCTCCTGCAGCTTGCAATGCCATCACGTGCTGCAGCAGTAGCTGGTTGGTCTCCCGCTGCTGCACGTTAGCCTCTATGAGGGCTTTCACAGCCGCCTCCATTTTGTCAGGGACCACAGGCTGCAACTTTGCCGGCCGAATATAGGACATCCAGTCGTGCCCAGCAAAAACAAACTTCGGCGTTCACGCCAGCCTCACTGCGCATGCCCGCATCCGACACCAAATGTGAGGAGTCGCTCTGGTAGATAGCAGTGCGGGTGCAGTATAGAGGCAAAACGGAGTCCAGAAAGGGTAGCAAACAGTGTTTAATTCACACTTGTAGCAAATACACAGCAAACAGTCACTTGGTGTTAATTCACACCCAACAGAAAACGTGCAGCAAAACAAAATAGTCCAAAACAGGTTCCAGTCACCTGGGAGGCTTTAGGTGCAGGTTCGCACCTGGCTGTCAGTCCAGCCGCAAGACAGTCGCCGTCAGGCTTCCAGGTCGTCTGCACTCCTCCTTGCTGGGCTCTTGCTTCCAGCCCAGAGAACTTCCAAACACAAGTGAAACAGTCTAACAGCAGCTCCAGGACAATCACCTCCAGACACAGCTGCTGGCTGTGTTTTATACCCAGCCCAAAACCAGGACTGGATCGTGGGGAGCAGCCACCCACCCTACACTTTAGCTGCTCCCGGTAAGAGCCTGCCCGGATCGGCTTTGCAGCCATGCTATTTACAACTATGTCAGTAGCACTAGCTGCTGCTGACATCAACAAAATACGACTCTTACCTCACCGAGGCTATGAACCTCGGTGACACATACCTGCCATCCACGACGGCACCCTGCACCTTACCACAATATACAATATGTTCTCCAGTCCAATATCTGACACCACTACACTGTTCGGACAGGAGAACTGGTGCTCTCTGGATAATGTAAATTACCCCATTGCCTTATGCCTTTTTTAACCTCTGTAAAGGAAATCGGTCAGCAGTTTTGTTGATGCAAATAGGTAAGGGCTGGGAGACAGGAATGGTTACACTCCTCTGTCCTTGATTTTTAACTGGCATAGTACTGAAACAAACCAATTTACATATAATCCTGCCGACACTGCTCCAGCAAGAGCCAGACCCTTAGGCTACAAGTTCTACTGTGCTGCGTGTGACAGCTGTAGCATCCAACCACTCAAAGAACAGAGGAGGTCTTCCTACACTGAGCCTGGTGCACTGCAGCCGGCAGGTCTGACCCCAGTGCACTTCTGGTGCACTTGCCAAAGCAGGATTCTTAGCTGATTTTTTTTTCAACATTTTATGTTCACCTAAACCAAGGACAGAGGTATGTATCATCTCCCCGGCCTTATTGACAAAACTGCTGACAGGTTCCCTTAACAATGAGCCATAAATCAGCAGTCTGTGCGCCTAAGAGCTGATGTAGAAGAAGATAATATGCCAGGCCCACCGACTCGGCCCCTGCAAACCCTCTTCACTCCCCCTTCTCGGGAAGGCGAGGAGGGAAGTGTAGAAACACCACTTGCTCCTTAATTTAGGCACAATAGAGTTCAAGAAATCACAAATACAAAGTTTGTGACTTTCTTATACCAGAAAACTAGCATGGGGAGGATGATAAATTCCCCCTCAAAGATGCACCGGTCAAACATTATGTGACATTTGGTAAATTCAGCGCAAATAATAACACAGACTGCTGCAAAACTGACTTTAAAAATCCCCCCAATGATAAATCTCCCCCATGGTGCTTCTCATGGAGACTTACGTATTGCAGTATGAACTATCAGACACTGTCCAGCTCTTTCATGGCTCTGATCTCTATAACCTATGAACTGAATAAAGGATATATAGGGACGCGCCATATCTTTTGAATTGTGGATAAAAATGGGAATATAGCTGATTTTATTTCTCAGCCGCCAAACAACATATTTTAACGCACACTAGTCTGATAATGTTTATGTACTTACAGTCTCGGCCTTCTTGGGTGTTCTGTCCAGTTTGATTTTCTTTGGCAAAAATCTACTCATTGAAGCCTAGAACTCTTTGGTTGTCAGTTACCCCTTTCAATGTGTCACAGTAATTCTACTAAAGACATTTACCCAGCGTGTTTGTTTCACAGGCACCAGGCCAAGCTGTTAGACGTCGGGAGGCTTTAGTGCATACTCTGGGCCTTGTCCACATATACAGAAGATAACATTGTTTTCACTCGCATTTCCTGATATAAAATACACTAGAGGAACATCCATACATAAAGGGCAATGGCAGCACCTATACAATATCTTATACCAGATAAACAAAATTGCTGTATGGCCAGTACTTTTTTCTTTTTACTTTTAATATGTCTTATGTAATATGTTTATATTGATATTCACCCCAACATCTTAATTTTGCGTCTTATAGTCACATTGTGGAACTAAAGCAGAAGATACAAAGAATAAGAGTTGTTTAAACCTGATCTCCTTGTGAGCGGTTGTCAGTCTTTAAGCAGATGTTGACCGAGCAAGCAGCTCTCTCTCCTGAACCCTCCCTAAACATGCAAGATTGGTCCTGTCTGGCCAAGCACACATGGACTCTGACTGAGAAGAGGGGAATCAGGTGCTGCCAGACACTTCTATCTTCCCATGGGAACAAAAGGATCAAGCATCTTGAAATCAAACAACCCAATCCTTTATACCTCTGGCCTTGGCCATCAGGGGAAAGCTAGCATGCCACCATATTCTTTAGATGGACAGCCAGTCCAACCAACCCTTATTTAACATGTTTGGCCAGCTTTATGTGTATAAGGCTATTCTGTTGGAGGATTGGGCATACTGGGCCTCAACATGGCCAATTATGTGTTCCATAGTGATAAGAGGTGTCTGGCTGCTGCTTTTTCCTTTCTCTTCTATCATGTATGTTTCTCATGCCGTTAGAAAAAAGGAGCTGCCAGTAGCTGTGTATGACTAGCTCAAGGCTTCTATTGGGGACTTAGGGTTAAAAGAAGAGAACGAGAAAGAAGACCTGCCAACACAGAGGACCGTGAACACAAAAGTCAATCAGTGCTACGGTCTTTCTAACCATCTTGTCCATGGCTTTGTAAATTACTAGTGTGACTATTCATAGAAGCGTCTGAATAAATAAGATTTTAGATATGCTTGATGGGAGACAAGTCTCGAGCAAGATGAGCAACATGCGGCTTGGTATTGTTCTGTTGAAAAACGGCTCCTGGACAATTTGGAGAAATGGCTGTACCAATAGTACCTTGACCAAATCGAGCTGTTAGTGTACGTGAAATGAAGACTAGATGGGTCCAGCTACTGTACAGTATGCTACTCCATACCATAATCCTGGGAGTAGAACCTGTGTGATGTTCCCTTATGAAGGTCTCTTCACGGTGTTGCCCACGTGGTCTCCAGACCAATCTCTGGCTATCATTGCATCCAAGTCAAAAGCAAGACTCATCGCTGAAACAGATGATCTTCATTCCAGCCTCTATTGCTGTCCTGCTGTGCACCATGAGAACCTTAGAGAGCAGTGGCATATTAGGAGAGCACCTGTCGCTGGACGTGGGGCTCATAGCCCATTGCCGTGCAAATACATTCTAATGGTTAATGTTAATGTAGGTTCTTGAAAATTTGATTATTGGCAGATCATAGCAACACCTGCTACCTCTGGATTTACATAACTATACGGTTTGTCCTTCTTGGTGTTGCAATTTCAATGTTGAGGAGTGTAAATACAGTGATCCCTCAAGATACAATGGCCTCAGGATACAATATTTTCAACATCAATGGTCTTTTCTGCACCATCGTAAGCTGAAACTAGACTCAACATACAATGCCTCAGATTGGTATCGAACCAATCAATATGGCCAATTAAAACACATTTATTGGTTGTCTAGTACCTCCCCTGTGGTACTAAATGTTCTGTACTGCTCCCTGTCTGTACCGGGATGAACTGTTCCTTTAAACAACAGTAGAATGGCAACTCCATTTTATTTTTCTGGTACATCTATGTAATATGCAAGACCCTGAAGAAGCTCCTGCTCTCACCATAGAAAGTTACTTCCAGCTTCAGCATCTATTCCTGTCTGTTTTATTAAGGACTTACTTTGTGTTAGTTATCTGTTCTTAAAACTTAACTTTTTCTTATTCTGTGATGACGTTTTGGGGATTTGGAACAAATTAATGGTTTTCCATAGAGTTATGGACTCAAGTTACAAAGGTTTCAACATACAATGGTTGCCCTGAAGTCAATTAATATTGTAACTTGAGGGACTATTGTATATATATGTATATATACATATAGGTCCTTGATTTTTGGGTGACAGTCAGTAAAGCTCCCATATAGGAACTTCAACCAGATTCTCTTGAATAGTGGCTCTACCTTATATGGAACCTAAGGCAGTGGGGGATGTGCAAGGGTATGCTCACGTATGGCAGATTTGTTACAATTTTTTTTACTATTGACATCCATTCCTTTTTATGTGTCAGATTGAAAAATCCTCATTCACAAGTCTGGAATGGTCAACAATGTCATGCAATAAACCTGATGCCTGTGAAGACACCATTACTGTAATATTCACCTAGGAAAAACTAAATAAAGTTGCTGGAATATATTGGCAAAACTTTTCTTAAAAAACCTGTCATCAGTATCAACCCTATTAAACTAGGCATACAAAATACACCTGCCTTGTGAGAATCCGTAGCGGTGTTGCGGAGAAAATCATACTTTTATTATTTATGTAAATTAGACCCTGCCCCTGGATGCACTGAAGCCCTCGTCTGCATAAATAAAAAAAGTATGTTTTCCCCCTCAGGAATACTGAAATGGATTTCGACAAGACAGGTATCATTTTAACCAGCAGGGTTAACCCTAGCAGGCAATATGCCTGGTTTGATAGGGTTGATCCTGCTGGTCGATGCTCACTAAGGAAATAGTCTAAACAGTTAATCAAATAAGAGAGGGCAGCACTACCTGCGTTTTTTTTTCTTTTTTCTGGCAAGGTAGCTCCGAATGATCCCAGATATATATTTTCTTTTAAATAATGCTTTCCGCTGAAGTCCACAAATAAACGGCATGTGGGGATTCATGAGAAACTGACCCGGTCTGTGCACACAACCATTTACAGACATCTATACACTTCTCAACCATACAGAACACTGATTCGGACATTATTCTTCAATAAATTTAATGATATTGAAAATAAATGATAGCTTGGGATGTGATTAATTTTGTTAACTTCAGATGGCTAAGAGCACTGATTAAAATAAATGATCCCCTTGCAAGCCATGTGCTAAGCTTCACAGAGGAGTCAGTGTTTTCATTTCAGGTCAAGGCAAAAAATGAGTTTGTCTCTTCCAAAAGTCTAGCCAAGAATGGAGCTAATGATAGAACAGATGCTTGGCACAGTCCACGGCTGGCATCAGAATATGAAGACCAGAAGGGGTTTATCTGCTTAATTTATTGGCAATTTGTTAAGCAAATAGCATTAGTGGAATAGAGGTAATTCAACTGGTAGTTACATCCTATGGAATACCGCATGCGGCAAACAGGACCTGGAATACCTTACATAGTAACCTGTGATTGGGCCCAATTAACCCCTTAAAGCAGTCATGTAGATATACGTGATCAGCGTTAAGGGGATATATGGAGCAAGCTCACAAGCTGATACAATACAGTAAACACCCCCTGGTAGTGACAGTATCAATAGTGACAGCGGATTGGACAGATGTACGGGTCCGCTCTGTTCTCTTATGGCAGCCCCCGTGGCCTCTGATCATGACAGATCATGACAGCCTGGGGCCCTCTGAAGGTTTTCAAGCATGCGATAGCTAACTGCCTGAAAAGTCGTGCCTCAGGCACGGCTTCTCAGACATAGGCCTCATGCACGCGACCGTTCCGTTTTTCACGGTTTTCAAATTGCAGATCCGCAGAACACGGAAGCCGCCGTGTGCCTTCAGCAATTTGCGGAACAGGTGGCCCATTATAGAGATGCCTATTCTTGTCCGCAAAACGGACAAGAAGAGGACATGTTATATTTTTTTTGCAGGGGGTACGGAACAAAGCAACAGATGCCGACAGCACACGGAGGTGTCGCACCCCAAAATGCCTCGTGAACACCCTAACACCATTTTGGGAAGAAAAAAAATTCCATGATGTACCATTTTCAGTCCCCCCAACGGAAATGGAATAAAAAAATTATCAAAAACTAGGTTGTATCCCAAAATGGAACCAATAAAAACTACAGTTCATCCCACTCAAAAAAAAAACTCATACATCGTTGTAGACCACAATATAAAATAATTATGGGTACCAGAAAATGGGATGCTAAAAAAAAAAATTTCAATGGTTTTTATATAATTTTTTAATAGTACAGCAAAAGAAAAATAATGACCTGCAGAATAAGGACTTGACCATGTTTTTGACTGCTCTGCTCATCCGATCTTCATCTTTTTGCAAGTCAGATGCGGACTTATTAACTTCAGTGGAGCTGAAAAAGATGCGGACAGCAAATCCATGTGCTGTACACATCCGCAAGTCTGTTCTGCGGCCCCGCAAAAACTCAAAAAACCTTGAAGGATTTTTTTTTCTCAATTTCGCTCCATAAAAAATTGTTTTTAATTTTTTAATACAAGATATGGCAAATTAAATGGTGCCATTAAAAAAATACAACTGGTCCTGTAAAAAATAATATGGCCCTGATATGGTTATAAGAACAAAAATTTAAAAAGTTGTGGCTTCTGGAAGGTAGAAAGGAAAAAAGGAAAAATTGTCCTGGTCCTTAAGAGATTAAAGGGGCATTCCGATCACATACAATGGAGACATATCACTAGAATATGCCCCCATCGTCTGATAGGTGAAGGTCCAACTTCTGGGACCAGCACCTACAAGGAGAACGGAGCATGGTGGCTGGAGGTCCGTCCACCGGGATCCATCCACAACTAAGTGCTGCTTCCCGCTGCTCCCATACAAGTGAATGGCAGCGCACGGTGCACGCGACGACCCTGCTCCCAATCATTTCTATGGGGCAGACGGAAACAGCCGAGCCAGTGCTCGGCTATTGTCGGTGGCCCAATTGAAATGAATGGAGGGTGGCTGCACATTCGCAGTGCGTCTTCCATTCATTTCCCCACTCCGTTCTCGTTGGAGGTGTGGGTCCCAGTGGTGGGACCCGCACCTATCAGACAATGGGGGCATATCCTAGCAATATGCCCCTATTGTATGTCATGGGAAAACCACTTAAAAGGGGTGTTCTGAGAATCAATATTGATGACCTATTGATAGGACATCAATGTCTAATTTTGTGGTGGTCCAACTACCAGCATTATCTCCAATAAACTTTTACGTGCTTTGACGAGTGCTGAGGCCTTTTCATAGCACACAAAGCACAGCATCATACCTTGTATAGGGGTTTGGCATTGTAGCTCAGTCCTATTTAACCTAAAAATTGGTCATCAATATTTAATGCACAGTAAACCCATTTTAAAGGTATTGTCCAACATAAATGAAAAGTTAAACACAGGTCAGTAATTTGCTGTAGGAGTCGTGTGACCAAGAACGAGACATTATCACTTTTGGTCTAATGGGGAAAACTGGGGGTTGTTTTTCTTTGTACACATTTTCTTGTCTGTACTGTATTTGACTTTTCAGCTATGATGGACATCTCCTTTAAAGACACCTCCAACTTAGACTAGTGAACATATCCACTGATCACATGATAAGTCCAATTGTAAATGTGTCTTCAGAGGGACTCACATTATGTATTTATATCCAAGACTGTGACTGAGGACATCCTCTAGGTCTGGAGGAAAGAAGGTTTTGTACACAAACATAGAAGAGGATTCTTTATTAAGGGTGTTTTGCCTTCTTCTGGATTAACTGGTGGTTGTCTTTTTCAGACTTCTAAACTACATTACTATGTAGGATGGAAGACTAGACTAAACTCCAATAGCAAAAAACACCCTGTTTGACCCTGGTTTCTTGCTCTCAGTGGTTGTGATTGGAGTCAAATGTGGTTTACATCCAGACCCATCTTGGTGATGATATAGCACCACTATTGTGCAAGTTCTTTTTGTAATAGACCATAATTATATATATATTGGGAAATTCTTCTTATTTTATCAAAATAAAAGTTACCTTTTAGTATTTGCTAGTCAAAGTAGAGCCTGTAAAACATTGAAAAGACCTCAACATCTAACATCTCTTCTTCCTGAACCTAGTGTGATGCTGTTTCTGGAAGAAATCTGCCTTTTTCTAATACTGGACAACCCCTTTAAGTCAAGAGTAAAGTTGGCCATTCATATTAGCTAAAAGTCAGCCAAGTCCAATGATTACATCAGGATCAGACTATACACTAATGTATAGTGTATGGCAGCCTACTCACTGTCCACCAGTGGTAGAAGTCAGGGGGCAATACATTGGGCATGTTAGATTTTAACATGTCTAAGGGGCACATTTATTAAAGAGAACCTGTCATCACCTTTATGCTGCCCATACTAACGGTAGAATAACGTAGAGACAGGTGAGTTGATTTCAGCGCTCTGTCATTTATAAGTTAAAAGTAAGTGGTTGCCGAGAACCAACATCACAATTATTGCAGACTGGGCCTGCAAAAGAGTCATGGCCACCTGAGAAGAGTCCTGGTTATTCATAATTTCCTGCTCTCCCTGCCCACCTGCTGATGACTGACAGGCTTCTACCTAGTTTTCTCCCTTTCTCTCTAGGAGAGAACTGCCAAACATCAGCAGATGGGTGAGTGCAGGAGATTATGAATAACCAGGACTCTTCTCAAGTAGATTTGACTCTTTAAGGCCTGGGCTGCAATGATTATGATGCTGGTTCTCAGCAACCACTTACTTTTTGCTCATGAGTGACACACTGCAGCATTTCTGTCACTATTTTATGCTGCCCTCAGTGAGGATCTGCCGGAGTTATGAAGATGTGCAGGTCTCTCCATAACTTCAGCACATCCAGTGCCAGTTAGAAATGTAAGACAGCTTCCGAGCTGTCTTACATTTAGACCATTTTCTATGCCTAAAACAAGCGTAGAAAACGATGAATGAGATGGGTCTGCTGATCCATCCTGTTCCCCGCCCATGCCAGGCTGACAATTTGGGGAGTATTATCAATGTTGGGGGCACTGTAGGGGAAACTATAACTAATGAGGGTACTTTAGAAGGGAATTACTAATGATGGGACTTTGAGGACCACTATTACTGGGGGGGGGGGGGGGCGGACGATGACTATCTATTTTATCTTCAGGATAAAATTTGAGGACATTGGGGAGCACAGCAGGCACAGTACTGAGGATAGCAGCAGGATGACACTGTTGGGTTTTGAGGTCGGGGCAAATTATAGGAAAGGGAGGAATCTAAGGTGTCTGTGTGGTAAACATTGCAGAGAGGAGACGTGGCTGACAGACGTGATCATGGCGGGCTGGACCGAATGGAGAAGATGAGGAAAGAGAACGTCTTCATCAGAGAAGAAGAAATAACGATGTTAGAGGTAATTAGTGCTGAATATTCCTGGCTGGGAGTGGAGAGCTTGGGTTCAGAATTTGGCACAGGAAGGAGGGGCACCATTTAATTTTCACCTGAGGCAGCAGAAAAGCTAAAATCAGCCTTGTCTGCAGAGTCAACAAGGCAGAGGAGAAGGAGATGCATATGCGGGAGTTGTGAGGGATAGCTAACAGCTTGAGAAGCATTTTCCGTCAGCTATCTAAATTGTATGGACATCAGTAGGGATGGGGGGTAGCACTAAAGTCGCCTAGGGCAGCATGAACTCTAAATACTCCCCAGGCTGGAGGTGTTATACCGTATACTGTGTGGGCCTGGGGGTGTTATGCTATATATTGTTTGGGGCTGGGGGTGTTAAACTATATACAGTGTGGGGCTGGGGGTGTTACACTATATACTGTATGGGACTGTTGTTGTTATACTATGTGGGGCTGGAGTGTTATACTGTATACTGCATGGGGCTGTGGGTTTTATACTATAAATTGTGTGGGGCTAGGGGTGTAATACTATATACTATGTGGGGCTGGGGGTGTTATACTATATACTGTATTGGGCTGTGGGTTTTATACTTTATATTGTGTGGGTCTGGGGGTGTTATACTATATACTGCATTGGGCTGGGGGGGTTATACTATAAATTGCGTGGGGCTGGGGGTGTTATACTATATAATATGTGAGGCTGGGGGTGTTATACTGTATATTGTATTGGGCTGGGGTGTTATACTATAAATTGTGTGGGGCCGAGGGTGTTATACTATATACAATGTGGGGCTGGGGGTGTTATACTATATACTGTATTTGGCTGTGGGTGTTAAACTATACACTGTATGGGCCTGGGGGTGTTATACTATAAACTGTATAGGGAAGTGGGTGTCATACTATATAATGTGAGGGGCTGGGGTGCTATACTACATACTGTGTGGGGCTGGGGGTGTTATACAATATACTGTATTAGGCTGGGGGTGTTATACTATAAATTGTGTGGGACTGGGGGTGTTATGATATATACTGTATGGGGTTGGGGGTGCTATACTATATACAGTTTGGGGCTGGGGGTTATACTATATACTATTTGTTTAATGTAATTACAATTATTTTACGGGATTATATTTGTTTTGATATACTAAATCGACTGCATATGACTGTTGGTACAATACTTCAGAATTGTAATTTTGCCCAGGGCCTCATTTTGTTTAAAACTGGTCCTGGTTGTAAGAGATGGTATAGAGTCAGGAATGGTAAAATATATTATTCAAAAAATATTGACTGAATTTGCCATGTGTCTAAACGGGTACAATGACTTTTAAATCCTCCAGCTACATAACAAACAGGGAACCTGGCCTCTGTCAGAGAAGATGGTCACATATATGCTGTATCTCATCAATTGCTGTGTATGGGAAATATAGAAACAGCTGAGTTCATACCCTGAGATATTTCCATATCCCCATAGCACTGAATGGAGAGAAACTATGTGTGGCCCCCTATCCATCAGGAATGGGGCCTAGAACCTGCTCTTAGCATCCACAGGGGTTTCACTGGTTGGGCCACCAGTGATCAGATAATTATGGCATGATCAATTATTATTTTTGAAAAATAAAACATTTATGAAACATTATGTCCCACATCTATGGAATATCCATGCTATTTACCATATGTTTTTTATAGTGGAAATAACTCTTTTAGTTGGCAGACAGTATAAAGATGGGTCATGAAGTACCATTTGACAATTCAGAATTGTATATAGGTCGCACTGTTCAATAGATCAGACTAGATTAGATATCTGGATCCATTATTTAGAATTTCCCCCAAAAAAAACTACACTGCAGTAGTACATTCAATCAAAAAGGTTATCCAGAATTAAAAACATGGATGCTTTTTTTCCCCCCAAGAAATCTCAGCACACCAGTCCACAGATTGTGAGTGGTATTGAAGCGAAACCCCATTCAGTTCAAAGGAGCTGAGCTGTTATAACCCATGCACAGGTGTGGTGCTGTTTTTGGAAGAAAGCAGCCATGTTTTTTTAATCCTGGATAAGCCGTTTAATAAAACTTCATGTTGATCTGTAATATTCTATGGATTCCAAGAAGTATGCTATGAGTTGGAGTCATCCATGTACATAATACCTACATAAGTAATAAAAAAATATTATAAAACAACAACTACATGTAAGGTTAGGTTACTGACTGTAATAAAAAAAGAAATGCATAAGAAATGAGCAGATTCATTATTTAAATAAATATGTTGAGAAATTGATATGCGGCAGAAACACTTGTATTTCTAATAACTTTGTAGTTGTAGATGATTTTGGTGATTTTATACCGTGGTCCATGGTACTAAAAGAGAACAGAAAATACAACAGTGACATCTAGAGGAAGGAAGACAATACCGCCCTCATAAACTAAGGAAAAGCAAAATAAGCACCACTGGGCAGCATTTTCCATATTCCATATAAAATATATAACAAGATTTCAATATACTAAACCTTCCAGCTTAATATATCTTTTGCAAAATCCAGAGAACTGATTATGACTAGAAGTTTCCTTGAGAACTTACTGTCTTCTACCTTAACCTCAGTGAATGATCAGTTATACCTGATTGGAACGTTAAAAATAAAATAAAAAATGATTTATTTGTAAACTCATTAAAATTCGGGTGAACGCCGAACTGATTCTGTTCAGGTTTAGAGAGTGCGGCTATAATTTGGGATCAAATACAATTGTATGCGTCCCCAGGGGCGGATTGGCCGTAGACCTTACAGGGAAATTTCCCGGTGGCCGATGCCCAAGGGGCTGCCTGAGCTCTCCTCACAGGCGGCCATTGGAGGTTTTTGGGGATGTATTTTGTGCTGGCGGCAGTATTTTGTGATGGACTGTGGTATTTGGCTCTGTTGGGGTGGTATAATGCGCCACAATATGGTATTGCTGGCTCTGCCTACTTGTGTTGGCCCTGCCTTCAATCAATTTGGATCTGACTACAAAATGGGGCCACTTTTAGTATTTTTTCCAGGGCTACTTTAAGTTCCCAGTCTACCCATGTGCATTCCAAAGTACCTGAAATAATTGAGTGAACAGGTGCTGCAGGAGAAGTGACTTCTTACTCCTTGGTATAGTAGCAGCAGCACCCAGTCTGCACTCGAAATCACCCTCAATAATTTCACGGGTCACACTGCAACCTCACCAGGAAGGGCTTGTGGAGGTGTTGTGCCCAATCCACTATTAAATGCACTATAGGAGATAACCATCTGGACTGCCACCTGCTTAATATGGACCAGAGCTGTGTGTGCTGCTACCTGGTCTACCTGGTTTGCTACCACACTGAGCTTAAACTAGTTTAACTGATACACGCGCAACGCATTTTTTGCGGGTGTCTCCCTGCCATTCATCAGGAGCATTGAGGGAGAAACATGAGGCAAAATGATTTAAGTGTTACACGTTTTGGATGGTGTGCGGTCGGCATATCATCTGGTGCCGTAATGGAGACTATAAAAAGGGTCCGGCCCAGCCTCTCTGGAGGTGTGTCCTGTGAGCAGCCAATCAGGGAAGTAAGTGTCAGATACCTCACACCCTCGCGTATCACAGTGCTCAATAAATACAAGGTAAGTCCGGAGAGGGGGCGGGGCAAGAGGTAGCTAATTCAGAAGGGATCAATAGGTGGTTTATAGCTGGCCATCTGGCAGAGGAGCTGTTAAAACCCAGAAAAGGATTCCAAAAATGATATGAGTGATTGTCCCTGTCCAGTACGCCATAATGACAGCCTGACTGTATCTTTCACCCTAGATATGAATTACCAGTGAAGGTCGGTACACCATCTGTCACCATCCCCCACCAGTGAGAGGCTGAAGGGCAGTGGGACAGGTGGAGTCGCATAGAGTCATGGACATGGAACAGGGTGCACACGAAACGCAATCCACACCATGTTCTAATAAGGGGCTGCACAGTGGAGAAGGAGGGAGAGTGTCCCTCCTCACTGTGACACGGCAGGACACTGCCACCAACGAAAACACTTAGGGGGTCATTTATTAACACTGGCGTTCTAGACGCAGCTAAAACCACAAGCATAACTGACATGCTGAGGATTCGGAAACCTGCAATGTACATCAATCTGCAAAGTGTACATGAGATTTGTGTAATCTCATCCACTTTGCTGGTAACATTTGCAGGTGGCCTAAATGTCCACTGAGACCATTTTCTTAGCAGCATGTCTCAGCTAATCATCTTAAAGGAGACATGGTAAAATGTAGAGAAGACTCCCCACTTTTCTACTATTCAATAATCATCACTCTACTGACTTATCTGGTAACTTCTTTAGCGATCAGTGCCACCTTATGTCACATAGGGAGACTTCACACGCTGCAGAATTTGCTGCAAAAATTTCCGTGATTGAAAAATCTGTTCCATTCACTGGAATGGGGCTTGTAGAAATCTATGTACTTGCCTCCACATTCAAATGAGTGGAACTGATTTTCATTGGCAAAAATGTCTGCATATTATAGAAGATCAGTAAATGTGTGCCAGTTATGTGCCTTTTTTCACCATTTTCCTGTAGTTTATAATCATTCTTCCAATGTTCTTACATCCAGGTGAAATTGTAGTGAGGGTGCCCACTCCTTGAATCCAATCTATAAAGGCATAGCTGCAGTGTAAAGCATGGGGGGAGGAACAGAGCAGCAGTCTCAGACAATCTCAGACTTCTTTAAGGGTAATTAAGGGTGGATTTTTGTGCGACAGTCGCAGTCACAGCATGTTGTGTGTCACAGTGCGACACCATTGACCATCATTATCAAATATTTGCGCAACAAATGTCGTTGTGTAACTGAGCCCTAAGTGCCAGTAAGCACTCCAGCTGGAGGCTCTGCTCATAGCCGTAAACTAATGGAACTCATTATTTATGATGCCATTAACCCATTAATGACTGTGTTTATTCCTAAACCGCGGCTTTCAACGCAGCTGTATCGATGGAAAAATAACAAAATTATAGCTGTTGAAATCCAGCAATCAAAAAAATTAAAAAAGTATTGCTTGGTCACTAAGCCCTAAAATGCCTATAGGGGGAAGGGGTTAAACCCAATACAAGTGACACAATATTGCTGACATCAGTTACAATTTGCTGCTGTCACTTTTGCAACGAGAATAAGCCGTACGCGATGACGGGAACGGCAAACCAGTCTAATTAGTCTTTTTTCCATGACATTTCCATTTGACTTTGATATTTTTTTGTGCGTTTCCTGCCTTTCCTGTAAAAGGTACAAGAGTCGGGTCCCAAGGGAACCTTATTGCCGACATCAGTTGTTGTGACTTAGTACTATTGTTTCCTCCGTCTTTTCTCACCCTCCTGTAAAAATCCATTTCCCTTTTTCTCATGAATGATGGGAACTTGTGAGTTCTAAAATATCTTTTCTTAGTGACAGGTCCTCGGATGTGCCTTTTTATAGAGCATGCTGTAAATCCAATATATCTCTGGTTAGCCTTTTTTGCCAACCATTGTTTGATGGCAGTGGCATTATAAATAGGACGTACTATTAGTGTATTCCGGTTCTATAACACATGCACATTGGAAGAATTTTTTCTTGTTTTGCATTTATTATTTTCAGTTCTATTGACAAAATTATTTTTTAGAAATATCTTCTATTTTCCAGTTGCAGTGAAAATGTAGCATCACATGGTGGCCATTCAGATGAATGGTTGTCCATGTAATACAAGGACAGCTTGAGTCTTCCAGAACAGGCGCCGCTCATTCATATCAGCTGTCTGTTCTGGCTCACAGAGGGGGGTACTAAATGGGGACCCTCTTGATGATGTCCATAGGCCCTAATGGGACATATTGACTGTGGCTGTCTCATTAAAGGTCATCTGTCAGCAGATCTGTACCTATGACACTGGCTGACCGGTTGCATGTGCACTTGGCAGCTGAAGGCACCTGTGTTTGTCCCATGTTTATATGAGCCTGCATTGCTGAGAAAAGGTTGAGCCTGTAAGTGTTATGGCAAGCGTTGTATTCCAGAATCTGGCTTCAAACATTTTTTTTAGGCTACTTGCGCAAAATTTTTTAACTTTTTGAGCACTGCACCTTTCAGCACCACCTACAAATGTGAACTGAAACTTGGTCAAGATATCAGAGTAGATCACTTTCGGGTCACATTTATGAAGTGCAAGTTTTTAAAAAGTCACAACACTATGTTAGGCATCCCCCAGTCGTACTTTCACTGACATAGGCACAGCTACATTGCACTTATGTCAAATGTATATTACCGTGTGCTATTCTCATAAACTTGGAGCAGGTTCACATAGCAGCTCCAGTCTAAAAACTAACTTCAATTATATCTAGAATGATAAATTCCCCCCTAAAGGTCTGGTCTATGATGGCCCCACCTTGCAACTTACAGGACTTATCAGTCCTTGTTCCATGGAGAAGAGGTGACCACACATGCCCAATCACTCGACAATGAAGTCTATGGAATATATGGTCTGCTTTTCTGCAACTCCAATGGAGTTCAGTGGGACTTGAATGCTCAGCAACATCTCTGCTAGGAACGTAGGACTCAATGCCTCTTTTTATACCATTATTATCTCTAGCAGGAAAACCCCTTTAGTTATAAGCACAAACTGAATTTTATTTTGACTATAGGTATTATAAAAAATATGCAACGTTATCATAAGCAACATTTAAAGGGTTTTCCCATCCCAGGCAATGGGGGCATATCGCTAGGATTGCCCACACTGTCTCATAGGTGCGGGTCCTCCATTGTCTGAGATTGGAATACCCTTTTAATATATCTGTATTCTGATGTTCAATACCAAGGTAAATACATATGATATAGGCAAAGTATGAAAAAAGGTTACTTCATTTCTGACCTAATATACCTTGCCTACAGATTTGATAGCTATTTATAGCCCTTTTAGTATTTTTTGGGCAGAGTGAGGTTACCCTATTAAAACAGGATTATGGTTAACCCTGATAATAGGATCAGGATTATGGATAAACCTAATAATTATAATTAATAATAGGGTAAGGAATAGGGTTAAGGTTATCCTTAATAAATGTTTGACAACAACTGATACTATGTCTATCTAGGCAGGGCTGGGACAAGGTCCACCACCAACAGAGGCTGAGCTGCCCAAGTGCGCCCCCCCCCCCTTACTTCACTTCAGGGCAGACTCATCTCATGCTCTATCCCTGCTGGGGCCTGCTGCTGCCCGCGCACAGTGCTATGCTGCTGCCCGCACTGCTCCTGGTCTCCAGAGGGCGCACATGTGATTTGACTGCGTACAGCGCGTCAGGTCAAAGTGCGCGCTGTACGCAGCCAGTCAGGCAAGAGACTGAGCAGAGACCAGAGCAGTAGAGCGGGGAGGGAGCACGCAAGTCAGTGCCAAGTGCTCACTACTCTCTCCGTCCTCCAGCGCGGCCGGCAGCCCGGCAGGCGCGCCAGTAGCAGCGACGTGGTCCAGTGGCGTTGCTAGGGCTGGTGTCACCTTTGATCAAAGAAGTTTGCTCATTCATTGGGTGATCAGTAGCAATTTTACACAGGAATGTTCCTAGGAATGCTCATGCCTGATAATTGTCCCAATCATCGGTCTGTGTAGACCAGAGGTGCACAACCTTTTCTGGTTGGGGACACATTTTCAGACCAATTTCAATGGCCGAAAATAAAACTTAAAGGGGTATTAGCAACTGAAATACTGTATTTATGGCATATTGAACATCCAGTATATACCATGAATGTCTATTTACACTTCTAGGACTCCCATCTAATAGGAGAATACATGAAAGATACATATGAGCAGCCACAAGACATAGACATACATGTCTGTTCCCAGATGGTTGGGGGCCGCACAGAATGGTATCAAGGGCCGTATGTGGTCCCGGGCCGCAGGTTGTGCACCACAGGAGTAGTAGTACTTCGGTTTGGTCATTTCACACTTTAGCTAAAACAAACTCATAAAACTATGGAATAAGTGTAAATGTGTAAAAAATGTTCTTTCATTCATTACATTGAAGTGTTTCAGGCATTCTATACAATACCTTCAATTCACACATTGCCTGTAACATATAAATCATGTTCTTTCTCATAAAAGAAACATTTCTGACGTTTTAGTTTTCCCAGAGAAGATTTAAATAAGGCAAGACACATTTTTTTTAGGACACTGCTCCATGCAATCAATTAAGAAGGACTACTTGAGACGTTGGAAGAGAGTTTGTCATTTTTGGCATTGTGTCAGGTGTTCAGGGTGTGTGGTATCTCCACCTTTGGAAGCAGTACAAGACTTCAGCAACCAAATGTGAAGTAAAACATGTATTTCTTACAATTATATGCAAAAAAAGAAAAAAAAGAAAAAAAAAAGACTATTGGAACATTAGTTAACACACCTACTGTACTGCTTTCAGCATTATCACAAGTGTAATCATCAGTCAGGGATGCTCAACCTGCGGCCTTCCAGCTGTTGTAAAAACTACAAGTCCCAACATGCCCTAATAGCTGTAGGCTGTCTAAGAATGCTGGGAGTTGTAGTTTTGCAAAAGCTGGAGGGCCGCAGGTTGGGCATCTCTGGTCTTGAGTGATCGAGCTTTGGATCACAGATCCAAGGTCAATTTGTTCAAAAACTTTGTTTTAATGCTGTACGGAGACCTGTTGGATTCCTGATCCGAAACTAGTAAAAATCTATGATCTATGATCAAAGCTCAGTTTGCACAACACTAGTAATGATAATTACTAGTTCTATGGGAGTTTTAGTACTTCTACTTTTTGGCACATCCAACACAGAACCTGTTTGGCGAAATTTGCAGATTGCCAACTGTGCCATGGCGGAGATACTGCCATCTGGAAAAAGAGACTTCTCCCACACATTCCAGGCAGGTAGGAAGAATAAGGAGGGCATTTATGAATAGAGCCGACATACTTACTGTATTACCAGTTTGGTGAGGATAAAGTAATGTGACCAAATCATTGCTGGTATCACTTGATGATTTGTGGTTGGAATAAAGCAATGTCAGCAATGATTACTATTATGGCAGTGCTTATATTGCTTTTGTATCCACACCAAATGACCATGAAGTGTATGCTGTCCTTTAGGCCTTATGCACACGACCGTTTTTTATGCTGTCCGCAAAAAGGGGTTCCGTTGTTCAGTGATCCATGTCCGTTTTTGCCTTCCGTTGTGTTTCCGTGTGTCTTCCGTTTTTTTTTTTGCGGACATGACCCAAAAGATTTTACCAAAAGATTGGCTGACAATTTTTGCCAAGTGCCTGCCAAGGGATCCGCAAAAAAAACGGACGCGGAACGCGGATGACACACGGATGGCCATCCGCATTTTTTCACGGTCCCATTGACTTGAATGGGTCCGTGAACCGCTTTTCACGGACAAGAATAGGACAGGTTATATTTTTTTGACGGACTGGAATCATGGACCACGGACGCGGAGGACAAACGGTGCATTTGCCGAGTTTTCCACGGACCCATTGAAAACCAATGGGTCCGCAGAAAATCACAAAAACGGAGCAACGGACACTGAATCAAACAACGGTCGTGTGCATGAGGCCTTATATTGTAGGTGTGGGGTTTTGTGCTTTATACTTAGGGCTAGGCGACTAATCAAATTCATTTGATTAGTTTGCCGTATTGTGGCTGGCAATGTCATTTTTTGCTTCGTCTTATTGAATTTTTCTATACAACTCCTCTCACGGGAGGGCGATTCCATAGAAAAGCTCTGCCCCTGGGGGCATGGTTTGTGGGTGACCCTGTGAAGAAACAGCATGGAGCTCCATCTCACCTTCTATAGCCTGCACATGTCGAGATAATCCTCCTTCCCTGGCCATAATAACTGACAAATAAGCACATGTTCTTGCCAACTTCAGCATTTGAAGACCAACATTGTTAAGATTATTTGACTTTTAAAATTGCAATCTACATTGCAGTCTAAAGCCGGGGAGTAAATTTGTGGCCTGTAACACGATCCTCGATCCAGGTAAGTTCTAGACCTCCGTAGATTTAGAATGTAGATCTAGAACATTTTCTACACCTAAGGGTCCATTCACACGTCCGTAAGTGTTTTGCAGGTCCGCAAATTGCGGATCGGCAAAACACGGACAATGGCAATGTGCAGCACTATAACAAAGTTGCGGACAAGAATAGGACATGTTCTATTTTTTTCAGGAACGGAATTGCAGATCCTGAAAAAACGGATCCCAAAAAAACGAATGCGGATCCCGAAAGTGTGGATGCAGACCCAAATTACGGATGTGTGAATGGACCCTAAAACTGGCATAGAATATGGGAGATGAGAAATGCCTAGCAGCCGCATCCCCCCCCCAGTCCCCCCACGCTTCCACCCCTTTTTTTAGACTTAAAGTAAGCGGGGAAAAGTCGCCAATTGCGGCGCACTGGTGTACGGATTCCACTGTGGGGCTGCATCGTGCAATGTACTGGCAGGAGAACACATCACTGGTCTTGCCTGTGCTCGCTCAGCTTAAAGGGGTTATCCAGGAATTAAAAATAATGACCTTTCCTCAGGATAGGTCATAACTATCACATCATTGGTGGTCCGATGACGGGCTCGCTGGAGCTCTGTTAAGCACAGCTCTTGGCAGCTCTCCAAGCACAGCGCCGTACATTGTATAGCAGAAGGGTTTATATTGCACCTCACCTCCATTGACTTGCATGGGCCTGTGCTGTAACTACGTCATGTGACCAATGTAAAAGTGACATGACATGGCCTAAAAAGAGGCCGCAGCGCTCATGGAGCATCATGCTCTTTTAGCAGCCGGTCGGCGGGGGTTCCAAGTGTTGGACCCCCACTGATCTCAGATTAATGAACTATCGTGGGGAAAGTCATCATCATAAATTCCTGGACAACCCTTTTAACCCCTTCACGACATCCACCGTACATGTACAGCAGATGTCGGGACTTTAAAGATGGCGCCGACTGTGGAGCGGCGCGACCGCCATAGCAGCCAGGTGCCTGCTATTTCATACAGAAGACACCCCGTCAAATGGGAAAACTAAAATGTAATTAAAAACCCTGAAATAGTATTACCAAAAACTACAGATCATGCCAGAAAAAATGAGCACTCAAACATACCCGTAGACACTAGAATAAAAAGTTATGGGGGTCAGAATACAGCGATGACAGTTTTTATTTTTTTCAGCATTAAAATGGCAAGAAAAACTATACAAGTGTAGCATAGCTATAATCATACCGAAGCAGAGAATGAAGATCATAAGTGAGTTTTACCACAGAGTGAATGTCGTAAAAATAAAATGCAGTGGAATTACTTTTTTTTTCCTAATCCCTCCATATTTGGAATTTTATTTCCAGCTTCCCTCTACATTGTATGTCATGGTGGCCTTACATGGTGGCATTACAAAGTACAACGTTACCTTCAAAAAACAAGCCCTCATTTGGCTGTGTGAATGGAAAATAAAAAAGTTATGGTTTTGAGAACGACAGGGAGCAAAAAAGGAAAACGCAAAAACGGAAAATCACTGTGTCAGGAAGAGGTTAAAGCTCTGCATAGCATAATAAAGGAGACCCTGTACCAATGATCTGTGGCAGGCTTTAGCAGAGCTGGCACAGGCAGGAGCTTGTACATCGCTCACTGCAGCCCTACACAGGAATCCGCACACTAGTACACCCTTGACATGTCAGCGGTGTAGAGGTAAGCGGTATAGATACCTGAACTTCAGGGGCCTATTCTGTAATTCATTTTAGGGCATGTAGAATACTGGTAATGAAGCTCTTCAAAAGTTTAGGTTACACTTTGACTTATTTTTCAGAAAAATCTTGTGGCTATTAAACAGCAATGTGTTAGCACTTACTTCATTGGTAGACTGCATGGAACCATCACTATGTGACAGCTGTACAGCAGCCACTATCTTCAATGTCACCCTAATGGAGGCTGTCAAAATCCACTACTAACTCCATGCGGAAACCACCAATGTCACGTGACAATTTTTATAATGATAGTCTATGGTGTTGCACTGCGACATGCGACATGCTGCGCCTGCGACGCGACAGTAGCAGAAAAATCCATCTTGCGAAACCATAGACTATCATTATAAAAATTGTCGCGCGACATTGGTGCGACAAAATGTCGCACGATAAATGTCGTCGTGTAGACCTAGCCTGATTCTACTATAATACTGGTCAGTGATTGTGAGCCCAAACCAGGAGCGGCTCTAAACACAGAACGGGTGCAGATCTTTCCCTTATACCTTATGTCTGTGGAGGCTCCAATCCTGGTTTTGGCTCCCAATCACTGATGGAAATCACTGACCAAAACACTGATATGTGAATAAGGCCTCCTGCACACAAACATGTGCGCCCTGTGCCCATATTGCGGACCGCATTTGCTGATCCGCAATACACGGGCACCATTCCGTGGCCATTCTGCATCACGGATGCGGACCCATTCATTTCAATAGGTCCGCAAATCCGGAGATGCGGAACGGTGCAGAACGGAATGACGGAACGGAACACTATGGAAGCACTACGGAGTGCTTCCGTGGTGTTTCGTTCCGTACTTCCGTCCCACAAAAAGATAGAACATGTCCTTGCTACAAGTGAATGGGTCCGCGATCACTGCGGCTGCCCCACGGTCGGTGCCCGTGCATTGCGGGCTGCAATTTGCGGCCCGCAGCACGGGCACGGGGCGCACACATTCGTGTGCAAGAGGCTTAAGGCTTAACATTAGTTGTGAGGTCACTAGGCTGTCAATCTAAAACTAATCTAAATCTAAAATTCCATTTTGACTGAGAAAAGGTTATCAGTCCTAGAATCCTGGATCAATATTCCTGATGTTTGTTATAATTTAACAACTGTAGAAGACAAGCCATGAAGTGTACGTCATTTATTGCTGCTGAAATGATGAATCTGAGGTTCTTAGTATACATTTTCATCAAAATGTATAAGCCCACTTACCACTTCACGGCGACCTCTTTCAAGTGGGTCCCTACACTAACATTATAATATACTATACTAATATTAACTTTTTATAATACTATACTATTATTAAAATAATTAGTATTATCAATATTATACAGTTGCTACTCTTAGTAATATAATATTAATTGTACATACTTTTTGGTATTATATTATTAGTACTATTTCTATTACTATAAATTCAGTCCCTATTCATAAACCTGTTGATCCAGAAGAAGGCAAAAAACCCTGGACACATTCAGCCAATTTGTGTCTCAGGGGAAAAATTCCTTCTCGACCCCGGGAAAAGGCGATCAGTCCTAGAACCCTGGATCAAACTTAATTCTGCTACTGACAGTTGTCTAATATTAGATTACACATTTAATTACTACTATTACTTCTCAATATTTATTAGTATTTAGGTTTTTATCCTTCTTTTACTATTTCTATTGTATTATAACTATTCTACCACTATCACTATTATTCCTATCACACTTTTACACTATGATTGTTACTTTTAGCGCTAATGTTTTATACTGAACTATGACTGTTGTTGATCCAGAAGAAGGCAAAAAACCCCTGGACACATTCAGCCAATTTGTGTCACAGGGGAAAAATTCCTTCTCGACCCCGGGAAAAGGCGATCAGTCCTAGAACCCTGGATCAAACCATATTATGGTAATGAAACTCATCTAATATTACAGTACATATGATTTCTATTACTAGTTAGTATTATTAGTTATTATTAATATTCTAATCATATGTAGCTAATTATTTAATTACTGCTAGTATTATACTAATATTATAAATATTAATAGTAGATGATTTTCTTTTTGAATATTTCTATGTATTATACTATTGCAACTAATTTATTCATTTTATACTATTAGCTTTAATGCTATCTCCCTAACTATGAGGTCCCTGTCCCTAAAGCTGTTGATCCAGAAGAAGGCGAAAACCCCTGGACACATTCAGCCAATTTGTGTCACAGGGAAAAATTCCTTCTCGACCCCGGGAAAAGGCGATCAGTCCTAGAACCCTGGATCAAACCTTATGTTAACTATTAATATTACTACTGTTATTTTATTATTATTATTATTATAATAAGTACTATTACTGTTCTATTTACTACTAATATACTGCTACTATATTACCACTATTCTGCTATTATTATTACTAGTTTTTTTTTTTGCTTTTTTTTAACAGTATTGCCATAAGTGATGTTATTGGCGGAGAGGTTGTAGCAGGATTGTCCAGATGATGTTTCTCTTTCCTCTCAAATACTGGTGGACATGATGCCTGATGTTGTGCTGCCTGGTCCTGCTTCTTCTTGAGGTGGTATTCCTCAGTTTGATTGTGATGTTTATCTTCTCTTTCCTCTTCTGTTCTTCTTTCTTACCTTCTTCATCTAGGTCTTTGCACAGTTCTTCTCTTGCCTTTTTTTCCTCTTCTTCCATGGATGGTGGAGGTTGCTCAGGCTCTTCATCATAAGTTGGTAAATATGCTTGCTGAGCTCTTGGATTGGTCGGCATGAGACGCTAAGATGACAAGAGATTAACTTACTTGAATATTCAGACATTCCTCTACGAAAGTAACTTTCAAAATCTTTCAAAAAGGCAGCAGAATAAGGACCATGCTCTCTAACCTCCATCTTGTAGATAGGTGAGGGGAGAAGTTTCACACAATAGGCCAGTCTTCTTAGTTGTTCTTCTGGCGTGATGTAAACTAAAGAGAACACAACTAGATAATAAGATCAGTGATATAAACCCCTCATAAACCTGATAACTCAGCAGTCAGAAGCGACCAGTGTTGCTGAACCGGTGGCAGCTTAATGGAGTATCAGTTATCCCATTATTTTACACTGTGCCCGGCCTTTACTGAGCAACACAACATATATACTCGACAACCCCTATCAGCCGTCTGTAGTCTTGATGGACATTAGGGATATGCAGAGCATTTGATTTCCTTCTCTCTCTATAGATCAATCTTAGGCTGTGTTCTCACTGGTGCTTTGGGGTTCTGTCAAGCTTGCCGGTATTTTTGATGGCCAGCATAATGCAGTCTGTAGTGAAAACCTGACAGAGCCTATTAAGGTCAGTTAAAGAGGTTGTCCTGGCTTTTTAATATTGATGAGCTATCCTCAGGATAGGTCATCATATCAGATCGGCAGGGTCCGACACGCCCACCCATCAGCTATACTGGGAGACGGCGTGTACAGTGTTCATGTGCCATCTCCCTTCTCTTTTTTTTTTTTTTTTTTTTTCAAATACATTTTTTTATTGAGATTTGTAAAAAAAACATTGATCATTGTTACACGAAATGCACAAGGAAGCAGTACATCATAGTAAATACACATAATGTATGGTAATGTATCCAACAGACCAATAATCGTGAGCTTACCAAAATATGCATTAACAAGAGGTAATACAAATCTCCTTTTTTCTTTTGTATAACAGACCCTGTCAAGGCCTCCCCAATGCCTCTCCCTTCTCTTTTCCTGCTCGCTGCTGCGGTCCCATAGACATACAGCAGAGGACGGGAAGACAGGAAGACGACCCCTTTAAAGTAAAGCCCTAGAGACCCATCTGAGGATAGTACAGAGAATGGTGCACCAGCACAGTGTGAGGAATACTACCTGATGCAGCGCTGGCCGAATATCCGCTCCACATTGTCTCTGATGAAATCCTCACAGACGAAATGTATCCAAATCCTATAAAACAATCAGCAGGACTAGTTCAGAAGAGGTTTTGGCCACTTGGTTGGGATGACTTTGGCTAGGATGTACTGTTCATAGAAACATTGGGAAACACCGGCCTATATATTCAGGAGCATGGACAAAGTTGGGAAACCTTGTAGGATATTAACTGTTAATGTAAAAATAATGGGGAGTAAGTGGAAAGTGGATGAGACTAGCTATGCTGATTGGTTTTACTCCGAATTTATCACTGGCACTTTATAAAAAGTGAAAAGAAAATTTCCAAACTCACTCCAGTATGGTGGGGGGGTGTAAAAAAGTGGAGTAGCATTTCTAGACTACAGTGCTGTGGATAGGGGATAACTGTCTGATTGGTGGTGGTCCGTCCGCTGGGGCTCTCCGAACAATCACGAAAATAGGAGTTTTGGCTCCCCATGTGAATGGAGCAGTGGTGACCCATGAGCACTGCCTCTCCCTCCATTCAGCTTTATGGGGGCTTCTACTCTGCGATCTCCAGCAGTCCCATAGAGTTAAATGGAGTGGCGGACATAGAAAACCTCCAGCAATCCACAGAATGGGGGTCCCTTTCCCCTGTCCTAACGCCGTGCAGCAAGTCCAGCATGCACCCTGCTGCTCCATTCATTCTCTAGGGGACAGGGAGGAGAAATAGAAATAGGCCCAGCTCTACTAAACCCCAAAGATTCTTAAAGGAGACAGAAAGAAATGCTGCAAAAATCATATTTCTAGCCCAACAAATAAATCATGATGGGATAGATTTATTAAGATGGGTGTAAAGGAAAAGTGGCTCAGTTGCCCATAGAAACCAATCAGATTCCACCTTTCATTTGAGTCAAGGAGCTGTGAAAATGAAAGATGGAATCTGATTGGTTGCTATGGGCAACTAAGCCATTTTTCATTTACACCAGTTTTGATAAATCTCGCCCAATGTGTGTGAAAAATGGCTAAGGCTGTGTTCACACCCTTTTCCCCATGTTTAACGTATACACTTGACATATAGATGTTAAATGGACGCCTGAGGTGAATGCCATGTAGTGTCATCTGTCTCCATAGGGTCTATTGTAGAAAACAAACAATACATATCCGTATAACATATACTTCTAGTGCTGGACTCTGGTATGTTATAAACGTGTGAGAATAACATGATGTGAACAGTCCCTAAAATGTGTCTAAAATGATCATCTCTGAATATGTGCGATGATATAAATCGTCGTCATGTATCCGGGATCAGACCTGAAATATCGCAGTAGTCGCAGAAGTCGCCTTCTCTCTCAGATGAGATATAACGGTCTGAGGAGAATTGACCGTTTTCTTCTTCAAATTGAAACCCAGCAATCCTATTGGCTGTTCAGTAATGCAGTTACCATGGTGACAAGAGTGCCTACATATTTAAAGGGACAGGACGCTGCTCTTGGACTACAGTGCATTTTACTAGATCTTTTTTTTTATTGTCTGAACATGAACCTGTAGAGATGATGAGTTGGAAATACTTCTATATATCTTCATATTTCTACACACAGTCATTTGTGGAGCCGCAGAGCTATTTCTGTAGGAAAGGTGACATATCCTGATGTGTTGTCAGTTTTATGTCTACAATAATAAGAGAAAGGCTCTAAATCGGCATTTTTATTTTGTTTTCATTTTTCTTTTGAAGTGTGTTTTCTGTGTATCAACTTAAAGGGGTTGTGCCAAATATGAAAGTGATTCTCATATACAGGATAGGGGATAACTAACTGATCTGTGGGGGTCCGACTGCTGTAGTGTAACCATATGTCCTCTTTTTCTTGGACATGTTCACATTTTGGGACTGGATTTATAAGTTACCCAAAATGGCTGAGATTCTCAAGTAATTGGGGTGCGGCTGCCGGGTAGGCACTATTACTAATGAGTGCTTCCATTGTGGAGTTTTTCATAGTAAAGCCTTAGAGGACATGAGTACAGGCCCCAGGGAGTTGCGAATAAGTATGGCCGTACTGGGGCTTGCCTAGGGGGAGGCCAGCATGATGAGTTTGGCGTCCCCCCAGGGAAGTTGGTGGTGAAGGGGTTAATGGTCTGGTTAAGGGGTGGAGTGGCAGTTTTGGCGGGCGGTCAGCGGGGGCAAGGGGCGGGGTTAAACCCCACCTGTTAAAAGGGGCACCCGGGCGCGAGGTGGGCGCCATTTTTGTGACCCAGGGCGCAAGAACCCCCACCCACCCGTCCCTCTTTGTTTTGTTCCTCTTGTGGCGTGGCTAGGTGGCTATTTTGCGTGGGCTTCTCTATTTCTCTGGTGGAGCTACCGATGTGTGGGCACTGGGACATGTCGCGGCAGTCGTGGCGGTAGGAGGTACTGGAAGCTTGCGGTTGGAATTGGTTCTTTGAGGATGGGAGGGCCTCAACGGTGGGGCTGGACTCCCATGGTGGAGGCTTGATGGATCGGTTTGGGCCGGCCGTTCTCCGTCAGGGGTCTCCGAGCTGGTGTTCTGCGGCTGGAGGCAACGTTGTTAGCCCTGCGGTTTACTGGTCTTCTTACAAGTTGGGGGCTTCCAGTTCCTCCTTCGTCAGGTTCAACTGCAATATGGTTATTTTATGTTTGTTATGTTATATTTATTAATAAAGCGGCTGCTGTGGCCGATAAAATCCATATGCAGCGTGTGGTCTCTTATTTCGGGAAAAGGGGGGAGGGGGAGGTTGGAAAAGGGATCCAAGGTAAGGGCTGGATGTGAGGTAGGTTAGAGTTGGGGTTTCGCATGACGGGGGGGGGGTAGCCAATAACTCCATCATGTGATTTACTGACTGTTCCTTGGACCTCCTGTGCGGGTGCCTCACGGCAGCACATCAGGATGTAGTGCACATAGACACGCACTATGACCTGGCTGACGCTGTGTGCTACATCAGGACGTAGGGTAGCGCTGTCCCAGAAATATCCGGAGTAGAGGCGCCCAATAGTGTTAAGGAGAGGTAAGTATTTTGTGTTTTTTCACATGGTGTGAGGTCTGCAACTCTGCCTTTAGGGGAAGGTCGTGTTGGGTTGGCCGAGGGGATAAATTATGCGCATTGGCAGCCCAGGAGTGTGCATGGCATGAATTTGGGTCTTTATGAATTTGTGGTCTGATTTGGAGTTTAATCTGTGATATGTATGAATGTGGGGTCTGATTTCGGGTCGGTATAAATTTATAAAGTTATGAGAGTCAGAATTTTATTTTTATTTTTTTCAGTATTAAAATGCAAGAAAAACTATACAAGTGCACTATAGCTATAAATGTACTGAGGTGGAGAATGAAGAGCATAAGGCCCTTTTCACATGAGCAAGTTTTCTGCGAGGGTGCAATGCGTGACGTGAACGCATTGCACCCTCACTGAATCCAGACCAATTCATTTCAATGGGGCTGTGTACATGAGCATTGTTTTTCAAGCATCACTTCTGTGTTGCGTTAAAATCGCAGCATGTTCTATATGTTGCATTTTTCACGCAACGCTAGCCCCATAGAAGTGAATGGGGCTGCATGAAAAACACATTGCATCCAGAAGCACTGCGTTGCATTTTAAACGCAAGTAACTTAGCAACAGTGAAGGGATTTATAAGACATGAAGTTCAGTTTCTCAGTGTGTGGCTCCAGGCTGTGCTTGGGAGAGGAGAGTTTCACACAGCGTCTGCCCATGCGGAGCTATTTTCAACATGAGGAAGGCACCAAAAGCCATAGATGTTGAGAGGCTGATACTTCTTGTGGAGGAGAGGCCGTGTGTTTGGAACAGCAAGTCGGGGGAGTGCCACGACCAGTCCAAAAAGGACGCCGCATGGCTAGAAGTAGCCCAGGAGGTTTTTGGTGGAATATGGGAGAAAAGTCGAGGCCACAGTCGCCAGAGGTTGGGTAAGTGGCCAATCTATACACATTTGTTCCAAGCTGTCCTCTCTAGCATAGCACATGCCATACGCTGTCCTCTCTAGCATAGCACATGCCATACGCTGTCCTCTCTAGCATAGCACATGTCATACACTGTCCTCTCTAGCATAGCACATGTTATATGCTGTTCTCTCTAGCATAGCAAATGCCATACGCTGTTCTCTCTAGCATAGCACACGTCATACGCTGTCATCTTTAGCATAGCACATGTCATACGCTGTCCTCTCTAGCATAGCACATGTCATACGCTGTCCTCTCTAGCATAGCACATGCCATACGCTGTCCTCTCTAGCATAGCACATGTCATACACTGTCCTCTCTAGCATAGCACATGCTATACGCTGTCCTCTCTACTATAGCACATGTCATATGCTGTCCTCTCTAGCATAGTACATGTCATAAGCTGTCCTCTCTAGCATAGCACATGTCATACGCTGTCCTCTCTAGCATAGCAAATGCCATACGCTGTCCTCTCTAGCATAGCACATGTCATACGCTGTCCTCTCTAGCATAGCACGTTATACACTGTCCTCTCCAGCATAGCACGTCATACGCTGTCCTCCGTCTCTACTATAGCACATGTCATACGCTGTCCTCTCTAGCATAGCACGTCATACGCTGTCCTCTCTAGCATAGCACATGTCATACGCTATCCTCTCTAGCATAGCACATGTTATAAGCTGTCCTCTCTAGCATAGCACATGTCATACGCTGTCCTCTCCAGCATAGCACATGTCATACGCTGTTCTCTCTAGCATAGCACGTGTCATACGCTGTCCTCTCTAGCATAGCACATGTCATACTCTGTCCTCTCTAGCATAGCACATGCCATACGCTGTTCTCTCTAGCATAGCACATGGCATACGCATTCCTCTCTAGCATAGCACGTCATATGCTGTCCTCTATAGCATAGCACATATCATATGCTGTCCTCTCTAGCATAGCACATGTCATACGCTGTCCTCTCCAGCATAGCACATGGCATACGCTGTCCTCTCTAGCATAGCACATGTCATACGCTGTCCTCTCTAGCATAGCACATGTCATATGCTGTCCTCTCTAGCATAGCACATGTCATACGCTGTCCTCTCCAGCATAGCACATGTCATACGCTGTCCTCTCTAGCATAGCACATGCCATATGCTGTCCTCTCTAGCATAGCACACGTCATACGATGTCCTCTCTAGCATAGCACATGTCTATACGCTGTCCTCTCTAGCATAGCATATGTCATACGCTGTTCTCTCTAGCATAGCACATGTCATACGCTGTCCTCTCTAGCATAGCACATGTCATACGCAGGGGCAGATTAAGTGCATGATAGGCCCGGGGCTGTCAGCCCAACTCGGGCCCTCCATCCACTTTAGTTTAAAAAGAATTTTGTATGAAGAGGCTGCAGTGCTTCGTGAGCGCCACAGTCTCTTCCTAGGCCATATGACGTCACATTCATTCGTTCACATGACTGAGGTGCAGCTCTGTCCCATCTGAGTGATTGGGGCTGAGCTGTAATATCAAGCCCAGTGCTATGAAATGGACAGCGCTGAGCTTGGTAAGGAACAAAGAGGCTGCGGTGCTCACTGGAACATCTCGGTCTACTCAAACAGCGGATTGGCGGGGGTGCCAGGAGTCAGACCCCCACCATCTCATAACTCTCTGAGTACAGATGTCATAGATGTTACTGCAGTCCTAGGTAACACCACACATAACACAAAGAATTATTGTGTTATGTGGGGTCCTACATAGGACTGCAGGGAACATCTACTATGATAGCAAATAAAAAGAAAATATTCAGACGGCACTCACCAATTGGAGCAAGCAGACTTCTTTTTAATCCTCAGGTGGATGGCCCGGTACATCAAAAAGCTTGGATACATGAACAGTTGTAGCTGGATACATCAGAAGCTAAATACATCAAGAGCTGAGTACATAAAGAGCTGAGGACATCCATGGCTGAATACATCTGTAGCACCCCCAAGTCAGGGGCAATGTGTGGAACTAACCTGGGGAATGCCAGTGATGGAGAGGCCGGCACGCTGCTCCTCTGGGGCACTCTCTGGGTTCTTGAGGGACACAGCCAGGTGGAAGGTGAGGTGCCCTTGGTGTTATAGTTTAACGTGCCTATGGCTAAGTCCCTGATATGTCGTGACGCCAGTGCCAGTAAACGGTGGCACACCGTATTTACAGTAGGAATAACAGAGGTGCAGACTGGTAACTTGAAAACAGAATTCAAACTTTACTGAAGACAGTGATGATACAGTAAGCAGTCTTTCCAACAGTTCCTTTTTGCAGACAATCAAAATTGCAGTGGTCTTACATCCAGCAAGGTTAAACAGAGGGTGATAATACAGGACTTGGAATTGCAGGTGAACCTTACTTTCTTCCTGACTCGTCCTGACTGGAATTGATGCTTCAAGGCCCCAATGCCCTACTTCTGGCTTATATCCTTGAATCTCCAGTTTATAGAGTACCTCCTCTTGACGCTTAGTACCTCTTGCTCTAGGGATTGCCTCCAGGTTGACTTCTGCTGAACTGGCCTAGGCCTGAGACATGTGGCCTTCACAGACTCCAGGGTCTGCACTGCACTAGCCTGCCTTGGCCTAGCTATATATATAAACTGCTCACCAGCTCCCCCAGTGGTCCAATACCCAAATGACACCCTTCAACATTGCTGCAGGCAATTACATGAAACACTTAAAGAACATAACAGATTGGTGGTAAACGGGTGTTAAAGTGCCCGTATACTGCATACCCCACAGCTTTAAACTGAGTACGACTCGTACTCCACCACAGGGGTCCACCCAGCTGGATTCTTTTCCTGAAAGACAAAAGGAGAACATGCAGGCATACATAACCACAAATGAATGACATGCATAATTTGTATCAGGTCCAGCTGGAAAAGGTGGAATGTGGTGACAAGGGGCGCGTTCTCTTCCTTCAGGATAAAGAGTGGAACTGGGGCGCTGACCTGGCACAGCGAATGTTAGGGAATACCAGGATAGTCCATGACAATGAGTGAGTCCATAAAAACATATCACAGAGGCTCGCACACAGGAGTCCATCTCTGGGCACAAACTTAAATAGGATGATGCTCACACAGAGGTCCCCTGGGGTGTATCACAGGCAAGGGCTCGCGTGGAGGAGTCCATTCTTGCGCACAAACGCCAAGCAAGGTATTTCCAGTAGTAACTGCCCGGGAGGAGACACCACCAGTATAATCAAAATCCCCTAAACGGACTGGCGGACGCCCCTGTTCATCCGGGTGGACCTTCTCAACACAGGGGTTTCCTCCTCCCTTAGCACCGAGGTAGAAGGGAGAGGAGCAACAGGAGGGTCTCCACCAGTGAGACCCTGGTCAGGAACAACAGGAGCCGGAGGATCCTCTACAAGGGAGACTGGATCCGGGACATTTTGAACCGGCTCTTCCGGGAGGTGAAGGCACAGTAGGTGCTGGAGCGGGCACCAACAAATTTAACCAGGGTGTGAGGAACCAATGGAGTGGTTCAGCATCATTGACTAGATCCGCCACAGCCTGCATAGGCTCCACAGGCTGAGCAGAAAGTCCTGGCACAAGAGACTGGGGTCCGGAGTCTCCAGCAATGGGCCCCTTTGTCATGCAGAGTTTTAGGCGGTTTCTGTGAACAATTTGGGGACCTTTACCCTCTCTGGTGACCTCATAGGTATGGGTCTCAGCATTAGGGATGGCAGACACAAGATAGGGAGTTCTCTCCCATTTACTGTCCAGCTTACTGGTACGGTGATTGTTCTTCAACCACACGGTGTCCCCCACAGCCAAGGGCTCTGCATGGGCCGCCAAATCATAGTCTTTTGTTGTCGCTCCCGGGCACCTTCCATGCGCTCCTGGACAATTTCTTTGGCATTAAGCAAGCGCCTTTGATGTTCCGCTACCCAGTCAGTTTTAGGCAGGGGATTAATGTCATCCAGCACTTGTACATCCAGGGAATGATCTGCAGGCAATTTACCCTGACGCCCAAACAACAGGTAGAAAGGAGTGTATCCAGTGGAACAATGGATAGTATTATTGTACGTATACATGAGCTGTGGTAACAGGTTAGGCCAATCTCCTCTGGTCTCAGGAGGCACGGCTCTCAACATTTCAATCAGGGTCTGATTCATCTTTTCACAGAGTCCATTACCTTGTGGATGATAGGCCGTGGTCCGGACCTTTTGGCAATTGTGTAGTCGGCACAGCTCCTGGAACAGATGAGACTCAAACGCAGACCCCTGGTCGGTGAGGATCTTTTCTGGGCAGCCGTAAGGCAGGAGGAAGTGCTTCCAGAACAATTCAGCGGTCGTCTTGGCTGTCAGGTCCTTCACAGGCACTGCTACGGCAAACTTAGTGAAATGGTCAATAATAGTCATGGCATAGGCATACCCTGAGCGACTGGGTTCTAACTTTACGTGGTCAATCGCAACCAGTTCAAGAGGGGCGGTACTTATAATAGGGTGCAGCGGTGCTCTCTGATCATGATGTTCACCTCTCTTTAGGGCACAGGCTGTACATTCCCGACACCACCTCTCAATGTCCTCTCTGATTCCAACCCAGTAGAACCGCCTACGGATAGTGGCCTCAGTCTTTTGAACCCCAAAATGTCCAGACTTATCATGATACATTTCTAGAACCATACCTGCATCACGACGTGGGATGAGGATCTGGTGCACTCTGTCATTTGACACTGGATCCAGGCTTCGCCGCAGCAACAGGCCTTTTGAAGGAACAGTTGTTGACGTTGCTTCCACAATTTGAGGAGTTCTGGGTCTGCGGTCTTTCGCCGAATTCTTTCAGGGGTTCTGCCACTGATGAAGAAGTCCAGCAGTTCACCGAGAACTCTACTCTCTGATTGCAACTTAATCCACTTTTCTTCTCTGGATGCAGGCTTATCAAAGGATGGTGGGTCAGAGGTTCCACTGTTGGCAGCTTGAGCTTGGTCCTGTTGAGCAAACCTGTTATAAAATGCTGGCATCTCTACATCTTCCCAGGCATCCCGTTTGTCATCTGGTGCTATCTCAGTGGGGAGCCTTGACAGGGCATCAGCATTATCGCTTGAACGGCCAGCCCGGTATTTTACAGTGAAGTCGTAATTAGCAAGGCGGGAGGCCCATCTCTGTTCTAAGGCCCCCAGTTTGGCGGTGTTCAGGTGGGCCAGAGGATTATTATCAGTGAAGGCAATAAATGGAGTGGCAGCCAAATAGTCTTTGAATTTTTCTGTTACCGCCCACACTAAGGCCAGAAACTCTAATTTGAAAGAGCTATAATTCTGATCATTCTTTTCAGCTCCCTTTAAGGACCGGCTGGCGTAAGCTATCACCCTTTCTTTCCCTTCTTGCACTTGAGCCAGCACTGCTCCCAGGCCTTTCTTACTGGCATCTGTGTAAAGGTGAAATGGTTTACTGTAATCTGGGTACCCCAGCACAGGAGGTTCAGTCAACTTCTTCTTTAACAACTGAAATGCAACCTCCCTTTCTTCATTCCATTCTATGGGGATAGGAGTCTTTGGGCTCTTTTTGGTTGCCCCTCAGAAGTTCCTGAATTGGATCCGCTATTTGAGCGAAGTGGGGATAAAGCGCCGGTAGTAGCCAGCGAAGCTAAGGAAACTCCTCACTTCCTTCACTGTAGTGGGGACCGGCCAATTTCGACAGCAGCCAACTTATCAGGATCAGGCTGGACCCTCTGCACTTACAACATGTCCCAAGTATTTTACAGCAGGTTTCAGCAGGTGACATTTGGACGGTTTAATCTTGAGGCCGTATTTAATAAGGATTTCAAACACCTCAGCTAGATGCTTTAAATGGTCCTCATACGTTTTAGAGTAGATGATAACGTCATCCAGGTATAACAGCACCGTCTCAAAGTTCTTATGGCCTAGGCACCGCTCCATTAATCTTTGAAAGGTCCCGGGGCATTACACAGTCCAAATGGCATGCAATTAAACTCAAACAGGCCCATAGGGGTGGTGAAAGCAGTCTTTTCCCTATCTTCAGGGGCCATGGGCACTTGCCAATATCCGCTGGTTAAATCTAAGGTGGAGAAGTAGGCGGAGGAGCCTAGAGCAGTTAGAGACTCCTCAATACGCGGCAATGGGTAAGCATCTTTGTGAGTGATCTGATTTATCTTTCTATAGTCTACACAAAACCGGATGCCACCATCTTTCTTTTTACTAAAACCAGGGGGCAGCCCAGGGACTACGACTGTCCCGGATTACGCTTGAGTCTTTCATTTCTTGGATCATCTCTTTAACAGTTTGGTAGGAAGTTGGTGGTATGGGTCTATACCTCTCTTTAATGGGAGGATGAGAGCCAGTGGGTATGGTGTGTTGGATAACACTGACCTCTCCATAGTCCGTTGCATGCTTACTGAAGGCTTGATGATGTTGCTTTACTAGGTTCAGGAGTCCCTCTAGTTGATGCTGCGGGGTAGCTTCGTCCCTCGACATGGAGTTCCTTCCACCAGGGCACTGGAGAGTCGTCCGCAGGAAGAGGTCCTCGAGTGGCAGCTGATGGCTTCTCGGTGACAGGCAGGCGGATGACATCCTGGAAGGAAACCTGGGAAAGCTGGGCAACAGGACAGTGCTTAGTAAGCACAGCAGGATGATCGCTGAGGTTAATCAGACGGACAGGTACTTTACCTTGGGAGACGGTCGCCAGGCACTTGGCAGCTCTCACATATGGGTAGTTCTCCATCTGGACAGGTTCCACCAGGGCCGGATAGTCTTGGCCCTGGACTCCCAGGACAGCACGGCACCACAGGAGGGTTTGAGAGTTTGGAGGTAGAGTCACTGGTCTATTATCACCGATCCTGGCGGTGCAGATCTCTCCTTTTTCATTTGCAAACCTCTGCTGAGCACACAGTACGCTGATGGTCTTTTGGAGGACCTTCTTGGAGGCGGAGGAAGCTGCAGGCAGGGACTGATGGAGAGCTTCAAGGACCTCAGGGTAGCAATTTTTGAAAACATTAGTCCCAACAATCACAGGGTGGCCCCTTTATCCTCGGTTTGTACCACAATCACTCCTTGCTGTGGTAAAGTGGCTTCACCCACTTGGAGCGTGGGTTCCCAGTATCCATGGACCTTTATGGGCTTACCATTGCTTGCAATTATCTCCAACCAGGACTCAGGTGGCTGGGTAAGCAGGCTGGAACTCCAGAACTGATTAAAGGTGGACTGCTGAATAGTGGTGACTTGAGATCCAGTGTCCAGCAACGCTTCAAAAGGCACTCCATTGATCCGGACGTTTATTTTGGGACGGGACCCCACATAACGGGCATCCAGTTTGGATCCCTTGGACCTGTTGTTCTACCTCCCGAGGGGCGGTCCTCAGCCTCGAGGGTGACCCGCTTAACTGCCAGCAAGTAGATTCAGTATGACCCAACTTCTTGCAGTAATTACAGGAAGGTCGCTTACGGTTCCTAAACCGGTCACTTGAACGTCTTCCAGGATCTCTGGGATAAACTTCTTGATACGCAGGGGGCCAGGCTTTTGAGGCAAAAGGAGTTCATCTTCCAGCATTAAGGGTTTCTCCCACTCTTCCAGTTTCCTGCAGACTTTTTCCAGGCTCTTAGTGAGGTAATTGACCTGTTCCATCAGAGCAGCTACTGTATCAGGAACTGGAGTCTGGGCGGCTTGGCTGGCCCCTGGCAGGCTGGTATCCGTCAGCTTGGGATTACGGACAGGAGGCTCGGGATGGGCCACTGGTTCCGTTGGCAGATGTTGTCCCAGAATACTGATGGCCAGTTCTTTAAAGTCCAGGAAAACACTGTTAGGGTGCTGAGCCGACAACATTTTCAGTTGTGTTTTTAAAGATTCGCTATTCACACCCGCAATAAATTGTTCTCTCAGAGTTTGATCCTGGGTGTCAACCTCTCTAGGGTCTATATGAATGACAGCCCTCCAGGCCTCTTGGAGGGATAAAGCAAAATCAACGAAGTGACTCACCAGGTTTTTGTTTCTTGCTGAAGAAGCGCATCTTTATTTCAGACACCGTCCTGACTTCAAAGGTAGTGCTGAGGCGGTCAAAGATCTGCTCTATGGTACTCCTCTCAGAACTGGGCCAGGACATGACTTCTCGACGGGCCGCTCCTTCCAACTGGGCTAACAGAATCTCCATTTGCTGCTCCGGGTTAATAGGATAGAGCCGGAACAGAGCTAGGATTTTGTCTTGAAAGTCTTTTAAATTATGAGCCTCCCGGCATAACGGGGAAACCATGGAGCCCCAAAGTAGTATGGCATCGTCAGCGGCATCATGTTGACAGGCTGCAATACCGTTGGTGGCTACTGGCTCCCTGGGGGCAGGCTGCTCGGCTGCTTCTGAGTCCGACATGATGCAGATTATCTGGTTGAGCGGTCCCTTTAAGAGATAGCGATAGGTCCGATGTCGCGCCGGCGGGGTTACTGGCCGGTGAGCGCGATCGATGGGCAGAGTCCAGTATCCCCTTTTGGGCCTTGCTAACCAGGCGACCCCTCTCCGGTGTCGGATTATTTCTCCCAGGAGTTGGTACTTACTCCGGTGCAGGCGGTCCAAATCTCGCGAGATCCGGAAGGACGTCTTCGGGAATCCCTTGCGCAGCGTGCCTTCCCGCGAGGACGCCGGGCTGGAGGGGCGGAGCTCGGACTTGCTCCGACGGGAACAGCGTCATGCGTCTTCTAAGTCCAAGGTAGGTGGAGTCCAGCTTGGGAAATTTGAATAAAGTGGTGACGCTGCAGAGTCTGGCGCTAAGCTTTCCGCCAGCGATGAGTAGTGATGGCGCAGTAGATAAGTCCACAGTTCAGGCGGCCATCTTGGGCGCCATGATGCATCAATTCAATGACAGCAAGCAGCGGTAGTGAAACAGCATAAAAGTCCACAAAAATGCACTTTGAAGTGGCGATTTTCTTCCTCTTGATAGCGCAACACTGCACAGCGCTTTTGGAGGTCTTTGGGACACTTTTCTGTACGTTTTAGGTCCGCAAAGTTCACTTCAAATAAACAGGCGTTTTGTCACTTGGCAAACTGGTTAAGGCACAAAGTTCACGTTTTTGCTCACAGTCCGTAAAACGTGCGTATCCTGTTCGTGACGCCAAAATGTAGCATCCCCAAGTCAGGGCAATGTGTGGAACTAACCTGGGGAATGCCAGTGATGGAGAGGCCGGCACGCTGCTCCTCTGGGGCACTCTCTGGGTTCTTGAGGGACACAGCCAGGTGGAAGGTGAGGTGCCCTTGGTGTTATAGTTTAACGTGCCTATGGCTAAGTCCCTGATATGTCGTGACGCCAGTGCCAGTAAACGGTGGCACACCGTATTTACAGTAGGAATAACAGAGGTGCAGACTGGTAACTTGAAAACAGAATTCAAACTTTACTGAAGACAGTGATGATACAGTAAGCAGTCTTTCCAACAGTTCCTTTTGCAGACAATCAAAATTGCAGTGGTCTTACATCCAGCAAGGTTAAACAGAGGGTGATAATACAGGACTTGGAATTGCAGGTGAACCTTACTTTCTTCCTGACTCGTCCTGACTGGAATTGATGCTTCAAGGCCCCAATGCCCTACTTCTGGCTTATATCCTTGAATCTCCAGTTTATAGAGTACCTCCTCTTGACGTTTAGTACCTCTTGCTCTAGGGATTGCCTCCAGGTTGACTTCTGCTGAACTGGCCTAGGCCTGAGACATGTGGCCTTCACAGACTCCAGGGTCTGCACTGCACTAGCCTGCCTTGGCCTAGCTATATATATAAACTGCTCACCAGCTCCCCCAGTGGTCCAATACCCAAATGACACCCTTCAACATTGCTGCAGGCAATTACATGAAACACTTAAAGAACATAACAGATTGATGGTAAACGGGTGTTAAAGTGCCCGTATACTGCACATCAGAGCTTTAAGTGCATGTATATAGCTGAGTACATACTTGGCTGGAATAAGAAGCTGAATACAATTAGTGCGGCATGGGACGGACTTACATACAAACATGCAGTGAGTGAGGTTAGGCGACGGCCGTTTTGTGCGTCAGTGCTTCATCTGGCCCTTAGTATAACTGCGCTTTGCGCAGTTCTTTAAACCCTGGCTCCGGCATCTTGCGTGATGTCATCCGCTGCACCATGAACTCGGCGCACTCGCCTGACGTCTCCTTGAGGGCAGAGCCACACAGTGTACAGTGATATTTAGAGAAACACTTACCAATCAATTTCATAATTTAGACCTAATGGGCCCATTGCTTCCGTACGTAATATCCATCTATTTTCTCTCCTTAATAGTTCGTGGTGCCTGTCTCCTCCCTAAGGGAGGTTCTGCACCGTTTCTATCCCTGCAAATTTAAATATACTTACATTTCCACTGTGCATGGAGTTGACATGTTCTATAACTTTTGGACAGCCCTTGCCTTAACTTATGGATGATATATGTTCCCTAATCCTTTCATTTAAATTCCTAATTGTTTTCCCAATATAGAATCTGCCACACGTTCAAATTAATAGATAGACGACAAACTGGGTTTTACACGTGATCAGTGTTTTTACCCTATGCTGGATTCCTCCAAAAAACAGGGTTTCCCATTAGCGGTTAAATCTGCAACAAGTGCAGTTCCCACAGCGGCGATTGCCTTTGGGTTGCCACCCATCCAACCAGGTTTTTGCCTCTTCCCTAAAGCGACTGCATACGATTTTATCTTTGAGCGTGTGACATCTCCTAAAGGCAATAATCGGGCAAATGCCCTTTACATTAGTTAAATTGTCGTCTCCTTCCAGGATGTCCCAATTACTGCGTATTACTTTTTAATCCATTCTGCCATAGGACTTAACTTGAAGGGAAGACAATCGGCTGTGTATCTTTCTGTTTTTGTTGCTTTGGGGTCCTCTGGGTACCAGCTATTTGTGTTGCCTTGGACATGGCTTCATTAAGTAGGTTGATTGGATAACCCCTAGCTAGGAGACGTTTTTTCAGATCTAAAGCCTGCCTTACATAATCTTCCTCTGTTTTATTGATTCACTTTAATCTCAATAATTGACCATAAGGGTCTGCTTTTTGGACACTATGGGGGTGGAAGCTAGAGTACTGCAGAAGAGAATTGGTGGCGGTGGGTTTTCGGTATCCCTCCATCATCAGCTCACCTTCTCTTACCTTCACAAACATGTCCAGGAATTCCAACTTTTGATCTCTGAAATTATAGGTGAACACCATATTTATACCATTTGTTTTGTTCAGATAGTCGACAAACGGGACAGTCATTTTCTGAACCTGACCAAATGATGATGATGAACACATCATCTATAAATCTTAGATATGTATGCATGAAGGGGAGAAATATATTTACAGCTGAGTATATGAATCTGTCTTCTAGTCTAGCTAGATAAAGATTTGCAAAGGTACATGGAACAGGTGTACCCATCGCGGTTCCAAACTTTTGTTTGTACCACTGGTTTCCAAACTGGAAGGCATTGTTCTTCGGCAGAAAACCGCACTCTTATCGGTGTTGCTCAGTATCTCCATTACTGCCCTGATGCCTTCATCTTGGGGGATGCGTGTATGCAGGCTTTCTACATCTAGGGACACCAGGTGAAAACCATCACGCCACTGGACATTCTCCAGTGCCCGTAATAGGTCATCTGTGTCCCTAAGATGTGATGGTGCTGCCTGTACCATCGGTCATAACAGCCAATCTATGTACCTGGACAAAGGCTCAGTCACTGACCCAACCCCTGAGTTATGAATCTTTGGGACAAAGTACCAGTTAGGTTTTTTTTTAAAAGGGGGTAGGAGCCTCTCTGCTGTTTTCCATGATAGGACCTCATACTGGGTATATTTAAATAGAAGACTTCTTAATTGTCCCTGTATTTTATATGTACGGTCAGCCTTCAATTTTTCATACACCTCTGCATTTTCCAACCGTCTATATACTTCTGATATATAGTATTCTTTTGTCATTACCACTACATTTCCCCCCTTGTCCGCTGGTTTGACCACCAAATTATTTTGGGATTGTAGCCACTTTAAAGCCATCTCTTCTCCCTTATCTATATTTGGAAGTGCCTGGGGGTAGATGAAAGCCTTAACCCCTTCCAGCACTTTATGTTGGAAAATCTCTATGCTACTACTAGCGGGCACAAGGGGACAGAAAATAGAGGCAACCCCTCCCCTAAACCTCTCTTGTTTTTGTGCCTGTATAGGTGTTCCTAATGATGTATCTGTTATCCATTCCAAAGCTGATATTTCAGCCGGATTAAACCCAGCAGTCACTGTGAATTCCAAAGGACCTATAACCGTGGGTGTCTCTCCCTCCATATTGATTTGTGTGTTTTTTGGTACATTCCTGAACATTCTGTTCAAATTTAGCTTTCTTATGGCTTTAAACAAGTCAATTTCAAAATTGACCGAGTCAAACTGCTCCACCAGGCTGTAATTGAGCCCCCTATTAAGGACTCTTTCACAGTCCAGTGGAAGCACAGAGCCGGTCAAATTGATTACCAAATTAGGCACAACAGGGTTTTCATCTTCTTCTGCTATTGTCTCCAAGAGACTTGCTTTCTTTTGTGTCCCTGTCTTTCCCTTGTTTTTCCTTTTTCTTCCACCCCTCCTGGTGTTCCTCCCAAAGGGGACCCTTTATTGTGTCCCTTTATGTTGGGTGCACCCTTTGGATCATCAGAGATGCTTGAATCAGAGTCAGTGGTCCAGTAATCACTTTTGGCACGGCGTCGCTACTGACGTTTTTGAACTGATCTCCTTTGGTTCCAATCAAAGGTCCGTTCCTGATCATAATCCTGTTTGTCCCTGAGGGTAAAGTAGGAACAGCCGGCGCTCGCCGCTAGCAGCTTGCGACGGGAAGGAGCAGACGCTCCACGTGACCAGAAGTAAATCCCGGCAGACGCTGTGATTCTTTGGAGAAATATTCTTTTTTATTTTATGCTCCCTGAGGAACTTGCCCCGTTTCTTTTCTTTTATTTCGCTTTGGATTATTATTAGCTTCTTTTCAAGAAGCTTATTGAATGTTTTAAGCAAACTTTCCATAAGACGCATTTGCAATTCTCCTCTAGCTTTCAAAAGATCTTCCTTTATCAGTAGATATTCTTTCTCATTTCTTTTTAAAACGGTTTCTAATATTTTCATGGAGAATTCTTGATGTAAGACAAACCAGCGGACAAGGAGGGAGGGGAAGTGGAAATGACAAAAGAATACAATATATCAGAAGCACATAGACAGTTGGAAAATGCTGAGGTGAAAAATTAAAGACTGACCCTACATATAAAATACGGGGACAATAAAGAAGTCTTCTATTTATATACACCCAGTATGAAGTCCTATCACGGAAAATAGCAGAGAGGCTCCTACCCCCTTTAAAAAAATAAAACAAACTGGTACTTTGTCCCAAAGATTCATAAGTCACTGACCCATCCCCCCGGGAGACCCCTTGTCTCAGGGGTTGGGTCAGTGACTGAGCCTTTGTCCAGGTACATAGATTGGCTGTTATGACCGATGGTACGGGCAGCACCATCACATCTTAGGGACACAGATGACCTATTACAGGCACTGGAGAATGTCCAGTGGCGTGATGGTTTTCACCTGGTGTCCCTAGATGTAGAAAGCCTGCATACACGCATCCCCCAAGATGAAGGCATCAGGGCAGTAATGGAGATACTGAGCAACACCGATAAGAGTGCGGTTTTCTGCAACTTTCTCTGTGAAGCTTTGAACTTCATCCCGAAGAACAATGCCTTCCAGTTTGGAAACCAGTGGTACAAACAAAAGTTTGGAACCGCGATGGGTACACCTGTTCCATGTACCTTTGCAAATCTTTATCTAGCTAGACTAGAAGACAGATTCATATACTCAGCTGTAAATATACTTCTCCCCTTCATGCATACATATCTAAGATTTATAGATGATGTGTTCATCATCATCATTTGGTCAGGTTCAGAAAATGACTGTCCCGTTTGCGACTATCTGAACAAAAC
Source organism: Bufotes viridis (assembly GCA_033119425.1). NCBI lineage: Eukaryota > Metazoa > Chordata > Amphibia > Anura > Bufonidae > Bufotes > Bufotes viridis. The sequence continues at coordinate 506,836,710 of CM065589.1, read as the reverse complement.
AAATGGTATAAATATGGTGTTCACCTATAATTTCAGAGATCAAAAGTTGGAATTCCTGGATGTGCTTATGACGGTAAGAGAAGGTGAGCTGATGATGGAGGGATACCGAAAACCCACCACCACCAATTCTCTTCTGCAGTACTCTAGCTTCCACCCCCATAGTGTCAAAAAGCAGTCCCTTATGGTCAATTATTGAGATTAAAGTGAATCAATAAAACAGAGGAAGATTATGTAAGGCAGGCTTTAGATCTGAAAAAAGTCTCCTAGCTAGGGGTTATCCAATCAACCAACTTAATGAAGCCATGTCCAAGGCAACACAAATAGGTGGTACCCAGAGGACCCCAAAGCAACAAAAACAGAAAGATACAGTCAATTGTTTTCTCCTTCAAGTTTAGTCCTATGGCAGAATGGATTAAAAAAGTAATACGCAGTAATTGGGACATCCTGGAAGGAGACGGCAATTTAACTAATGTAAAGGGTATTCACCCGATTATTGCCTTTAGGAGATGTCACACGCTCAAAGATAAAATTGTACGCAGTCGCTTTACGGAAGAGACAACAACCTTGTTGGATGGGTGGCAACCCAAAGGCAATCGCCGCTGTGGGAACTGCACTTCTTGCAGATTTAACCGCCAATGGGAAACCCTGTTTTTTGGAGGAATCCAGAATAGGGTAAAAACACTGATCACGTGTAAAACCCAGTTTGTCGTCTATCTATTAATTTGAACGTGTGGCAGATTCTATATTGGGAAAACAATTAGGAATTTAAATGAAAGGATTAGGGAACATATATCATCCATAAGTTAAGGCAAGGGCTGTCCAAAAGTTATAGAACATGTCAACTCCATGCACAGTGGAAATGTAAGTATATTTAAATTTGCAGGGATAGAAACGGTGCAGAACCTCCCTTAGGGAGGAGACAGGCACCACAAACTATTAAGGAGAGAAAATAGATGGATATTACGTATACGTACGGAAGCAATGGGCCCATTAGGTCTAAATTATGAAATTGATTGGCAAGTGTTTCTCTAAATATCCTATGTGTCACTAAAGAGATGTGTTATTTTAAGAAAAGTGTCACTGTACACTGTGTGGCTTCGCCCTCAGGGTGACGTCAGGCGAGTGCACCGAGTTCATGGCGCAGCGGATGACATCACGCAAGATTCCGGAGCCAAGGTTTAAATAACTGCGCAGAAGCGCAGTTATACTAAGGGCCAGATGAAGCACTGACGCACAAAACGGCCGTCGCCTAACCTCACTCACTGCATGTTTGTATGTAAGTCCGTCCCATGCCGCACTAATTGTATTCAGCTTCTTATTCCAGCCAAGTATGTACTCAGCTATATACATGCACTTAAAGCTCTGATGTATTCAGCCATGGATGTCCTCAGCTCTTTATGTACTCAGCTATAACTGTACATGTATCCAAGCTTTGATGTACCAAATCCATCCACCTAAGGATTAAAAGAAGTCTGCTTGCACCAATTGGTGAGCGCCACCTGAATATTTTCTTTTTATTTGCTGACATTGTAATACTATAGTGCAGAGCACCACCAGATAGCACATTTTCTATACCCAGTGTATTAATAGTGGCGATCACCGGCATTAAATAGGGGGAAGGATAGCAGTGCCACTCAGACTGTTTCTTCAAGATTTTTAGACATCTTTTAAGTTATCTGCACACAGAAAGTTATCACTGTTATCTGGGCTGTTACAAATTTGCCAAATGTAAAATAAATATGATAATAATAAAAAAGATGGAGGAGAATACAGCACCACATACCTCTGACATCCAGGGACATCTCCTGTAATGTAGACCTTCTCTTTCCTCTTCTCCTGTGTCTGACCCCAGACCACTATGGCAAATTCTTTCAGCCACTTCTCGTCTCTACAGAGTTTGTTTCTCAATTTTTCCATCAACCTCCCCATCCTGGTGTCCCAACAATGTCATCCTGCTGCCACTCCCTATACTGTGCCCACTGTGCTCCCCAATGTCCCAGGTACTATACTGCTGGAAAATAGTGACCCCAGTAGACATAATGGGGTCATTTATAAAACTGGTGTAAAGTAGAACTGTCTTAGTTACCCATAGCAGTCAATCAGATTCCACCATTCATTTTCCAAAGGAGCTGTCAAAAAGAAAGGTGAGTTCTACTTTATACCAGTTTGATAAACTATCCCAAAGATCACCATAGTGTCTACAGCAATTATAACGCCCCCTAGAGTGCCCCAGGAATAACACCCTAAATTGTGCTCCAAGTAATAATGCCTGTATGGTGTTCCACAATAATGTCCCCTAATATGTCCTGTAATAGAAATGCCCCTACAGTGCCTCCCCAATAGCAATGTCCCCCACACTGCCCCCACATAGTAATTTTTCCCTCAGTTATTTTCCACACACAGTCATTTTTCCCACACAGTCATTTCCCCCACACTTCCGCCATAAAGTAATTTTCCCACACTGCCCCCATAAAGTAATTTTCCCACACTGCCCCCATAAAGTAATTTTCCCACACTGGCCCCATAAAGTAATTTCCCCCAAACTTCCCCCTTATAGTAATTTCCCCCACGCTGCCCCCATATTGTAATTTCCCCCAACACTGGCCCCACACAGTAATTTCCCCTACACTGCCCCATATATTAATTTCCCCTACACTGCCCCATATATTAATTTCCCCTACACTGCCCCATATAGTAATTTCCCCCACACTGCCCCATATATTAATTTCCCCTACACTGGCCCCCATTAAGTAATTTCCCCCACACTGCTCCCATATAGTACTTTCCCTAACACTGGCCCCACACAGTAATTTCCCCCACACTGCCCCATATATTAATTTCCCCTATACTGCCCCCATATAGTAATTTCCCTAACACTGCCCCATATATTAATTTCCCCTACACTGCCCCCATATAGTAATTTCACCCACATTGGCCCCACACAGTAATTTCCCCTACACTGCCCCCATATAGTAATTTCCCCCACACTGGCCCCATATAGTTATTTCGCCCACACTGTCCCCACACAGTAATTTACCCCACACTGTCCTCACCAGTAATTTACCCCACACTGGCCCCACACAGTAATTTACTCCACATTGCCCCCACACAGAAATTTCTCCCACACAGTAATGTCTTCCACACTGCCCCCAAACGGTCATTTCCCCCACACTGCCCCCACACAGTAATTTCCCCCACACTACTCCCACATAGTAATTTCCCCCACACAATAATTTCCCCCACACTGCCACACATAGTAATTTTCCCCACATTGCCCACATATAGTAATTTGCCCCCACACTGCCCCCCATGAAGTAGTTTGCCCCCACACTGCCCCTACAAAGTAATTTCCCCTCACACTGCCCCCCATTAAGTAATTTGCCTCCACACTGCTCCCGTGTAGTAGTTTTCCCCCACACTGCCCCACGTGAAGTAGTTTGCCCCCATACTGACGATATAAAGTAATTTGCCCCCAAACTGCCCCCATTAATTAATTTGCCCCCATACTGCCCATGAAGTAATGTGTCCCCACACTGCCCCCATTAAGTAATTTGTCCTCACACTGCCCCCATTAAGTAATTTGTCCTCACACTGCCTTTATTAAGTAATTTGCCCCCATACTGCCCTCATTAAGTAATTTGCCCCCACACTTCCCCCCATTAAGTAATTTTGCCCCCATGTAATCATTTGCCCCCACTGTCCCTACAGTAATATGACCTCCACTGCCCCCAATGTTAGCAGGCACACACACACACAAAAAAAAAAAACAACCAAAACAAAACACTTACCTGTGTCTGTGATGGTAAGGCAGGTGCATGTACAGCAAAGCCCTGCTCCCGGCACAGGCATGCGATGATGTCATGCAGGCTCGGACTGGCCCACAGGGGTACAGGGGAATCCCCTGGTGGGCCCCAGGCCAAATCGGGCCCCTAGTCTCCCACATCCTGCACAAGTGGCACATAACACAGTTGACTTACTGTAATACATACATATATACAGTGTACAGCACCTCCACCAGCCTATATTCAAAAACAAAAACTTGTTAGATTATTTATTACATTTTAATGTATCCATACGGTGGGCCCCCAAAATAAATTTTACTGGTGGGCCCTAGGTACCCCTGTCCGACACTGATGTCATGGAGCGTGATGACGTCATCACGTACGCCTGCGCCAGGCTTTTACTACCACATAGGCCTCAGGCCTGAAGCCTATGGCGGTGATAGGTGGCGGGGCAAGGAACTATGTGCTCCCATGCCCCGCCAAACACCCCTATTATAATACGCCATTGGTCATATGCTGTCCTCTCTAGCATAGCACATGTCATACGCTGTCCTCTCTAGCATAGCACATGTCATACGCTGTCCTCTCTAGCATAGCACGTCATACGATGTCCTCTGTAAGATTGTATTGTTTGGTAAATGTTTGCTTGTTGTATTTTTATTTAAAGTGAATGAAGTCAAGAATTGGTGGCGGAGCTGCAGGGACCAGTTTCGGAAGGAAACCCACCAGCAAGGCCGCAGTGGGTCCGGGACAACCAAAAAAATGCCCTATCTGTTCCGGGACCAACTGATGTTCCTCCGTCTATTAATGGAGTTGCGTCCGTAAGTTCATTATAAACAATGACGACTACATGGTTATCAATACACACTGTATAATGACTATGTGGGTAATGTAATTTGCACCAATGTGTAAATTAGAAATGTCATAGTTGACGATAGCAACCAATCCGATGTGTAGTTCCAATCACTGCCGCACGGCTGGCAGTGATCGGAACTGGGTGCCTGCGAAAATCATTCAGCAGGCACCCTGTGACAATGCGCTGGGGGGTCCTGTGACTCCCCCCGCATTGCCGATCGCTGCAAACTGCAGGTCATTTCAGACCTGCGGTTTGCAGCGCTAATGTAAGATTCTGATCCCCGCGGTCCGTGACGGCAGGGATCAGAAACTTCAAATAGCTTTTTATCATATAGTTAATCCCGCACCACCCGCTGGGAGGGAGGATTGCGGGCGGTGCGGGAGGCGTTCATTCTCCGGATGGCTGAGCGGTTGAATCAGAGTGTTAGCTCATTGCTGTCACTCTGGTTCAAATGGCTGACATCTGTGCAGATGTCAGCCGTTTTAACCCCTTCCATACCGTGGTCCGTAGGGACTGCTGTATGGTAGGGGTTAACAGGGAGGGAGCTCTCTCTCTCCCATCGGGGGGCTGCTGTGCCTTTGACCCCCAGACAGGATGGGATCGCAGAGGCAGGGAGCCCCCTCCTTCCCCTTCCCCCTCTGCTCAGTTGTGGCAGACGGGGAAGGTTCCCATGGCAACAGGACGCCTTCTCAGGCATCCTGCTGTCCATGGTGCTGAACAGATCTGTGCTAAAGGCAGAGATCTGTTCAGACAAAAGTGTAAGTGAAATACAGTACATTACACTATATAGTGTACTGTACTGTATTATACAGACATAAGACCCATTGGATCTTTAAGAACCAAATGGGTCTGGGTAAAAAAAAATGAAAAAGAAAAGTGAAAAAAAGTAAAAATAAAAAACACATTTATCATTGATTAAAAATAAAAAATTTCCTACACATGTTATATATCACCTCGTCCATAACGACCTGATCTATAAAATGGTCATGTTACATTCCCTGTACGGTGAACGCCAGAAAAAAATAAAAAAATTAAAACTATGATGAAATTGAAATATTGCCCACCTTATTCCCCAAAAAGGTAATAAAAGTGATCAAAAAAGTCGTATGTACGCCAATATAGTACCATTAAAACCATAGCCTCGCCCGCAAAAAATGAGACCCTACATGAGACAATGGCCCAAAAAATGAAAAAACTATGGCTCTCAGACTAAAACATGATTTTTTTGTTTCAAAAATGCTTTTTTATGTTTAACGTAAAACAAAATAAAAAAGTAGACATATTAGGTAAAGTTGCGTCCGTAAGACCCTGCTCTATGAAAATACCACATGACCTAAACCCTGAGGTGAACACCGTTAAAAAAACAAAACGGTGTAAAAAAAGCAATTTTTTGTCACCTTACATCACAAAAAGTGTAATAGCAAGCAATCAAAAAGTCATATGTCCCCCAAAATAGTGCCAATCAAGCCAACATCTCATCCCACAAAAATGATACCCAACCTGAGACAATTGCCTAAAAACTGAAAAAACTATGACTCTCAGACTATGGAGACACTAAAACATGATTTATTTTTTGTTTCAAAAATAATATTATTGTGTAATGCTTAAAAAAACAAAAAAAAATATATATAAGGTATTACCATGTCCGTAATGACTGGCTCTATAAAAATATCAGATGACCTAACCCCTCAGGTGAACACTGTAAAAAAATAAAAACGGTTTCAAAAAAGCAATTTTTTGTCACCTTACATCACAAAAAGTGTAATAGCAGGTGATCAAAAAGGTGTATGACCTGCAAAATAGTGCCAATCTAACTGTTATCTCATCCCGCAAAAATGATATCCAACATGAGACAATTACCTAAAAACTGAAAGAACTGTGGCTCTCAGACTATGGAGACACTAAGGCATCTTTCACACTTGCGTTGTGAGGATCCGGCGTGCACGTCCGTCACCGGAGATGCCCACCAGATCCGTCACAACGCAAGACAACTGAAAGCATTTGAAGACTGATCAGTCTTCAAAATGCTTTCAGTGTTACTATGGCAGCCAGGACGCTACTAAAGTCCTGGTTGCCATAGTAAGTAGTGAGGAGCCAGGGGAGCAGATACTTAAAGTCCGTGCGGCTCCCGGGGCGCTTCACAAAGACGTCAGAGCGCCCCACGCGCATGGATCACGTGATCCATGTGATCATGTGATCCATGCTCATGGGGCGCTTTGACGTCATTGTGGAGCACCCCGGACTCGGGAGCCGCACGGACGGTAAGTATACTTCTCCCCTGCCTCCCCACTACACTTTACCATGGCAGCCGGGACTTTAGCGTCCTGGCTGCCATGGTAACCATTCACAAAAGCTAAATGTCGGATCTGGCGATGCACAGAAACGAATTAATGCTTTTCAATGATTTGGACGCATGCTGCGGTTTTGTCAACGTCCAAAAAACGTTAACATACTGAACGGAAGACATCCTGATGCATCCTGAACGGATTTCTCTCCATTCAGAATGCATTGGGATAATCCTGAAAGGGGACTAAAACATGATTTTTTTTTTGTTTCAAAAATGATAGTATTGTGTAAAATATAAATAAATAAAAAAAAGGTCTACATATGTATCGCCGCGTCCGTAAGAACCTGTTCTATGAAAATATCACATGATCTAACCCCTCAGGTGAACAACGTTAAAATTAAAAATTAAAACGTCAAAAAAGTAAAAGCCATTTTTTTGTCACCTTACATAACAAAAAGTGTTTTAGCAAGCGATCAAAAAAGGTGTATGCCCCCCACAATGATTCCAATCTAACCGTCATCTCCTTCCGCACAAAATGATACCTTACATAAGACAATAGCCCAAAAAATAAAAATAAACTATGTCTCTCAGACTATGGAGACACTAAAATGATTTTTTTTTGTTTCAAAAATTATATTATTGTGTAAAACTTAAATAAATTTAAAAAGTAAACATATTAGGTATCCCTGCGTCTGTAACAACCTGCTCTATAAAAATAGCACATGATCTAATCTGACAGATGAATGTTGTAAATAATAAAAATAAAAACTGTGCCAAAACAGCTATTTTATGTCAAATTTTCCATTTTAATCCATTTTTTTCCATAACAAAGCAAGGGTTAACAGCCAAACAAAACTCAATATTTATTGCCCTAATTCTGTAGTTTGCAGAAACACCCCATATGTGGTTGTAAACTGCTGTATGACCAAACGGCAGGGCGCACAAGGAAAGGAGCGCCATATGGTTTTTGGAAGGCAGTTTTTGTTGGACTGGTTTTTTGACACTATGTCCCATTTGAAGCCCCCCTGATGCACCCCTAGAGTACAAACTCCAAAAATGGTATCCCATTTAAGAAACTACACCCCTCAAGGTATTCAAACCTGATTTTCCAAACTTTGTTAACCCTTTAAGTGTTCCACAAGAGTTAATGGCAAATGGAGATGAAATTTCAGAATTTCTATTTTTTATTACTTTGCCTCAAAAAGTATAATATAGAGCAACCAAAATCATATGTACCCTAAAATAGTACCAAAAAAACCGCCACCTTATCGCGTAGTTTCCAAAATGAAGAGAGTGCGCCGTAACACTCCAGCACTTGTGATGAGGAGCCTGCTGCGTCACAAGCTCCTCTAGGGAGTGCTGAAGGGCCCAGCACCTCTGCCTTCTATCGGCCCACAGCCTCCGGAGTGGACACCCCTCCACACTTTGTCCTTACCCGCCGACGCAGACCAATGCCTCCTGCCGAGGCTATGATAAATAGCCCGGCAGTAGGACCAGTTTGATCTGTATGTGCGCAGTCTGGCACCTTATTTGCTGAGTCTGCCTCCAGAAGGAGTACTGTGAACCAAAGCGGCTCTCGGTATCTTCTGGAGGCAGCCACTCCGCCTAATGATCCGACTGACATGTTTCTGGCCCTGGAGAACTGGTGCTGCCATGGGCACATGTCTGGCCCCCGGCCAACGCCAATTCCCCAGGTTTGCCACGGGCCGCCACTATTCCCTCCTACAAGGGAACATTATGGCCAACAAAGTCGCCCATATGGCCAACACTATCATGGTGACACGGAATATGGCCAGCCTGGCCCCTCCACACCACAAGCTGCCCCATCTCACCACTCTGGCCCCCTTCACAACCCTACAAATCTGGGCCTCAGTTTCAGGGCCCAACTAAGTCACATGGTCGGTTTTTTTATTTGTACATTTTCATTTTAACCACCTCCCGTCACGCTAACGCCTAAAGGCGTGCGGGAGGTGGCAGTCTCAGGTCTCGATCACGCCTATCGGCATCATCTCGTGAGACCTGAGATTTCATGTGAACACGTGCGCGTTCACAGTGACGCAGAGCTGAGAAGTGAAACTACAGCCTGCCAGCCGTGATCATTGGCTGGCAGGCTGTAATTTTTTTAATCAACCAATGAAATGTGTATATCAGATGCTATTTACAAAATAGCGTCTGATATACCTGCTGCCTGCTCCTCTGGTGGTCCCTTTTGCTTGGATCGACCACCAGAGAACACAGGCAGCTCTGTAAGTAGCACCAATCACCACATTTACACCACACACACACACCCTCCCCCTGTCCATTAATAACCCCTTAGTAGCCACTTCCCCCCCACTGATCCCCCCCCCTGTCACTGATCACCCCCCTGTAAGGGTCCCTAATCACCGCCAGGTAGTTATCTACTTGTTAGGTAGTTAGCGCACAGCCCACTGCACTGCAGTCACTGATTAGTCGCTGATTAGCGTCATCGCTGTTGCTAATCAGCACTAATACTATATAGTATCTGAAAGTGATCAAGACTGATTGCAATCAGATCTATATTAGTACATTAGGGTCACCTTGGGCTCTATAAAAAACGCAGTGTTCGCACGATCATCCCTGATCTTGTGCGCACACTTGCGTTCAGTCCGCCCCACCGCAGTGACAGAATTATTTTTTTTCTGATCACTGCAAAAACACAGTAAAATCGCTGTGCCGCTATAAAAGATCACTTTTGAGTTTTTGGATCTTTATTAGCGATTGCAGCGTTACTTCGCACGCACTCATTTTTAGGAAGCAGGTGTGCTCTTTTTCCTGGGTAGTCTCCGAGGAATACCCCCTAAATTTAGTTACTCCAAAATGGCAAAAAAAGGGTATTCCGCTGAAGAGGCCTACAGGATTCTGGCCGTGATGGATGAAAGCGATGGGGACGCTTCACCCGCTGAATCCAGTGGTTCAGAATATGAACCATGTAGACAGCAGTGGCACTCTAACCGCTAGCGAAGATGACGAGGTTGAGGTCCCTGCTACGGTCAGGCGTACCCGACCCCATGTCAGTGTTTCGCATACCCCGCGTGATGAGCCTCATATGCAGCAGAGTGGTGCTAGCGCTGACCTTTTTTATGGTGCAGTCAATCAATGTGGAACCGCACTCGCCAGATCTTGTGGTCCACCGGAATGCAACAGCCAGCCTGGAGCCCTAGATCCATACAGGCTCCTATGTAAACGATTCAGGAAAAGATGTCGGAGGCAGCATGTCCGGTTGAAAAATCCCTTTATTTTGGGAACTGCTCACATGAAAAACGTGAATATAGAAAGTTGCTACGTTTCGGCTATCACATAGCCTTTGTCAAGCCTTTGTGCTTGACAAAGGCTATGTGATAGCCGAAACGTATGGTGCGGCATACACCAGCAGCACAGCACATCCTGGACCTTCTACCAGCACTGCAGTATTCCCTGGTACGGTGGCACGTACACTAACTCCCCCGTCGCAGCCACCGCGTTCTCAGGCCCGTAGAGCCCTTAGTCTCCCAGAGGTGCTGGCAAACCCTAACTGGCAATCCCCTGCTTCCGCCGCACCATATTGCCCCCTTTCACCGCCCAGTCAGGAGTTCGCATGGAGACAGCTCAGTTCAGATCGGCTCTTGAATTTTTTGAGCTGTTCTTCACCACGGATCTCTAAGACTTAGTTGTGGCAGAAACCAACCGCTATGCCACAGACTATATTACCGCCAATCCGGAATGCTTCTATGCCCAGCCTTTCCGGTGGAAACCAGTCACAGTTTCCGAGTTCAAAAATTTTTTGGGCCCTATCCTCAGCATGGGTCTAACTAAAAAAAATGTATTGCGGTCATATTGGTCTAAAGACCCAATACATTAAATGCCGATGTTCTCTGCTGCAATGTCCAGGGCACGTTTTGAGGTCATCATGCGCTTTATGCATTTCACTGACAATAAAACCTGTCATCCAAGAGGCCACCCTGCTTATGACTGTCTCCACAAAATTCGGCCCCTCATAGACCATTTGTCATCCAGATTTGCAGATGCGTATGTCCCCAATCAGAACATCTGCATAGACGAGTCCCCAGTACATTTTACCAGGTGACTTGGCATCAAACAGTACATCCCCAGCAAGCGCGCCCGGTACGGGGTCAAATTGTATAAGCTCTGTGAAAGGGCCACAGGCTATACATATCGTTTTAGGGTCTATGAGAGAAAAGACTCAAAACTGGAGCCGGTCGGATGCCCTGACTACCTGGGGAGCAGTGGCAAGATTGTCTGGGACTTGGTGTCCCCCTTACTCCACAAGGGGTACCACTTATACGTGGACAATTTTTACACAAGTGTGGCCCTCTTTTGGCACTTACATCTAGTCGGAATTCAATGCTGTGGCACCGCGCGACCTAGTCACCGGGCCTTCCCCCAACGGCTCGTTAATACCCGACTTGCACGGAGGGAGAGGGCTGCCTTGTGTGACCAAGAACTCCTCGCGGTGAAGTGGAGGGACAAGAGGGACGTTTATTTTCTGTCCCCATTCACGCAGACACGACTGTACAAATTGAACGGGCAACCGGAGTCATTGAAAAACCCCTCTCAGTCCACGACTATAACCTTCACATGGGAGGGGTGGACTTCAATGACCAGATGTTGGCTCCCTATTTAGTTTCCCTCTGCACCAGACGCTGGTATAAGAAGGTGTCTGTTCATCTAATTCAATTGGCTGTATATAATAGTTTTGTTCTCTACAGTAAGGCTGGGAGAACAGGATCCTTCCTAAATTCCAGGAAGAGATCATTTCGGAACTCCTGTATCCAGGAGGTTCTGTGCCCCATCCCTGTGTAGTGAGCCGTCTACACGAGCGACACTTCCCCAGTGTCTTTCCTGGTACCCTAACCCACCGTTCCCCAAGAAAAAGATGTCGTGTCTGTAGCAGGGCTGGAAGAAGGCGTGACACCTCCGTTTTTTGTCCTGAGTGTCCTGACCAGCCTGCCCTATGCATAGGGGAGTGTTTCCGCAAGTACCACACACAGGTACACTATTAGTATAGGGATTGCGTGACACAGGGCAGGCAGACAGGGGTCTTAGGGCCCTTGCATATGAGCGTTGCTTACGCATCTTGATCGCAAAGGAGCTCACAGCCTGACTTCTTCCGCACAGACGGGGTCGCATAGCATTATATTGATTTATAATGCTAAGTAACCCTTACAGTTCTGGAATGTATTGGATAGCACTGGCATACTGCTGCCAGTGCTATCCAATGCATTCCAGAGCTGTAAGGGTTACACAGCATCATAAATCAATATGATGCTATGCAACCCCATCTGTGCAGGAGAAGTCAGGCCGGGAGCTCCTTTGCGATCACGATGAGTGAGCAACGCTCGTGTGCAAGGGCCCTTAGGGCCCTTTCATACAGAGCTACAACAAACCTCTCCTTTCACCTGGGACAAAGTGCATAGTGTACTTCGCCACATCTCTGAGCGATTTGCGCTTTGCACATTGTCCCATGGGGAAGGAGAGGTTTATCCTCTAAGGCCTCATGCACACGGCCGTGCACGGACCATGGTATCCCGGTCTGGCATCCATCTGACAGCAGGAGCGCACGGCGTCATAACAACCAATGTTCCACGGCCGTGTGCATGAGGCCTTAAGGTAAAAAAACAAGCGATCAACCGGCTGCAGCACTGATGTGCATTCTGAGAGAAGCATTGCGCTGTTGTCAGAAGACACTTGAAGTCGGTGTATGCGGCGCTGCAAGACGAGATTTCTCCTCTGCAGTACAGGTACGTTTGCCCAGGCATATGAGCTGAGGAGATATGTTGGAGTTCATATGCTTTGGCAAACACTTTGTATCAAAAATCTGGCAAAGATGTTTTCCTCCACAACGATCGATTGACCGATGTGAATGGAGAAATTACGTTTGCCAGGACATAGGAGCTGAAGTGGGTATGGATGTTTAGGCGGAGCCCCAAGTCCTGGCAATCACCAGGCACCTCCATTTTTTTCTTGCATATTGTTTGGCAGAGATTTTTTCATCCACATTGATCGATGCGAATGAATAAATCTGTGCCGTTCATTCTTTCTTTCAGCCCAGAGGCTGAACGGAAAAAAAAATCTCATTACCCGTATGCTCCATATAAGGAGAATAGCAGAAACTCCTAATGCTGGCCATACATGTAATGATTGCAGAGACCCTCAAATGCCATGGCAGTACAAAATCCCCACATGTGACCCCATTTTGGAAAGAAGACACCCCAAGGTATTCGCTGAGGGGCATATTGAGTCCATGAAAGATTGAACTTTTTGTCACAAGTTAGCGGAAAGGGAGACTTTGTGAGAAAAAAAAAAGCAAATTCCGCTAACTTGTGCCAAAAAAGAAAAATCTTCTATGAACTCGCCATGCCCCTCACGAAATACCTTGGGGTGTCTTCTTTCCAAAATGGGGTCACATGTGGGGTATTTATACTGCCCTGGCATTTTAGGGGCCCCTAATGCGTGAGAAGAAGTCTGGAATCAAAATGCCTAAAAATGCCCTGTGAAATCCTAAAGGTACTCGTTGGAATTTGGGCCCCTTTGCGCACCTAGGCTGCAAAAAAGTGTCACACATGTGGTATCGCCGTACTCAGGAGAAGTAGGGCAATGTGTTTTGGGGTGTATTTTTACATATACCCATGCCGGGTGAGAGAAATATCTCTGTAAATTACTTTGTATAAAAAAATTGAAAAAGTTGTCATTTACAGAGATATTTTTCACACACAGCATGGGTATATGTAAAAATACACCCCAAAACACATTGCCCTACTTCTCCTGAGTATGGCGATACTACATGTGTGACACTTTTTTTCAGCCAAGATGCGCAAAGGGGCCCGAATTCCAATGAGTACCTTTAGGATTTCACAGGGCATTTTTACTTCTCACGCATTAGGGGCCCCTAAAATGCCAGCGCAGTATAAATACCCCACAAGTGACCCCATTTTAGAAAGTAGACACCCCAAGGTATTCCATGAGGGGCATGGCGAGTTCATGTAAAATTTTATTTTTTGTCACAAGTTAGTGGAATATGAGACTTTGTAAGAAAAAAAAAAAATCTATTTCCACTAGCTTTTGCAAAAAAAAAAAAATCTTCTATGAACTCGCCATGCACCTCAAGGAATACCTTGGGGTGTCTTCTTTCTAAAATGGGGTCACTTATGGGGTATTTATACTGCGCTGGCATTTTAGGGGCCCCTAATGCGTGAGAAGAAGTCTGGAATTCAAATGCGTAAAAATGCCCTGTGAAATCCTAAAGGTACTCATTGGATTTAGGGCCCCTTTGCGCATCTTGGCTGCAAAAAAAGTGTCACACATGTGGTATCGCCGTACTCAGGAGAAGTGGGGCAATGTGTTTTGAGGGGGTATTTTTACATATACCCATACTGTGTGTGAAAAATATCGCTGTAAATGACTTTTTCCCATTTTTTTTAAACAAAGTTGTCAATTTACAGAGATATTTCTCTCACCCAGTATGGGTATATGTAAAAATACACCCCAAAACACATTGCCCTACTTCTCCTGAGTACGGCAATACCACATGTGTGACACTTTTTTTTGCAGCCTAGGTGCGCAAAGGAAAGCATCCAGACCTAATCCGTCGAGCTAGTGTGAAAGAGGCCTAACTCAGATTTACCGCATAGTGAATGTCATCAAAACAAAATCCATAAAAATTCAGTGGAATTACTTTTTTTTTCTAATTCCACTGTATTTGTAATTTTATTTTCAGCTTCCCGCTACATTGTATGTCAAGGTGGCATTACAAAGTACAAATTGTCCCGCAAAAAATAAGCCCTCAACAAAAAGTTTTGGTTCCAGGAAGACAGGGAGAGAAAAAGGAAAACACAAAAATTCCGTACACTAGTAGACCCTTGACATGTCAGCGGTGTAGAGGTAAGCGGTATAGATACCTGAACTTCAGGGGCCTATTCTGTAATTCATTTTAGGGCATGTAGAATACTGGTAATGAAGTTCTTGAAAAGGTTAGGTTACACTTTGACTTTTTTTTTTTTAGAAAAATCTTGTGGCTATTAAACAGCAATGTGTTAGCCCTTACTTCATTGGTAGACTGCATGGAACCATCACTATGTGACAGCTGTACAGCAGCCACTATCTTCAATGTCACCCTAACGGTACATTTACACGGAGGATTAGGAGGCGGTCAAAATCCACTACTTACTCCACGGCAGAAACCACCGCGATTTCTGCAACAGTTTTTCACTTTAAATGCAGTGGATCCGCTCGCAGCTTAACTACAATAAATGGAGCTAAATCAAAAGAGGACGCCTGCCATGGCTTCAAGTGGCATTTGTATGGACACAGCGCCAAGATGGTACATGTCCCTTCTCAGCACAAGCACGATTTTCAATTGCCGTCCTGCAAACTGAAGCACTGCCTCTCATTGAAAACAAAGAGAGACAGACACCCTGCTGCCGCCACCGTGTGTACGGGCCCAGAGAGTGTCTAGGGCGGCATGAACTCTAAATATGGCCCTGACTATATACTGTGTATAATATATATTTATATATATAATCTCCTGCAGATACTGGATATAGCATAGTATATATACAGAAGGAGATTTTCTGCATGAGGATGATGAAGATCCACAGCTGCTGTTTCGGGACGCTCAGAGGTGTGTACAAAGGCAGGCAGAAAGGCGGGCAGGCAGGTGGGAGGGCCGGGTCTGCTCAGCTGCTTCCTCCTTGGTGGGCACGCACTCCCTATAGTGTCTGCATGTCACTAAGCTGATATGTAAGGGAGCAGTGAAGGCTGCTGCTCCACCAATCAGCAACAGTTAGTGCTGCAGTGCGGAGAAGAGGAAGGAGAATCGCTCTCTTCTCGTGTCCTGCCATTAAGCTGAGCGCCAGGAGCGCCACAACCTGGGAGCCGTGGCAGGGATGTGAAAGCGCCCCCTGCTGGCTGCCGCCTTAGGCACTTGCCCCTTTTGTGTCTAACTGGAAATACAGTCCTGTGTATAATACCTGTGAATGTCATCAGCTTTACCCCACAGCTCTAATTCTACTATAATACTGGTCAGTGATTGTGAGCCCAAACCAGGTGCGGCTCTAAACACAGAACAGGAGCAGATCTTTCCCCTATATTTTCTCTGTGAAGGCTCCAATCCTGGTTTTGGCTCCCAATCACTGATGGAAATCACTGACCAAAACACTAATGTGTGAATAAGGCTTAATATTAGTAGTGAGGTCACTAGGCTTTCAATCTAAAACTACCGTATTTTCCGGCGTAGAGGACGACTTTTTAACACCTGAAAATCTTCTCAAAAGTTGGGGGTCGTCCTATACACCGGGTGTAAAGCAGCATAGGGGAGAAGTAAGCAGTTCCTCCCCCTGTGCTGTACCTGAGTTGTTAACTGCCAAGGATCACAGCTCCCTGTCAGATTTCAGGTGCCAGCAATGTGTTTAACGTTCCTTTGCATTGGACAGTGCGCCCCCCCCAGTATTAAAATCATTGGTGGCAGTGGCCACAGGGTCCCCTCACCTCCTCCTCTCTTCTGATAGGAGCCCTAGCAGTGTAGGTAATTGCTGGGCTCCGATCGGTTACCATTGCAGCCAGGACCCTACTGAAGCCCTGGCTGCCATGGTCAGTTCCTGCTGCGCATGTTTTTCGCCCCATAAGACGCACTTTTTTCCACCTACAATGGGGGGAAATGCTAGTGCGTCCTATGGGGTGAATGCAGGGCAAAGATTACGGTACTCACATGTGCTGTCGCCGCCGGACTCTCCCTCTTCTGGTAAGAAGACTAGGGAACTGATGAGAGACTAGGGGGCTGATGAGAGACTAGGGAGCTGATGAGAGACTAGGGAGCTGATGAGAGACTAGGGAGCTGATGAGAGGCTAGGGGGCTAATGAAAGGCTGGGGAGCTGATGAGAGACTAGAGAGCTGATGAGAGGCTGGGGGCTGATGAGAGGCTGGGGAGCTGATGAGAGGCTGGGGGCTGATGAGAGGCTGGGGTAGTCTTATACGGCGAGTATAGCCCAAACTATATTTTAACTGGAAAAGTTGGGGGTCGTCTTATACGCCCAGTCGTCTTATACGCCGGAAAATACGGTAATCTCAATCTAAAATTCCTTTTTGACTGAGAAAAGGTGATCAGTCCTAGAATCCTGGATCAATATCGCTGATGTTTGTTATAATTTAACAACTGTAGAAGACAAGCCATGAAGTGTACGTCATTTATTGCTGCTGAATTTATGAATATGAGGTTCTTAGTATACATTTTCATCAAAATGTATAAGCCCACTTACCACTTCACGGCGACCTCTTTAAAGTGGGTCCCTACACTAACATTATAATATACTATACTATTATTAACTTTTTATAATACTATACTATTATTAAAATAATTACTTTTATCAATATTATACAGTTTCTACTCTTAGTAATATAATATTAATGGTACATATGTTTTGGTATTATATTATTAGTACTATTTCTATTACTATAAATTCAGTCCCTATTCATAAACCTGTTGATCCAGAAGAAGGCAAAAACCCCTGGACACATTCAGCCAATTTGTGTCACAGGGGAAAGATTCCTTCTCGACCCCGGGAAAAGGCGATCAGTCCTAGAACCCTGGATCAAACTTAATTCTGCTACTGACAGTTGTCTAATATTAGATTACACATTTAATTACTACTATTAATTCTCAATATTTATTAGTATATAGGTTTTTGTCTTTTTTTAACTATTTTTATTCTATTGTGTAGCTATTCTACCGCTGTAAATATTATAGCTATGGCCACTTGGTTGGGATGACTTTGGCTAGGATGTACTGTTCATAGAAACATTGGGAAACACCGGCCTATATATTCAGGAGCATGGACAAAGTTGGGAAACCTTGTAGGATATTAACTGTTAATGTAAAAATAATGGGGACTAAGTGGAAAGTGGATGAGACTAGCTATGCTGATTGGTTTTACTCCGAATTTATCACTGGCACTTTATAAAAAGTAAAAAAAAAAGTTCCAAACTCACTCCAGTATGGTGGGGGGGGGGGGGTGTAAAAAAAGTGGAGTAGCATTTCTAGACTACAGTGCTGTGGATAGGGGATAACTGTCTGATTGGTGGTGGTCCGTCCGCTGGGGCTCTCCGAACAATCATGAAAATAGGAGTTTTGGGTCCCCAATGTGAATGGAGCAGTGGTGACCCATGAGCACTGCCTCTCCCTCCATTCAGCTTTATGGGGGCTTTTACTCTGCGATCTCCGGCAGTCCCATAGAGTTAAATGGAGTGGCGGACATAGAAAACCTCCAGCAATCCACAGAATGGGGGTCCCTTTACCCTGTCCTAACGCCGTCCTGCAAGTCCAGCATGCACCCTGCTGCTCCATTCATTCTCTAGGGGACAGGGAGGAGAAATAGAAATAGGCCCAGCTCTACTAAACCCCAAAGATTCTTAAAGGAGACAGAAAGAAATGCTGCAAAAATCATATTTCTGGCCCAACAAATAAAACATGATGGGATAGATTTATTAAGATGGGTGTAAAGGAAAATTGGCTCAGTTGCCCATAGCAACCAATCAGATTCCACCTTTCATTTCAGTCAAGGAGCTGTGAAAATGAAAGATCGAATCTGATTGGTTGCTATGGGCAACTAAGTCATTTTTCGTTTACACCAGTTTTGATAAATCTCGCCCAATGTGTGTGAAAAATGGCTATGGCTGTGTTCACACTGTTTTTTCCCCATATTTAACGTATACACTTGACATATAGATGTTAAACGGGCGCCTGAGGTGAATGCCATGTAGTGTCATCTGTCTCCATAGGGTCTATTGTAGAAAACAAACAATACATATCCGTATAACATATACTTCTAGTGCTGGACTCTGCAGGACGGAAAGGCAGAGCGTATTACACTTTTCTGCGTCCCCTCCATCCTGTGTATGTTATAAACGTGTGAGAATAACATGATGTGAACAGTCCTTAAAATGTGTGGGGTGTTTGTACTGCCCTGGCATTTGAGGGTCTCCGCAATCATTACACGTATGGCCAGCATTAGGAGTTTCTGCTATTCTCCTTATATTGAGCATAAAGGTAATGAGATTTTTTTTCCGTTCAGCCTCTGGGCTGAAAGAAAGAATGAACGGCACAGATTTTTTCATTCGCATCGATCAATGTGGATGAAAAAATCTCTGCCAAAATCAGTGACTGCGGTGCGGTGGGCTGGGCGCTAACTACCTAACAAGTAGCTAACTAACCGGCGGTGATAAGGGACCCTTAAGCCCCATTCACACATCCGCAATTCTGTTTGCGGAACGGAATTGGGGACCCATTTATTTCTATGGGGACAGACTTTGTCCTGCTCGGATCCGGAATTGCGGATCCGCACGTCCAGGTCTGTACCTCCGTTCCGCAAAAATATAGAACATGTCCTATTCTTGTCCGCAATTGCGGACAAGAAAAGGCATTTTCTATATAGTTCTGGCAATGTGCGGATCTGCAAAATGCAGAAAGCACATTGCCGGTGTCCGTGTTTTGCGGATCCGCGGATCCGTGGATCCGCAAAACACATATGGACATCTGAATGAAGCCTTGCAGGGGGGTGATCAATGACTGGGGGGTGATCAGGGAGTCTATATGGGTGATCAGGGGTTAATAAGTGACAGGGGGGGTGTAGTGTGGTGCTTGGTGCTACTTTACAGAGCTACCTGGTCCTCTGGTGGTCGATCCCAGCAAATGGGACCACCAGAGGACCAGGTAGCAGGTATATCAGACGCTGTTAACAAAACAGCGTCTGATTTACCTGTTTGATGCGATTTATTTTACATCTACAGCCTGCCAGCGCACGGATGCGTCCGGCAAGAACAACAGGACCACCCGCCGGATGCATCCGTGCATTAGGCAGTCCTGTAGAGGTTAAAGGGGTTGTGCCAAATATGAAAGTGATTCCCATCCACTGGATAGGGGATAACTAACTGATCTGTGGGGGTCCGACTGCTGTAGGGTAACCATATGTCCTCTTTTTCTTGGACATGTTCAAGTTTTGGGACTTGATTTATAAGTTACCCAAAATGGCTGAGATTCTCAAGCAATGGGGGTGGGGCCGCCGGGTAGGCACTATTACTAATGAGTGCTTCCATTGTGGAGTTTTTAATAGTACAACCTTAGAGGACATGAATACAGGCCCCGGGGAGTGGTGAATATGTGATTTAGAAGCACTCCTGACGAAGGATAGCGAGTACTATCCGAAACGCGTTGAGTTAGTGGTACCTGTGACTCACCGTAGTCACAGTCAGTGACGTCACTCTCGCGCCCTTCGCGCGCGAACCACAAGCGTGTACTGGAGGAGCCGCGCTACCGGCCGGAGCGCGACTCCACGTGCAGCTACTCCCTGAGCTGTGCCTGCCATTCAGCCTCAGACCATGCCGCAGATACCATCCTGGGACGTGGAGATACTGACATATCAGCACAAGGTAAAGCCGCTTAACCCTGGTTACTGTGGTATCTGGCGCTGGGGGGAACGGAGCTATTACAGTTTACCATAAGAGATCATTGCTAATACAGTGATCATTAGCTTTAGAGCGCGGTACCAATTTTATATTTATGCGAATATGTGATTTACTCACTGTTCCTTGGACCTCCTGTGCAGGTGCCTCACCGCAGCACATCAGGATGTAGTGCACATAGACACGCACTATGACCTGGCTGACGCTGTGTGCTACATCAGGACGTAGGGTAGCGCTGTCACCAGAAAGATCCGGAGTAGAGGGCACAATAGTGTTAAGGAGAGGTGAGTATTTTGTGTTTTTTCACATGGTGTGAGGTCTGCAACTCTGCAGTTAGGGGAAGGTCGTGTTGGGTTGGCCGAGGGGATAAATTATGGGCAGTGGCGGCCCAGGAGTCTGCATGGCATGAATTTGGGTCTTTATGAATTTGTGGTCTGATTTGGAGTTCAATCTGTGGTATGTATGAATTTGGGGTCTGATTTGGGATCTCTAGCATAGCACGCCATAAGCTGTCCTCTCTAGCATAGCACGCCATAAGATGTCCTCTCTAGCATAGCACACGCCATACACTGTACTCTCTAGCATAGCACATGCCATACTCTGTCCTCTCTAGCATAGCATATTTCATACGCTGTCCTCTCTAGCAAAGCACGTCATACGCTGTCCTCTCTAGCATAGCATATTTCATACGCTGTCCTCTTTAGCATAGCACGTCATACGCTGTCCTCTCTAGCATAGCACATGTCATACGCTTTACTCTCTAGCATAGCACATGCCATATGCTGTCCTCTATAGCATAGCACATGTCATATGCTGTCCTCTCTAGCATAGCACATGTCATACGCTGTCCTCTCTAGCATAGCACATGCCATACGCTGTCCTCTCCTTCATAGCACATGCCATATGCAGTATACGGGCACTTTAATACCCGTTTACTACCAATATGTTATGTCCCTTTTAGTGGCTTACATGTAATTGCCTGCAGTAATGTGAGGATTGTTATGTAGGTGTTAGACCACTAGGGGAACTGTTGAGCAGGGATATATATATAGCTAGGCCAGGGCAGGCTAGAGTTAGTGCAGACCCTGGAGTCTGTGAAGGCCACATGTCACGGGCCTAGGCAGGTCAGCAGGAGTCAAGCTGAGGCAATCCTTAGAGCAAGAGGTACTGTAATGTCAGAGGAGGTACACTGCAAACTGGAGATTCAAGGATATAAGCCAGAAGTAGGGCATTGGGGCCTTGAAGCATCAATTCCAGTCAGGACAAGTCAGGAAGAAATTAAGGTTCACCTGCAATTCAAAAGTCCTGTTATTTAACCCTCTGTTTACCTTGCTGGATATAAGCGTGCTGTAACTGAGACTGTACCAAAGCCTATTGTCTGCAACAAGAACTGTTTTAAGAGAGTGCCTTCTGTATTACCACTGTTTCAGTAAAGTTGGAATTCTGTTTCAAGATACAAGTCTGCACCTCTATTATTCCTACTATAAATACGGTGTGCCACCGTTTACTGGCACTGGCGTCACGAAACATCAGGGACTTAGCCATAGGCACGTTAAACTACAACACCAAGGGCACCTCACATTGCACCTGGCTGTGTCCCTTCAGAACCCAGAGAGTGCCCCAGAGGAACAGCGTGCCGGCCTCTCCATCACTGGCATTCCCCAGGTTAGTCCCACACATTGCTCTGACTTGGGGATGCTACATTTTGGCGTCACGAACAGGATACGCACGTTTTACGGACTGTGAGCAAAACGTGAACTTTGTGCCTTAACCAGTTTGCCAAGTGACAAAACGCCTGTTTATTTGAAGTGAACTTTGTGGACTGAAAAACGTACAAAAAGTGTCCCTAAAACCTCCAGAAAGCGCTGTGCAGTGTTGCGCTATCAAGAGGAAGAAAATCGCCACTTCCAAGTGTGTTTTTGTGGACTTTTTAGCATCCTGCTTGCTGTCATTGAATAGCTGCATCATGGCGCCCAAGATGGCCGCCTGAACTGTGGACTTATCTACTGCGCCATCACTACTCATTGCTGGCGGGAAAACTTAGCGCCAAACTCTGCAGCGTCACCGCCTTATTCAAATTTTCCAAGCTGGACTCCACCTACCTTGGGCCTGGAAGAACGCAGACGCTGTTCCCCGTCGGAGTAAGTCCGAAGCTCCGCCCCTCCGGCCCGACGTCCTCGCGGGAAGGGACGCTGCGCAAGGGATTCCCGAAGACGTCCTTCCGGATCTCGCGAGACTTGGACTGCCTGCACCGGAGTAAGTACAAACTCCTGGGTGAAATAATTCTACACCGGAGGGGGTCACCTGGTTAGTAAGGCCCGAAAAGGGGACACCGGACTCTTTCCACCGATTGCACTCACTGGCCAGTAACCCCGCCAGCGCGACATCGGACCTGTCGCTACCTCTTAAAGGGACCGCACACCCAATTAATCTGCACCATGTCGGACTCAGAAGTAGCAGAGCAGCCTGCCCCCAGGGAGCCAGTGGCCACCAACAGTATTGCGCCTGCCAACATGATGCCGCTGACGATGCCATACTACTTTGGGGCCCCATGGTTTCCCGCTACGCCGGGAGGCTCATAATTTAAAAGACTTCCAAGACAAACTCCTGGCTCTGTTCCGGCTCTATCCTATCAACCCGGAGCAGCAAATGGAGATTCTGTTAGCCCAGTTGGAAGGAGCGGCCCGCCGAGAAGTCATGTCCTGGCCCGATTCAGAGAGGAGTACCATAGAGCAGATCTTTGACCGCCTCAGCACTACCTTTGAAGTCAGGACTGTGTCTGAAATAAAGATGCGCTTCTTCAGTAAGAAACAAAAGCCTGGTGAGTCACTCCGTGATTTTGCTTTATCCCTCCAAGAGGCCTGGAGGGCCGTCATTCATATAGACCCTAGAGAGGTTGACACCCAGGATCAAACTCTGAGAGAACAATTTATTGCGGGTGTGAATAGCGAATCTTTAAAAACTCAATTGAAAATGTTGTCGGCTCAGCACCCTAGCAGTATTTTCCTGGACTTTAAAGAACTGGCCATTAGTATTCTGGGACAACATCTGCCAACGGAACCAGTGGCCCATCCCGAGCCTTCTGTCCGTAATCCTAAGCTGACGGATGCCAGCCTGCCAGGGGCCAGCCAAGCCGCCCAGACTCCAGTGCCTGATACAGTAGCTGCTTTGATGGAACAGGTCAATTACCTCACTAAGAGCCTGGAAAAAGTCTGCAGGAAACTGGAAGAGTGGGAGAAACCCTTAATGCTGGAAGATGAACTCCTTCTGCCTCAAAAGCCTGGCCCCCTGCGTATCAAGAAGTTTATCCCAGAGATCCTGGACGACGTTCAAGTGACCGGTTTAGGAACCGCAAGCGGCCTGCCTGTAACTACTGCA
Source organism: Bufotes viridis (assembly GCA_033119425.1). Taxonomy (NCBI): domain Eukaryota; kingdom Metazoa; phylum Chordata; class Amphibia; order Anura; family Bufonidae; genus Bufotes; species Bufotes viridis. The sequence goes on along the minus strand of CM065589.1, from coordinate 506,812,936 downwards.
AGAAGTTGGGTCATACTGAATCTACTTGCTGGCAGTTAAGCGGGTCACCCTCGAGGCTGAGGACCGCCCCTCGGGAGGTAGAACAACAGGTCCAAGGGATCCAAACTGGATGCCCCGTTATGTGGGGTCCCGTCCCAAAATAAACGTCCGGATCAATGGAGTGCCTTTTGAAGCGTTGCTGGACACTGGATCTCAAGTCACCACTATTCAGCAGTCCACCTTTAATCAGTTCTGGAGTTCCAGCCTGCTTACCCAGCCACCTGAGTCCTGGCTGGAGATAATTGCAAGCAATGGTAAGCCCATAAAAGTCCATGGATACTGGGAACCCACTCTCCAGGTGGGAGAAGCCACTTTACCACAGCAAGGAGTGATCGTGGTACAAACCGGGGATAAAGGGGGTCACCCTGTGATTGTTGGGACTAATGTTTTCAAAAATTGCTACCCCGAGGTCCTTGAAGCTCTCCATCAGTCCCTGCCTGCAGCTTCCTCTGCCTCCAAGAAGGTCCTCCAAAAGACTATCAGCGTATTGTGTGCTCAGCAGAGGTTTGCAAATGAAAAAGGAGAGATCTGCACCGCCAGGATCCGTGATAATAGGCCAGTGACTCTACCTCCAAACTCCCAAACCCTCCTGTGGTGCCGTGCTGTCCTGGGAGTCCAGGGCCAAGACTATCCGGCCCTGGTGGAACCTGTCCAGATGGAGAACTACCCATATGTGCGAGCTGCCAAGTGCCTGGCGACCGTCTCCCAAGGTAAAGTACCTGTCCGTCTGATTAACCTCAGCGATCATCCTGCTGTGCTTACTAAGCACTGTCCTGTTGCCCAGCTTTCCCAGGTATCCTTCCAGGATGTCATCCGCCTGCCTGTCACCGAGAAGCCACCAGCTGCCACTCGAGGACCTCTTCCTGCGGACGACTCTCCAGTGCCCTGGTGGAAGGAACTCCATGTCGGGGACGAAGCTACCCCGCAACATCAACTAGAGGGACTCCTGAACCTAGTAAAGCAACACCATCAAGCCTTCAGTAAGCATGCAACGGACTATGGAGAGGTCAGTGTCATCCAACACACCATACCCACTGGCTCTCATCCTCCCATCAAAGAGAGGTATAGACCCATACCACCTACTTCATACCAAACTGTTAAAGAGATGATCCAAGAAATGAAAGACTCAAACGTAATCCGGGACAGTCGTAGTCCCTGGGCTGCACCACTGGTTTTAGTTAAAAAGAAAGATGGTGGCATCCGGTTTTGTGTAGACTATAGAAAGATAAATCAGATCACTCACAAAGATGCTTATCCATTGCCACGTATTGAGGAGTCTCTAACCGCTCTAGGCTCCTCCGCCTATTTCTCCACCTTAGATTTAACCAGCGGATATTGGCAAGTGCCCATGGCCCCTGAGGATAGGGAAAAGACTGCTTTCACCACCCCTATGGGCCTGTTTGAATTTAATTGCATGCCATTTGGACTGTGTAATGCCCCGGGACCTTTCAGAGATTAATGGAGCGGTGTTTAGGCCATAAGAACTTTGAGACGGTGCTGTTGTACCTGGATGACGTTATCATCTATTCTAAAACGTATGAGGACCATTTAAAGCACTTAGCTGAGGTGTTTGAAATCCTTATTAAATACGGCCTCAAGATTAAACCGTCCAAATGTCACCTGCTTAAACCTGCTGTAAAATACCTGGGACATGTTGTAAGCGCAAAGGGAGTTCAGCCTGATCCTGATAAGCTGGCTGCTGTCCGAAATTGGCCGGTCCCCACTACAGTGAAGGAAGTGAGGAGCTTCCTTAGCTTCGCTGGCTACTACCGGCGCTTTATCCCCACTTCGCTCAAATAGCGGATCCAATCCAGGAACTCCTGAGGGGACAACCAAAAAGAGCCCAAAGACTCCTGTCCCCATTGAATGGAATGAAGAGAGGGAGGTTGCATTTCAGTTGTTAAAGAAAAAGTTGACTGAACCTCCTGTGCTGGGGTATCCAGATTACAGTAAGCCATTTCACCTCTACACAGATGCCAGTAAGAAAGGCCTGGGAGCGGTGCTGGCTCAAGTACAAGAGGGGAAAGAGAGAGTGATAGCTTACGCCAGCCGGTCCTTAAAGGGAGCTGAAAAGAATGATCAGAATTATAGCTCTTTCAAATTAGAGTTTCTGGCCTTAGTGTGGGCGGTAACAGAAAAATTCAAAGACTATTTGGCTGCCACTCCATTTATTGCATTCACTGATAACAATCCTCTGGCTCACCTGAATACCGCTAAACTGGGGGCCTTAGAACAGAGATGGGCCTCCCGCCTTGCTAATTACGACTTCACTGTAAAATACCGGGCTGGCCGTTCAAACGATAATGCTGATGCCCTGTCAAGGCTCCCCACTGAAATAGCACCAGATGACATACGGGATGCCTGGGAAGATGTAGAAATGCCAGCATTTTATAACCGGTTTGCTCAACAGGACCAGGCTCAAGCTGCCAACAGTGGAACCTCTGACCCTCCATCCTTTGATAAGCCTGCATCCAGAGAGGAAAAGTGGATTAAGTTGCAATCAGAGAGTAGAGTTCTCGGTGAACTGCTGGACTTCTTAATCAGTGGCAGAACCCCTGAAAGAATTAGGCGAAAGACCGCAGACCCAGAACTCATCAAATTGTGGAGGCAACGTCAACAACTGTTCCTTCGAAAAGGCCTGTTGCTGCGACGAAGCCTGGATCCAGTGTCAAATGACAGAGTGCACCAGATCCTCATCCCACGTCGTGATGCAGGTATGGTTTTAGAAATGTATCATGACAGGTCTGGACATTTTGGGGTTCAAAAGACTGAGGCCACTGTCCGTAGGCGGTTCTACTGGGTTGGAATCAGAGAGGACATTGAGAAGTGGTGTCGGGAATGTACAGCCTGTGCCCTAAAGAGAGGTGAACATCATGATCAGAGAGCACCGCTGCACCCTATTATAAGTACCGCCCCTCTTGAGCTGGTTGCTATTGATCACGTAAAGTTGGAGCCCAGTCATTCAGGGTATACCTATGCTATGACTATTATTGATCACTTCACTAAGTTTGCCGTAGCAGTGCCTGTGAAAGACCTGACAGCCAAGACGACAGCTGAGTTGTTCTGGAAACACTTCCTCCTGCCTTACGGCTGCCCAGAAAAGATCCTCACCGACCAGGGACCCGCCTTTGAGTCTCATCTGTTCCAGGAGCTGTGCCGATTACACAACTGCCACAAGGTCCGGACCACGGCCTATCATCCACAAGGTAATGGACTCTGTGAAAAGATGAATCAGACCTTGATTGAAATGTTGAGAGCCGTGCCTCCTGAGACCAGAGGAGATTGGCCTAACTTGCTACCACAGCTCATGTATACCTACAATAATACTATCCATTGTTCCACTGGGTACACTCCTTTCTACCTGTTGTTTGGGTGTCAGGGTAAATTGCCTGCAGATCATTCCCTGGATGTGCAAGTGCTGGATGACATTAATCCCCTGCCTAAAACTGACTGGGTAACGGAACATCAAAGGCGCTTGCTTAATGCCAAAGAAATTGTCCAGGAGCGCATGGAAGGTGCCCGGGAGCGACAACAGAAAGACTATGATTTGGCGGCCCATGCAGAGCCCTTGGCTGTGGGGGATACCGTGTGGTTAAAGAACAATCACCGCACCAGTAAACTGGACAGTAAATGGGAGAGGACTCCCTATCTTGTGTCTGCCATCCCTAATGCTGAAACTCATACCTATGAGGTCACCAGAGAGGGTAAGGGTCCCCAAATTGTTCACAGAAACCGCCTAAAACTCTGTATTGACAAGGAGACTGTCGTTGGAGATTCCGGATCCGAGTCTTCTGAGTCAGATTCCATTGCTCGGCCTGCTGAACCTATGCAGGCCATAGCGGACTTGCTGAATGATCCTGAGCCGCTCCACTGGTTCCTTACACCCTGGTTAAACTTTGGGGTGCCTGCCCCGGCACCTGCTGAACCTGCAATCGTAGCAGGCCCCGCTCAGGGTGCTACTGAAAGGGGTCCCACTGACGTGGATCCTTCTTGTCCCCTGTGCCCGGACAAGAGGAGACCTTGGCTCTAAGGAGGTCTACCCGGTCTACAAGGGGGCGCTTACCAGTACGTTTTGAAAACTATGACTGTACTGGAAGTGTTTCCCGACAGGAAACCTCTGTGTGAGCATCATCCTTTTAAGTCTGTGCCCAGAGATGGACTCCCTTTGTGCGAGCCTCTGTGATATGTTCTTATTATGGACTTATGCATTTTCATATGGACTATGTGATGTTTTATTATGTTCTTATTATGGACTCAGGCATTCTCTTATGGACTATCCTGGTGTTAACCATTGATTTGCTGTACCAGGTCAGCATCACAGTTCTGCATTAACAGCCTGCAAGCAGAGGACGTCGCCCCTTGTCACTGCGCTCCACCTTTTCCAACTGGACCTGATATGATTATTTATGCAGATGTCATTCATTTGTGTTTGTATATGCCTGCATGTGTTTTGTGTCTTTCAGGAGAAGAATCCAGCTGGGTGGGCCCCTGTTGGAGTACGAGGTCGTACTCAGTTTAAAGTCGTGGGGTATGCAGTATACGGGCACTTTAATACCCGTTTACTACCAATCTGTTATGTCCTTTTTAGTGGTTTACATGTAATTGCCTGCAGTAATGTGAGGATTGTTATGTAGGTGTTAGACCACTAGGGGAACTGGTGAGCAGGGATATATATATAGCTAGGCCAGGGCAGGCTAGAGTCAGTGCAGACCCTGGAGTCTGTGAAGGCCACATGTCACAGGCCTAGGCAAGAAGGCAAGAGTCAAGCTGAGGCAATCCCTAGAGCAAGAGGTACTGTAATGTCAGAGGAGGTACACTGTAAAACTGGAGATTCAAGGATATAAGCCAGAAGTAGGGCATTGGGGCCTTGAAGAATACTCGCCAGTCAGGACAAGTCAGGAAGAAATTAAGGTTCACCTGCAATTCAAAAGTCCTGTTATTTAACCCTCTGTTTACCTTGCTGGATATAAGCGTGCTGTAACTGAGACTGTACCAAAGCCTATTGTCTGCAACAAGAACTGTTTTAAGAGAGTGCCTTCTGTATTACCACTGTTTCAGTAAAGTTGGAATTCTGTTTCAAGATACAAGTCTGCACCTCTATTATTCCTACTATAAATACGGTGTGCTACCGTTTACTGGCACTGGCGTCACGAAACATCAGGGACTTAGCCATAGGCACGTTAAACTACAACACCAAGGGCACCTCACATTGCACCTGGCTGTGTCCCTTCAGAACCCAGAGAGTGCCCCAGAGGAACAGCGTGCCGGCCTCTCCATCACTGGCATTCCCCAGGTTAGTCCCACACATTGCCCTGACTTGGGGATGCTACACATACGCTATCCTCTCTAGCATAACACATTACACACGCTGTCCTCTCTAGCATAACACATTACACACGCTGTCCTCTCTAGCATAACACATTTCATACGCTGTCCTCTCTAGCATAACACATTTCATACGCTGTCCTCTCTAGCATAACACATTTCATACGCTGTCCTCTCTAGCATAGCATATGTCATACGCTGTCCTCTCTAGCATAACACATTTCATACACTGTCCTCTCTAGCATAGCACATGTCATACGCTGTCCTCTCTAGCATAGCACATGTCATACGCTGTCCTCTCTGGCATAGCACATGTCATACGCTGTCTTCTCTAGCATAGCACATTTCATACGCTGTCCTCTCTAGCATAACACATTTCATACGCTGTCCTCTCTAGCATAGCACATTTCATACGCTGTCCTCTCTAGCATAACACATTTCATACGCTGTCCTCTCTAGCATAGCACATGTCATACGCTGTCCTCTCTAGCATAGCACATGTCATACGCTGTCTTCTCTAGCATAGCACATGTCATACGCTATCCTCTCTGGCATAGCACATGTCATACGCTGTTCTCTCTAGCATAGCACATGTCATACGCTGTTCTCTCTAGCATAGCACATGTCATACGCTATCCTCTCTAGCATAGCACATGTCATACGCTGCCCTCTCTAGCATAACACATGCCATATGCTGTCCTCTATAGCATAGCACGTCATATGCTGTCCTTTCTAGCATAGCACATGTCATACGCTGTCCTCCCTTGCATAGCACATGTCATTCGCTGTCCTCTCTAGCATAGCACATGCCATGCGCCAGGGCTGCCATCAGGGGGGTACAGCCCATACCCCAGTAAGGGGCCCGGACCCTTGGGGGGCCCGGCCGGTCCCGAGCCTTTTTTTTTTTTTGTGGCCACTAGACCTGGGGCCATGGGCGTAGGAAGCGGGGGGGGGGGACAGGCATGGTCAAATCCCCCCCAGCGGGGCAATGTGGTGTACATATAGCCCGGCACCCCAGAATCAGATCAGCACCGCCGGGCCCGGACAGCAGCGAGCACAGCGGACGGCGTCAATCCCGCGAGACCTGTGAACTCTCGCGGCAGATCTCGTGGGAACATGCGCGCGCCAGAACTTCAACTGAGAGAGACTCGGAGGCCGGAGCGCAGGAGAGTCTCATCATCCAGACAGAGCCAGCCCAGGACAGGAGGAGCAGGTAAGTTTATTACAATTACTGTGGGGGCAAATTAATTAATATGGGGGCAGTGGGGGGACAAATTAATTATTATGGAGCAATGTGGGGGCAAATTAATTAATATGGGGGCAGTGTGGGGACAAATTAATTATTATGGAGCAATGGGGGGGGGGCAAATTAATTCATATGAGGCAGTGTGGGGGTCAAATTAATTAATATGGGGGCAATGTGGGGACAAATTATTATGGAGCAATGTGGGGGCAAATTAATTAATATGAGGCAGTGAGGGGACACATTAATTAATTTGGGGGCAAATCAATTAATATGGAGCAGTGTGGGGGCAAATTAATTAATATGGGGGCAGTGTGGGGGCAAATCAATTAATATGGAGCAGTGTGGGGGCAAATTAATTAATATGAGGGCAGTGTGGGGACAAATTAATTATTATGGAGCAATGTGGGGGCAAATGAATTAATATGAGGCAGTGAGGGGACAAATTAATTAATATGGGGGCAGTGTGGGGGCAAATCAATTAAAATAGGGGCAATGTGGGGTCAAATTATATAATATGAGGCAGTGTGGGGGGCAAATTAATTAATATGAGGCAGTGTGGGGAGACAAATTAACTAATATGAGGCAGTGTGGGGGGCAAATTACTTTACACCAGTTTGATAAATCACCCCAATTATGAGAAATCTAACATGTTTGTGTAATAAACTCTGCAGAGACGAAATGCGTCTGGAGGAATTTGTCATGGCGGTCAGGGTCAAACGGAGGAGAAGAGGAAACTAGATGTAAGAGGTAAGTGGTGCTTTATTCCCCTATATGTACATGGGCTCACTACTGTCACCTGCGTCTCATCCCCCCCCAAGTATTTATCATAATCCTTTGTATTTTAAATTTGGCAGCTACATTTTAATTTGTCACCTGCAGTCATATGTAACAGACCAAATAACAGTGATAACTGTCTGTGCGCAGATAATGTAGTATATGGTCCCTGCAGTCCTATGTAACACCCCACATAACACAATAGTTGTGTTATGTGGGGTGTTACATAGGACTGCAGGTAACATCTATAACATCTGTACTCAGACAGTTATGAGATAATGGTGATCCGGCGGGTTTGGGGGGTCGGCGACGAAGAGGGGGCCCCATGGATTGTGTGTACGCCACTGGGCATCTCCATAGTGATCTGTTTGTATCGCCGTCCTCAGGACAGCGATACAAACAGAAGGCTGTGCGGAGGAGCAGGGGAGAAGTGTGTCCCTTTCCTGTTCCTCTGATAGGCTGCCGGCAATAGGCAGGGGTGGGGGGGATAATGGAGGGCTGTCTGGGGGCAAAATTAACTTGTGTGGGGGCAAATTACTTAGTGGGGGGTCAGTGTGGCGGGCAAACTACATGGAGGGCCGTGTGGGGGCAAAATTACTTAGTGTGGGGGCAAATTACTTAGTGGGGGCAATTTATATAATGCAGGGCTGTCTGGGGGTAAAATTAACTTGTGGGGAGAGGGGCAAATTACTAATTGAGGGTCAGTGTGGCGGGCAAAATACATACTGGAGGGCCATGTGGGGGCAAAACTACTTAGTGTGGGGGCAAATTACATAATGCAGGGCTGTCTGGGGGCAAAAGTAACTTGTGTGGGGCAAAATTAACTTGGGGGGGGGGCAAATTATTCAGTGGGGCGCAGTGTGGCGGGCAAACTACATAATGGAGGGCCGTGTGGGAGACGTCCCTGAATGTAAGAGGTATGGGCGCGATATATGGGTGGGGCTGTGTGTGGGTGTGGCTTGATGGTGGATGGGGACACAGGGGCCCCATGATCTCCTATTCCTGGGGGAAGTGCCCCTCCAAACACCAGGCTCTGGATCCGCCACTGGGGCAGTGTCGGGGAGGGGGCGGCAGCGGGGGGGGGGGGGGCCCAGGCCTTGAGCTGTGTAAGGGGCCCCGAAATTTCTGATGGCAGCCCTGCCATACGCTGTCCTCTCTAGCATAGCACATGTCATACGCTGTCCTCCCTAGCATAGCACACGCCATATGCTGTCCTCTCTAGCATAGCACATGTCATACGCTATCCTCTCTAGCATAGCACATGTCATACGCTGTCCTCTCTAGCATAGCACATGTCATACGCTATCCTCTCTGGCATAGCACATGTCATACGCTGTCCTCTCTAGCATAGCACATGCACATGCCATATGCTGTCCTCTCTAGCATAGCACGTCATACGCTGTCCTCTCTAGCATAGCACATGTCATACGCTATCCTCTCTAGCATAGCACATGTCATACGCTGTTCTCTCTAGCATAGCACATGTCATACGCTGTTCTCTCTAGCATAGCACATGCCATACGCTGTCCTCTCTAGCATAGCACATGCCATATGCTGTCCTCTCTAGCATAGCACATGTCATACGCTATCCTCTCTAGCATAGCACATGTCATACGCTGTCCTCTCTAGCATAGCACATGTCATACGCTGTTCTCTCTAGCATAGCATATGCCATACGTTATCCTCTCTAGCATAGCACATGTCATACGCTGTCCTCTCTAGCATAGCACATGCCATATGCTGTCCTCTATAGCATAGCACATGTCATATGCTGTCCTCTATAGCATAGCACATGTCATATGCTGTCCTGACTTCATGGGATAGAAGATATTCGGGCTTCTACCCTCTACCCTTTTTCCACCACCCTGATCAATAAAACACAACAACCATACTTGGTGTAAAGGCCGTAGCGGCAATTTATTAAACCATAAATAAAATACCATACTTTAACATATATTATAACCACTTTAGAATTAATACTTTTAACATATATATATATATACACAGAGGGATCCTAGAAGGCAATCTGAGCATCCGGTCCAAGTTTTAATTCACTTGTACCCTCGTCCGCACTCTCTGACCCAAGGGCCCCAAATCCACGACTTATACCCCTGCAAGGCTATTAGCCCCATTAGGGTCCCCAGTTTTCCATTTAGCACCAAAACCTCATAGATGCACGCCGTAAAGATAAAGCCATGCACCTATACCAAAATATTGCCTCCCAGGATCCCCTTCTTTACTGACCGCTGCGACAAAGAAGCAACACTGAACAAGCCCCTCCCAGCTATCCTCTAAACTCACATCCCATAACCTGCTCCACCCCTTCCTTTCTCCTACCGAAACACTCCACTCTCCTCAAAATTAACCCTATCCGCCACTTTCTTCCCCCTAAGTCAAGCCGCATTTCGCTACGGCTGCTCCCCGCTCCATTGCTTTTGTTTCTAGCATAGCACATGTCATACGCTGTCCTCGCTAGCATAGCACATGTCATACGCTGTCCTCTCTAGCATAGCACATGTCATACGCTGTCCTCTCTAGCATAGCACATGTCATACGCTGTCCTCTCTAGCATAGCACATGTCATACGCTGTCCTCTCTAGCATAGCACATGTCATACGCTATCCTCTCTAGCATAGCACGCCATACGCTGTCCTCTCTAGCATAGCACATGTCATACGCTATCCTCTCTAGCATAGCACATGTCATACGCTGTCCTCTCTAGCATAGCACATGTCATACGCTATCCTCTCTGGCATAGCACATGTCATACGCTGTCCTCTCTAGCATAGCACATGTCACATGCCATATGCTGTACTCTCTAGCATAGCACGTCATACGCTATCCTCTCTAGCATAGCACATGTCATACGCTGTCCTCTCTAGCATAGCACATGTCATACGCTATCCTCTCTAGCATAGCACATGTCATACGCTGTTCTCTCTAGCATAGCACATGCCATACGCTGTCCTCTCTAGCATAGCACATGCCATATGCTGTCCTCTCTAGCATAGCACATGTCATACGCTGTCCTCTCTAGCATAGCACATGTCATACGCTATCCTCTCTAGCATAACACATGTCATACGCTGTACTCTCTAGCATAGCACATGTCATATGCTGTCCTCCCTAGCATAGCACACGCCATATGCTGTCCTCTCTAGCATAACACACGCCATACGCTGTCCTCTCTAACATAGCACGTCATACGCTGTCCTCCGTCTCTAGCATAGCACATGCCATACGCTGTCTTCTCTAGCATAGCACATGTCATACACAGGGGAAGATTAAGTGCATGATAGGCCCGGGGCTGTCTACCCAACTCAGGCCATCCCTCCATTTTAGATTTAAAAAATTCTGCATGAAGAGGCTGTGGTGCTTAGTGAGCCCCACAGTCTCTTCTTCGGCCATATGACGTCACATTCATTGTTCACGTGGCCGAGGTGCAGCTCTGTCCCATCTGAGTGATTGGGGCTGAGCTGTAATATCAAGCCCAGTGCTATAAAATGGACAGCGCTGTGCTTGGTAAGGAACAAAGAGGCTGCGGCGCTCACTGGAACATCTCGGTCTCCTTAAACAGCTGATTGGCGGGGTGCCAGGAGTCAGACCCCCACCATCTCATAACTCTCTGAGTACTGATAGGTAGGTTAAAAGATGGCCGCACAATACATCTCAAACTAACAGAAAAAAAAAAAAAAAAGGGGCTCATTCCAGAAATAGGAATGAAGGAAGTTCTTTGCGCACATTTTTGATCAAAAGTATGTCGGGCCCAAATGCCACTTCACGGCGACTTCCGGAAGTCGCCGTGAAGTGGCATTTGAGCCCGACATACTTTGATCAAAATGTGCGTAAGAACTTCCTTCATTCCTATTTCTGGAATGAGCCCCTTTTTTTTTTCTGTTAGTTTGAGATGTATTGTGCGGCCATCTTTTAACCTACTTAATTTGCCTTATGGTCATGCACTTCTGAGTGTAGAAATATAGGTGCTTAGTCTGAACTTTGTCTTATATTCTCTGAGTACTGATGTCATAGATGTTAGCTGCAGTCCTATGTAACACCACACATAACACAGAGAATTATTGTGTTATGTGGTGCTACATAGGACTGCAGGGAACATCTACTAAGTTATCTGCACACAGAAAGTTATCACTGTTATCTGGGCTGTTACAAATTAGCGAAATTTAAAATGCATATGATTATAATAAAAAAGATGGAGGAGAATACAGCACCACATACCTCTGACATCCAGGGACATCTCCTGTAATGTAGACCTTCTCTTTCCTCTTCTCCTGTGTCTGACCCCAGACCACTATGGCAAATTCTTTCAGCCACTTCTCGTCTCTACAGAGTTTGTTTCTCAATTTTTCCATCAACCTCCCCATCCTGGTGTCCCAACAATGTCATCATGCTGCCACTCCCTATACTGTGTCCACTGTGTCCCCAATGTCCCAGGTACTATACTGCTGGAAAATAGTGACCCCAGTAGGCATAATGGGGTCATTTATAAGACTGGTGTAAAGTAGAACTGTCTTAGTTACCCATATTAGCCAATCAGATTCCACAATTCATTTTCCAAAGGAGCTGTCAAAAAAGAAAGGTGAGTTCTACTTTATACCAGTTTGATAAACTATCCCAAAGATCACCATAGTGTCTACAGCAATTATAACGCCCCCTAGAGTGCCCCAGTAATAACATCCTACATTGTGCTCCAGGTAATAATGCCTATATGGTGTCCCCAAAAATAATGTCCCCTAATATGTCCTGTAATAGAAATCACCCTACAGTGCCTCCCCAATAGCAATGTCCCCCACACTGCCCCCACATAGTAATTTTCCCCACAGTTATTTCTCCCACACAGTCATTTCTACCACACATACTAAACAGAAACACAAGGGGGGTCAGTCAGCACGTCCCTGTATGCAGGTGCACGTAGCTACGGCAATTATACATGGAAACAAAAAAATGCAACAGCACTCTGCAACCAGAACTCTGCCCAAGATAGAAGCTATAAGAGGACATTAGTGTACGTTTTGATCAAAAGGTAATAAGCCACTCGGCACGCCAAGGCTGTCCCGTGAGTGGTCCTAACGCTAAATCTGACCTGTTATGCGCCATGATAGCCACATAAAATCCTCCTAACGCTGAATCTTACCTGTTATGGGCCATGACCGCCACATAAAATCCAGGGAGTGTGGGCCCAGCATGCATGCTGGGATAAACCATACTTATTAACCCTTTCTGGTGCTGTAACAGCCTCCATTAGATCCAGGGATGCAGGTACCAACATGCTTGCTGAGCCCACTGTGCACTCCTCCTGGAGCCAGATGGCTACTAGCAGGTACTGTGAATGCACATTCAGCTTTATACTTACTCTGATGGCGCATAACAGGTCAGATTTAGCGTTAGGACCACTCACGGGACAGCCTTGGCGTGGCGAGTGGCTTATTACCTTTTGATCAAAACGTACACTAATGTCCTCTTATAGCTTCTATCTTGGGCAGAGTTCTGGTTGCAGAGTGCTGTTGCATTTTTTTTGTTTTTTATTTCTACCACACAGACATTTCCCCCCACACTGCCCCCATAAAGTAATTTCCCACACACTGCCCCCATAAAGTAATTTCCCACACACTGCCCCCATAAAGTAATTTCCCCCAAACTTCCCCCATATGGTAATTTGCCCCACATTGTCCCCATATAGACATTTACCCCACACTGCCCCCCATGAAGTAGTTTTCCCCCACACTGCCCCTACAAAGTAATTTGCCTCCACACTGCCCCCCATTAAGTAATTTGACCAGACACTGCCCCAGTGTAGTAGTTTTCCCCCACACTGTCCCCCATGAAGTAGTTTGCCCCCACACTGACCATACAAAGTAATTTGCCCCCACACTGCCCCCATTAAGTAATTTACCCCCACACTGCCCCTGTGAAGTAATGTGCCGCCACACTGCCCCCATTAAGTAATTTGCCCCCACACTGCCCCTGTGAAGTAATGTGCCCCCACACTGCCCCCATTAAGTAATTTGCCCCCACACTGTGCCATTAAGTAATTTGGCCCCACACTTCCCCCGATTGATTAATTTTGCCCCCATGTAATCATTTGCCCCCACTGTCCCTGCAGTAATATGACCTCCTCTGCCCCCAATGTTGGCAGGAACACACACACACACAAAAAAAAAAAAAAAACACTTACCCTTGTCTGTGATGGTAAGGCAGGCGCATGTACAGCAAGGCCCTGCTCCTTGGTGATAGGTGGCGGGGCAAGGAACTATGTGCTCCCATGCCCCGTCGAGCACCCCTATTATAATCCGCCATTGGTCATATGCTGTCCTCTCTAGCATAGCACATGTCATATGCTGTCCTCTCTAGAATAGCACATGTCATACGCTGTCCTCTCTGGCATAGCACATGTCATACGCTGTCCTCTCTAGCATAGTACGTGATACGCAGTCCTCTCTAGCATAGCACATGTCATACGCTGTCCTCTCTACCATAGCACATGTCATACGCTATCCTCTCTAGCATAGCACATGTCATACGCTGTCTTCTCTAGCATAGCACATGTCATACGCTGTCCTCTCTACCATAGCACATGTCATACGCTATCCTCTCTAGCATAGCACATGTCATACGCTGTCTTCTCTAGCATAGCACATGCCATACGCTGTCTTCTCTAGCATAGCACATGTCATTCGCTGTCCTCTCTAGCATAGCACATGTCATACGCTGTCCTCTCTGGCACAGCATATATCATACTCTGTCCTCTCTAGCATAGCACATGTCATACGCTGTCCTCTCTAGCATAGCACATGTCATACGCTGTCCTCTCTGGCATAGCACATGTCATATGCTGTCCTCTCTAGCATAGCACGCACATGTCATACGATGTCCTCTGTAAGATTGTATTGTTTGGTAAATGTTTGCTTGTTGTATTTTTATTTAAAGTGAATGAAGTCAAGAATCGGTGGTGGAGCTGCAGGAACCAGTTCTGGAAGGAAATCTACCAGCAAGGCCGCAGTGGGTCCGGGACAACCAAAAAAAGGCCCTATCTGTTTCGGGACCAACTGATGTTCCTCCGTCTATTAATGGAGCTTTGTCCGTAAGTTCATTATAAACAATGACGACTACATGGTGATCAATACACACTGGGCTCTCCCTCTTCTGGTAACTCACATGTCTGTGCATACAGTAAGATACTGGCCGACCCTGTCCGGTGCTTTTTGACAGGGTCCGGTCGGCAGATTAACAGGGAGACGTTGGTGGGAGCGCAGGAGCAGGCAGATGAGGGGCGGAGCAGGCTTTCCTGCCACACATGCCTGCTCCGCCTCTAAGTTTTCATACTGCCTGTTCCTGTGTACGGAGGGCTGATGAGAGACTAGGGGGCTGATGAGAGACTAGGGGGCTGATGAGAGACTAGAGGGCTGATGAGAGGCTGGGGAGCTGATGAGAGACTAGGGGGCTGATGAGAGGCTGGGGGGCTGATGAGAGGCTAGGGAGCTGATGAGAGACTAGGGGGCTAATGAGAGGCTGGGGAGCTGATGAGAGACTAGGGGGCTGATGAGAGACTTGGGGTCTGATGAGAGGCTGGGGGCTGATGAGAAGCTTGGGGTTGATGAGAGACTAAGGACCTGATGAGAGGCTAGGGGGCTGATGAGAGACTGGGGGCTGATGAGAGACTAGGGGGCTGATGAGAAACTAGGGGGCTGATGAGAGGCTGGGGGCTGGTGAGAGACTAGAGGGCTGATGAGAGACTAGGGGACTGATGAGAGGCTGGGGGCTGATGAGAGGCTTGGTGTTGATGAGAGGCTGGGGGCTGATGAGAGGCTTGGGGTTGATGAGAGGCTGGGGGCTGATGAGAGACTAGGGAGCTGATGAGAGACTAGGGGGCTGATGAGAGACTAGGGGGCTGATGAGAGACTAGGGGGCTGATGAGAGACTAGGGGGCTGATGAGAGACTAGGGGGGGGACTGATGAGAGGCTGGGGACTGATGAGAGGCTGGGGACTGATGAGAGGCTGGGGACTGATGAGAGGCTGGGGACTGATGAGAGGCTGGGGGCTGATGAGAGACTAGGGAGCTGATGAGAGACTAGGGAGCTGATGAGAGACTAGGGAGCTGATGAGAGACTAGGGATCTGATGAGAGACTAGGGAGCTGATGAGAGACTAGGGAGCTGATGAGAGACTAGGGTGCTGATGACAGCATAGGGGGCTGATGAGAGACTAGGGGGCTGATAAAAGACTAGGGGGCTGATGAAAGGCTGGGGTAGATATATAAGGCGAGTATAGCCCAAACCCTATATTTTAACTGGAAAAGTTGGGGGTCGTCTTATACGCCCAGTCGTCTTATACGCCGGAAAATACGGTAATCTCAATCTAAAATTCCTTTTTGACTGAGAAAAGGTTATCAGTCCTAGAATCCTGGATCAATATTGCTGATGTTTGTTATAATTTAACAACTGTAGAAGACAAGCCATGAAGTGTACGTCATTTATTGCTGCTGAATTTATGAATCTGAGGTTCTTAGTATACATTTTCATCAAAATGTATAAGCCCACTTACCACTTCACGGCGACCTCTTTCAAGTGGGTCCCTACACTAACATTATAATATACTATACTAATATTAACTTTTTATAATACTATACTATTATTAAAATAATTAGTATTATCAATATTATACAGTTGCTACTCTTAGTAATATAATATTAAAGAGGACCTTTCACCGATTGAAAAACTAAAAACTAACTATACCTGTGGGCAGAGCGGCGCCCAGGGGTCCCCCTGCACTTACTTGTATGTCTGGGCGCCGCTCCGTTCGCCCGGTATAGGCTCCGGTGTCCGAGCTCCCTCTGTTGTATGGGGCGGGAACTTTGTATCAGGCGTGTCCCTTGCTGCAGAGCTGGCCAATCCAGCGCACAGCTCATAGCCAGGCTATGAGCTGTGCGCTGTGATTGGCCAGCTCTGCAGCAGGGCTACGCCTGATACAAAGTCCCCGCCCATACAACAGAGAGAGCTCGGACACGGAGCCTATACCGGGCGAACGGAGCGGCGCCCAGACATACAAGTAAGTGCAGGGGGACCCCTGGGTGCCGCTCTGCCCACAGGTATAGTTAGTTTTTAGTTTTTCAATCGGTGAAAGGTCCTCTTTAATTGTACATACTTTTTAGTATTATATTATTAGTACTATTTCTATTACTATAAATTCAGTACCTATTCATAAACCTGTTGATCCAGAAGAAGGCAAAAAACCCTGGACACATTCAGCCAATTTGTGTCACAGGGGAAAAATTCCTTCTCGACCCCGGGAAAAGGCGATCAGTCCTAGAACCCTGGATCAAACTTAATTCTGCTACTGACAGTTGTCTAATATTAGTTTACACATTTAATTACTACTATTACTTCTCAATATTTATTAGTATTTAGATTTTTATCCTTCTTTTACTATTTCTATTGTATGATAACTATTCTACCACTATCACTATTATTCCTATCACACTTTTACACTATGATTGTTACTTTTTAGCGCTAATGTTTTATACTGAACTATGACTATGTTGTTGATCCAGAAGAAGGCAAAAACCCCTGGACACATTCAGCCAATTTGTGTCACAGGGGAAAAATTCCTTCTCGACCCCAGGAAAAGGCGATCAGTCCTAGAACCCTGGATCAAACTTAATTCTGCTACTGACACTTGTCTAATATTAGATTACATATTAAATTACTACTATTAATTCTCAATATTTATTAGTATTTAGGTTTTTGTCTTTTTCTAACTATTTTTATTCTATTGTGTAGCTATTCTACCGCTGTAAATATTAAGGCTATCATACTATTACAATACTTTTGTTACTTTTAGCTTTAATTATTAATACTGTGCTATGCCTACGCTATTGATCCAGAAGAAGGCAAAACCCCTGGACACATTCAGCCAATTTGTGTCACAGGGGAAAAATTCCTTCTCGACCCCGGGAAAAGGCGATCAGTCCTAGAACCCTGGATCAAACCTAATTATGGTAATGAAACTCATCTAATATTACAGTACATATGATTTCTATTACTAGTTAGTATTATTAGTTAATATTAATATTCGAATCATATTTAGATAATTATTTAATTACTGCTAGTATTACACTAATATTATAAATGCTAATATTAGAGGATTTTCTTTATGACTAATTATTCTATGTATTATACTATTGAAACTAATTTATTCATTTTATACTATTAGGTTTAATGCTATCTCCCTAACTATGAGGTCCCTGTCCCTAAAGCTGTTGATCCAGAAGAAGGCGAAAACCCCTGGACACATTCAGCCAATTTGTGTCACAGGGAAAAATTCCTTCTCGACCCCGGGAAAAGGCGATCAGTCCTAGAACCCTGGATCAAACCTTATGTTAACTATTAATATTACTACTGTTGTTTTATTATTATTATTATTATAACTACTATTACTGTTCTATCTACTACTAATATACTGCTACTATATTACCACTATTCTGCTATTATTATTACTAGTTTTTTTTTTGTGATTTTTTTTACCAGTATTACCATAAGTGATGTCATTGGCGGAGAGGTTGTAGCAGGATTGTCCAGATGATGTTTCTGTTTCCTCTCAAAAACTGGTGGACATGATGCCTGATGTTGTGCTGCCTGGTCCTGCTTCTTCTTGAGGTGGTATTCCTCAGTTTGATTGTGATTTTTATCTTCTCTTTCCTCTTCTGTTCTTCTTTCTTACCTTCTTCATCTAGGTCTTTGCACAGTTCTTCTCTTGCCTTTTTTTCCACTTCTTCCATGGATGGTGGAGGTTGCTCAGGCTCTTCATCATAAGTTGGTAAATATGCTTGCTGAGCTCTGTGGATTGGTCGGCATGAGACGCTAAGATGACAAGAGATTAACTTACTTGAATATTCAGACATTCCTCTACGAAAGTAACTTTCAAAATCTTTCAAAAAGGAGGCAGAATAAGGACCATGCTCTCTAACCTCCATCTTGTAGATAGGTGAGGGGAGAAGTTTCACACAATAGGCCAGTCTTCTTAGTTGTTCTTCTGGCGTGATGTAAACTAAAGAGAACACAACTAGATAATAAGATCAGTGATATAAACCCCTCATAAACCTGATAACTCAGCAGTCAGAAGCGACCAGTGTTGCTGAACCGGTGGCAGCTTAATGGAGTATCAGTTATCCCATTATTTTACACTGTGCCCGGCCTTTACTGAGCAACACAACATATAAACTGGACAACCCCTATCAGCCGTCTGTAGTCTTGATGGACATTAGGGAAATGCAGAGCATTTGATTTCCTTCTCTTTCTATAGATCAATCTTAGGCCGTGTTCTCACTGGTGCTTTGGGGTTCTGTCAAGCTTGCCGGTATTTTTGATGGCCAGCATAATGCAGTCTGTAGTGCAAACGTGACAGAGCCTGTTAAAGTCAGTTAAAGAGGTTGTCCTGGCTTTTTAATATTGATGAGCTATCCTCAGGATAGGTCATCAATATCAGATCGGCAGGGTCCGACACCCCCACCCATCAGCTATACTAGGAGATGGCGCGAACTGTGCGCATGTGCCGTCTCCCTTCTTTTTTCCTGCTCGCTGCTGCGGTCCCATAGACATACAGCAGAGGACGGGAAGACAGGAAGACGACCCCTTTAAAGTAAAGCCCTAGAGACCCATCTGAGGATAGTACAGAGAATGGTGCACCAGTACAGTGTGAGGAATACTACCTGATGCAGCGCTGGCCGAATATCCGCTCCACATTGTCTCTGATGAAATCCTCACTGACAAAATGTATCCAAATCCTATAAAACAATCAGCAGGACTAGTTCAGCAGAGGTTTTGGCCACTTGGTTGGGATGACTTTGGCTAGGATGTACTGTTCATAGAAACATTGGGAAACACCGGCCTATATATTCAGGAGCATGGACAAAGTTGGGAAACCTTGTAGGATATTAACTGTTAATGTAAAAATAATGGGGAGTAAGTGGAAAGTGGATGAGACTAGCTATGCTGATTGGTTTTACTCCGAATTTATCACTGGCACTTTATAAAAAGTAAAAAGAAAAGTTCCAAACTCACTCCAGTATGGTGAAGGGGGGGGGGTGTAAAAAAGTGGAGTAGCATTTCTAGACTACAGTGCTGTGGATAGGGGATAACTGTCTGATTGGTGGTGGTCCGTCATCAACAATCATGAAAATAGGAGTTTTGGCTCCCCCATGTGAATGGAGCAGTGGTGACCCATGAGCACTGCCTCTCCCTCCATTCAGCTTTATGGGGGCTTCTACTCTGCGATCTCCGGCAGTCCCATAGAGTTAAATGGAGTGGCGGACATAGAAAACCTCCAGCAATCCACAGAATGGGGGTCCCTTTCCCCTGTCCTAACGCCGTGCAGCAAGTCCAGCATGCACCCTGCTGCTCCATTCATTCTCTAGGGGACAGGGAGGAGAAATAGAAATAGGCCCAGCTCTACTAAAGCCCAAAGATTCTTAAAGGAGACAGAAAGAAATGCTGCAAAAATCATATTTCTAGCCCAACAAATAAAACATGATGGGATAGATTTATTAAGATGGGTGTAAAGGAAAAGTGGCTCAGTTGCCCATAGAAACCAATCAGATTCCACCTTTCATTTGAATCAAGGAGCTGTGAAAATGAAAGATGGAATCTGATTGGTTGCTATGGGCAACTAAGCCATTTTTCGTTTACACCAGTTTTGATAAATCTCGCCCAATGTGTGTGCAAAAATGGCTAAGGCTGTGTTCACACTGTTTTCCCTATGTTTAACGTATACACTTGACTTATGGATGTTAAATGGACGCCTGAGGTGAATGCCATGTAGTGTCATCTGTCTCCATAGGGTCTATTGTAGAAAACAAACAATACATATCCGTATAACATATACTTCTAGTGCTGGACTCTGCGTCCCCTCCATCCTGTGTATGTTATAAACGTGTGAGAATAACATGATGTGAACAGTCCTTAAAATGTGTCTAAAATGATCATCTCTGAATATGTGCGATGAGATAAATCGTCATCATGTATCCGGGGTCAGACCTGAAATATCGCAGTAGTCGCAGAAGTCGCCTTCTCTCTCAGATGAGATATAACGGTCTGAGGAGAACCGACCGTTTTCTTCTTCAAATTGAAACCCAGCAATCCTATTGGCTGTTGAGTAATGCAGTTACCATGGTGACAAGAGTGCCTACATATTTAAAGGGACAGGACGCTGCTCTTGGACTACAGTGCATTTTACTAGATCTTTCTTTTTATTGTCTGAACATGAACCTGTAGAGATGATGAGTTGGAAATACTTCTATATATCTTCATATTTCTACACACAGTCATTTGTGGAGCCGCAGAGCTATTTCTGTAGGAAAGGTGACATATCCTGATGTGTTGGCAGTTTTATGTCTACAAAGACCTGTTAATGTTTAGAAAGGCTCTAAATCGGCATTTTTTTTTCTTTTTAATTTTTCTTTTGAAGTGTGTTTCAACTTAAAGGGGTTGTGACAAATATGAAAGTGATTCCCATCCACAGGATAGGGGATAACGTACTGATCTGTGGGGGTCCGACTGCTGTAGGGCAGGCATGCTCAAAATGCGGCCCTCCAGCTGTAGCAAAACTACAACTCCCAACATTACCGGACAGCCTACAGCTATCAGCCTACAGAAGGGCATGGTGGGAGTTGTAGTTTTACAACAGCTGGAGGGCCGCAGGTTGAGCATCCCTGCTGTAGCGTAACCATATCTCCGCTTTTTCTTGGACATAGTCTCGTTTTGGGACTGGATTTATAAGTTACCCAAAATGGCTGGGATTCTCAAGCAATGGGGGTGGGGCCGCCGGGTGGGCCGTAGAGGACATGAGTACAGGCCCCAGGGAGTGGTGAATATGTTTGCCCTGGAGCCCATACAACTCTAGTTACGCCACTGATCTCATCTGTATATAACACGGCCTGAGGTGCAGCAGAGGTGTGATGAGATTCAGGCCGTGTTATATATAGATGTAAATGAATGGTGGATTGTTTTGCTGATCTTCATTTTATTGGATGCATAGTGTTCTAAAAATGAAAATCAGCAGCTGCTGAAGTTTTCCATTTCCATCTGTATATAACGAGGTCTGCTACAGTTTCGGCCTCCAGCAGCATATAGGGAGAACCGAAGGAACAGCATACCCCACCGCCAGGTGGCATTATTTGATATTAGGAGGGGAGGTGCTCTTTTGATGTTCGCCATTGAAACTGCCCTGGCCATTCATTTGGGCTGTTTATGTTTATTTATATACAGTATATTGCCCATATTCATTGACATAGTGCCACCAATTACTTGAACTTACACCCCCCACCACCATCTTCTTCCACCAAGTGCAGGCGTCCATCTGCCCCATGCCACAATCCTGCCCCAAGTGTCCCTTTTTAAAAACCAGACTATGGTCAACCTAGACCGCTGGGACCCCAACAAATCCAAGAATGGGGATCCCTTGTTCCCGTCCTTATGGAACGGCAGTCCAAACATGCGCCCTGCCATGCCACTCATCTCTATGGGACTGACTGTATTAGTTGTACATAGTGATGTCGCGAACAAAAAATTTTCCGTTCGCAAACGGCGAACGCGAACTTCCGCAAATATTCGCGAACGGGCGAACCACCATAGACTTCAATAGGCAGGCGAATTTTAAAACCCACAGGGACTCTTTCTGGCCACAATAGTGATGGAAAAGTTGTTTCAAGGGGACTAACACCTGGACTGTGGCATGACGGAGGGGGATCCATGGCAAAACTCCCATGGAAAATTACGTAGTGGACGCAGAGTCGGGTTTTAATCCATAAAGGGCATAAATCAACTAACATTCCTAAATTGTTTGGAATAACATGCTTTAAAACATCCAGTGTGTGTATACGATCAGGTATGATGTTGTATCGATCAGGTAGTGTAAGGGTTACATCCGCTTCACAGACATTGACAGACCAAACTCCCCTTTTAATGCACCGCAAACAGTCCATTTGCACAACGGCAAACTACCTATTTGCACAAGGTTGGATACCAAGCTCCACCCAGCCACGTACAACACCAAGGGTCCCCGAAAGGTGAATTGAATTGATTTTTCGAACGGGGAGATGGTTAAAAAAAGCTGGCTTCCTCCCCTTTGTTTTTATCCACGGTCACTGCGTCTGCGCCGTGCAATTTACTGTCACACCTGATATGAGTATAATTTTCTGTAGTACTATTCTCATCAGTTTAATTCCTCTAACGTCCCCAATCTGGGGTCCATTTATTGAATAGATTTTTCGAACGGGGAGATGGTTAAAAAAACGCTGGCTCCCTCCACTCTGTTTTAATCCACGGTCACTGCGTCTGCGCCGTGCAATTTACTGTCACACCCAATATGAGTGGTATTTTCTGTAGTACTATTCTCATCAGTTTAATCCCTGTTACATCCCATATCAGGGATTGCCTTTTGTGAAAAAAAATTTAGGCCGGGTACCTTCGACTGCCACTAACTTCGACTAACAATTTGGAGTGGACCATACACACATATGTGAGACACTACACATGTATAGAAGTATACTTATAAAAGCCTGTCGGCCTGTGCAGAAGTATGTGTGTAAAAGCCTGCCTGCATGTATAGAAATATGCACGTAAAAGCCTGCCTGCATGTACAGAAGTATGCGTAGAAAAATCTGCTTGCATGTGTAGAAGTATGCATGTAAAAGCCTGCCTACATGTGTAGACATATGTGTGTAAAAGACTGCTTGCATGTGTAGAAATATGTGTAAAAACTGCCTGGATTTGTCGAAATATGTGTGCAAAAGCCTGCCTACATGGTTAGAAGTATGTCTGTAAAAGACTGTCTGCATCTGTAGAAGTATGTCTGTAATAGACTGCCGGCATATTAGAAGTATGTCTGTAAAAGACTGCCTGCATGTTTAGAAGTATGTCTGTAAAAGACTGCCTGCATGTGTAGAAGTATGTCTGTAAAAGCCTGCCAGCATCTGTAGAAGTATGTGTGTAAAAAACTGCCTATATGTGTAGAAGTATGTATGTAAAAGACTGCCTGCATGTGTAGAAATATGTGTGTAAAAGCCTGCCTACATGTGTAGAAGTATGTCTGTAAAAGCCTGCCTGCATGTGTAGAAGTATGTTTGTAAAAGACTACCTATATGTGTAAATGTATGTCTGTAAAAGCCTGCCTGCATGTGTAGAAGTATGTCTGTAAAAGCCTGCCTGCATGTGTAGAAGTATGTCTGTAAAAGACTGCCTGCATGTGTAGAAGTATGTCTGTAAAAGCCTGCCTGCATGTGTAGAAGTATGTCTGTAAAAGACTGCCAATATGTGTAGATATATGTCTGTAAAAGCCTGCCTGCATGTGTAGAAGTATGGCTGTAAAAGCCTGCCTGCATGTGTAGAAGTACAGATGTAGCAGGTGTTAAATTTTTATTGTAATAAGAAAATGTCCGTTCCTGATCACAGCACACTACGCTATTTGCATAATGTAGCCAATATATGTTTTGTTTGATGCCGACTACAACTGTATGCATGCAAATGAAAGCAGGTCTGCATGGGGTATACAAGTATGCTTGTCTATGTGTAAAAGGAGTGCATGAATGTGTGTAATCTGCCTTAGTGCTTGTGTGTGTGACAGAACATGCATGGTAATGTGTGAACAGTTGTCTATATGTATTGGTGAGGGAGATCCTGACACTTTTTATCTAGCCCTATAATTAATTATTAAGACAATGAGAGATTTGTTCTTCCCTACGTCATTTTTGGTCAAAAGGATTATCTCAGTGCTTGCTCACATCTGCGATGGAAGCTCAGTTCTGCTCCTCTGTTCCAGATTCCATATAGTGCTCCTATAACAGAGCACACAACGGAAATATATATCGGTTGTGTGAACTGACCCTTAGTGGGACTCAAGGAGGAAGTTAACATATTTTTGGACTATAAGACGCACTTTTAAAAGAACACGTGTAGTCATTATTTATGTACTTGGTGGTTCAAGTCTGTACACACTTTATTATAACTGGGACCTCTGCTGCTGTATCTAAATGAGCCTGGTTCTGTTACTGTATCTATACACACACCTTGGTTCTCTTACTGTATTTGTGCATACTGCTTGGTCCTATTACAGTAACTATGTACACAGCTTGTTCTGTTACTGTATTTATGTATACAGCTTCTTTCCATTACTGTTTCTATGCACATACAGTATCACACAAAAGTGAGTACACCCCTCACATTTTGTAAATATTTTATTATATCCTTTCATGGGACAACAATGAAGATTGTGTAACAGTGTACATTTAGTGTGCCTTCAAAATAAATCAACACACAGCCATTAATGTCTAAACCACTGGCAACAAAAGTAAGTACACCCTGAAGTGAAAATGGACAAATTGTGTCAATATTTTGTGTGAATATTTTGCCACCATTATTTTCCAGTACTGTATTATCTCTCTTGGGCAGGTTGCTACTAGAATCCTCTTCCACTCCTCCATGATGACATCATGGAGCTGGTGGATCTTAGAGACCTTGCGCTCATCTACCTTCCTTTTGAGGACACCACACAGATGCTCAATAGGGTTTAGGTCTGGAGACATATTTGGCCAGTTCAGCACATTTACCCTCAGTTTCTTTAGCAAGGCAGTGGTCCTCTTGGAGGTGTGTTTGGGGTTGTTATCATGTTGGAATACTGCCTTGTGGACCAGTTTCCAAAGGAAGGAGATCATGCTCAGCTTCAGTATGTCACAGTACATCTTCAGTCCTTAAATCAATAGCGCTGCACTCCACTTGATTCTCTCTCAGCTGCAGTGTCCAATGGGGTTGCAACTCCCCCTCTGAATGCCAAAAGGTTACACAATATGTACTATGACACCGCGCTATACACGTCCCTAACTCAAATGGTTAATAATATTAATCCTTATGCTAGCATGTACTATATTCTTACACTACGAATCTTAGCGTTAATAGGCACCTTCTATTAGCAATTTTCTCAATGTCACTTGTGCTATTGTAGTACCTGTAGTCCTCCGTTCACATGGGAGCTCTGTCGCTGAGTAGATGCTTTGCACCGGCTGCGAGGCAATACTTTTCAGCGTCTTCACGAGACGCGCTCCGGCCGGAAGCGCGCCTCTTGTTCGTGGTTATCTCGCTCACTTCGGAGCGAAGGTGACGTCACCGCCGCGTTCTACGGGTAGGCGCGGTTACCACTTTTTTCTTCAATGCGTTTCGGGTATAGCGTTACCCTTCGTCAGGAAGATAGACTTGGTATGCCTTGCGCATGTGCTCCTATTTAACTCAGCCGGCGTTGCTTTAACCCCTCGTTGCTGGTGGCTACATTAAGCGTTAATCGAACGCAAATACTTCAATTTCCATATTCAGCCCTACCGGAGCTAGTGTATCCATATTAAAAATCATTCTGGTCTCAGCCCTCGACATTTCTTTAATGTAATCCCTCCTCTTTTATTCTTTTTATTATGTCTAATCCACAAAACGTCGATCCTTTAAAGCTTCCTGCATGTTTCTCTGTGTAATGTCTTGACAGTGGGTGCCCTTCAAATTTTCTTTCTATGTTGTAGATATGCTCTGTTATTCTTTTTTCAAGTATCTCTTGGTTCTACCTATGTATATTTTTTGACAGGGGCATATAATTGCATATATTACTCCCTGATTATTGCAAGATATGTGCTTGTCGATGTTATGGGTATATGTACCTCCCGTATTCTGTAATGCCATCAATCTTTTATTTTGTGTTTTTTACATCCTTGACATTTTTGCATGGGAAGAATCCTGTCACTCCCTCTATTTCATTTTTCTTTTTATTTCTGGTATTATCTCTGCTAATTTTACTTATGCATATATTCGTAGGGGCTAGTTTATTTCCCAAATTTTTAGCTTTCTTAAAAACAAATTTTGGTCCATTTGGGAGTAACTCCCCCAATATTTTATCCTCCTTCAAGAATCCCCAATATTTTCCTACAACCTTTTTGAATTTATTTACTTGACTATTATAGGGAATTATTATTGGAGGGATTAGCTGCATATTTTCTTCATGATCTTTTTTTATTGTTTTTTTATCATTTTTAAGGAGTACTTCCCTATCAATCAGCCCTATTTCTTTCTTGCACTTATCTAATTTTTCTGAGCAATATCCTTTATTTTCAAACTTTTTCTTCATATTCTCTGCCTCAAGTTCATACTGTTGTTTCTTAGTGCAATTTCTCCTTAATCTGAGAAATTGACTTTTCGGCACATTTTCCAACCATCTCGGTAGGTGGCAGCTTTCCATTGCTATGAAGCTATTTGCATCGGTCGGCTTGATGTACGTTTTTGTGTGGATTTTTCCATTTTCAATAAAAATAGTCAGATCCAAAAAATGTATTTCCCTCGTACTGTACGATGGTGAGAAATCTAGATAAAATTCATTTTTATTTAATTCTTTAATTCATTTTTTAAATTTTCCTCACCCCCTTCCCAAATAAAAATTATATCGTCTATAAAACGGTACCATAGGACGAGGTTCGCCCGGAGCCTGCCCTCGGGGAATATGTGTTGGTGCTCCCAACGTCCCACATAGAGATTTGCAAACCCCGGTGCGAACCTCGTCCCCATCGCGGTACCCCATTGCTGCAGATAGAATGCATCATTATACATAAAATAGTTTTTTTCCAAAATAAAACGTATACACTCTTCTAAAAAATCTATCTGCTCTTCTGTCATCTCTCCCTTCTGACTTAAAAAGAATTTTTTTGCCTCACACCCTTTTTTGTTTTCAATTATAGTATAAAGGGATTTTACATCTAATGTGCCTAATATATATGAGTCCTTCCAATTGACATCCTTCATTATCTCCAAAATGTGCTTGGTGTCTTTTATATAGGCTGGAAGAGCCTGTGCATATGGTTGAAGGAATTGGTCCACATATTTGGACAGAGCACTGGTTAAATATTCAATCCCTGATATTATAGGCCTCCCAGGCGGTAGGGCTGAATATGGAAATTGAAGTATTTGCGTTCGATTAACGCTTAATGTAGCCACCAGCAACGAGGGGGTTAAAGCAACGCCGGCTGAGTTAAATAGGAGCACATGCGCAAGGCAAACCAAGTCTATCTTCCTGACGAAGGGTAACGCTATACCCGAAACGCGTTGAAGAAAAAAGTGGTAACCGCGACTACCCGTAGAACGCGGCGGTGACGTCACCTTTGCTCCGAAGTGAGCGAGATAACCACGAACAAGAGGCGCGCTTCCGGCCGGAGCGCGTCTCGTGAAGACGCTGAAAAGTATTGCCTCGCAGCCGGTGCAAAGCATCTACTCAGCGACAGAGCTCCCATGTGAACGGAGGACTACAGGTACTACAATAGCACAAGTGACATTGAGAAAATTGCTAATAGAAGGTGCCTATTAACGCTAAGATTCGTAGTGTAAGAATATAGTACATGCTAGCATAAGGATTAATATTATTAACCATTTGAGTTAGGGACGTGTATAGCGCGGTGTCATAGTACATATTATGTCACAGTACATGTTGGCATTCATGGTTCCCTCAATGAACTGTACCTCCCCACAGCCAGCAGAACTCATGCAGCCCCAAACCATAACACTCCCACCACCATGCTTGACTGTAGACCAGACACCCTTGTCTTTGTACTCCTCTCCTGGTTGCCACCACATACACTTGACACCATCTGAACCAAATAAGTTTATCTTGGTCTCATCAGACCACGGGGCATGGTTCCAGTAATCCATGTCCTTAGTATGATTGTCTACAGCAAACTGTTTGTGGGCTTTCTTGTGCATCATCTTTAGAAGATGCTTCCTTCTGGGACAACAGCCATGTAGACTAATTTGATACAGTGTGCGATGTATGGTCTGAGCACTGACAGGCTGACCTCCTAACTCTTTAACCTCGGCAGTAATGCTGGCAGCATTCATATGTCTATTTTGAAAAGACAACCTCTGGATATGACGCTGAGCACGTGCACTCACGTGACCATGCCCATGTAGCACTGTAAGAAAACAGCCCGGGGACCAGAACATGGACATGGCAGAGGCATCGCAGAGGTCCGGAGCGGAGGATAGCAGCTAAGTAGGAATCTTCTGTTTACGGAGGCAGGCTGCGGGCACTTGCTAAAAAATCTGTATTCCTGGAGAACCCTTTTAACTGGCAATAGGGGCCTGAAAATATAGGGTGGGCCCCTGGCACCTAAGTCCAACACTGCAATATGAGGAGCACACGGTTCTCCCTTTGATAATATTAAGTAAGTGAGCATCTAGTCACTTGGTATGGTAACGGAATTCTCTTATGAGACACATCTCTGGCAGCATGAAAATGCAGGGAACTGCTCCACTACTATATATAAATAAGTGGCACAGGTTCTGATGTATTTCTTAGTACTGTATATCTTTATAGCTGTTGGAGTTCTGTTTTCCTGATACAGAGCTCTAAATCCCAGCGTAGGCATAGCTTTTTCATCCATGGAGATGTCCCTGAGGCATCTGTGTTTGGACTGTGTGTCATCAGTATTCCACATCTCCTACTCAGTAAAAATATGGATTTCATCTGTGTTCTGCCAGAGGTTTTCCCAGACACATAGATGTTTAGTCTGCATCACAGACAGGCTCCCAGGCCTGCCATACCAACGTTCCAACTAGGAGCACAGCAATATTCCCATAGACTGCAATTGTAAACCATTGCAGTCTATGGCAGTGTTTCCCAACCAGTGTGCCTTCAGCTGTTGCAAAACTACAACTCCCAGCATGCCTGCACAGCCAAAGGCTGTCTGGGCATGCTGGGAGTTGTAGTTTTGCAACAGCTGGAGGCACACTGGTTGGGAAACACTGGTCTATGGTATAAGTGGTCTAACAGTCTTGTGTTCAAGTCCCATGATGGGTGTGGGCTAAAAATACATTTAAAAAAAGAGAAGAATCTTTTCAGAAATATTAAAAAAAAAAAAACAATAAAAAATTTAAATCACCCCCTTTCCCATTA
Source organism: Bufotes viridis (assembly GCA_033119425.1). Classification (NCBI taxonomy): domain Eukaryota; kingdom Metazoa; phylum Chordata; class Amphibia; order Anura; family Bufonidae; genus Bufotes; species Bufotes viridis. Next base: position 506,783,577 of record CM065589.1, on the reverse strand, counting down.
TACCTATAAAAATAAAAATGAAATCATAGGTATTGCTGCATCCAAAAATGCCCAAACTATTAAAATATAAAAGTATTTACCCCATATGGTGAATGCCGTAATGGAAAAGAAATCGAAGTGGGTGAAAAGTGATTAAAAATAATGCCTGAAAATAGTATTAATGAAAGCTACAGATGGCCTCAAAAAAGAGGCCTTACAGAACTCCATACACAGAAATACAAAAAGAAAAAGTTATAGGTATCAGAATATCTTGATGCAAACACTGGTGTATCTATAGGGGTCGCATCACCCTTGACAGCGGTGCTGTATATTTCCCTTTATAAGATGCAGTACATCATTATTGTGTACATCATTATGGAAGCACGCATTAGTATGCAGGAGGCGGGGGGAGGTTGAAGCGCTGTACTTACCCCCCTACTGCTTGCTCTTCTCAGGGTCTGGAGGTCTGGTTTGAGGTCTGATATGGGGGTCTGGAAGTCTAATGAGGATCTGGATGTCTAATGGGGGGCTGGAAGTCTAATGGGGGTCTGATATAGGGGTCTGGAGGTCAAATGGAGGTCTGATATGGTTTCTGGAGGTTTGGTCTGGGTTTTAATGGGGGTCTGGTCTGAGGTCTGATAGGGGGTCTAATGGGTGTATGGAGGTCTGGTCTGAGGTCTAATGGGAGTCTGATATGGGGGCCTGAGAGGTCTAATTGGAGTCTGATCTGAGGTTTGATATGGGGTGGGGGGTCTGGAGATCTAATGGGGATCTAATCTAAGGTCTGATATTAGAGGGGGTCTGACATGGAGGTCTAATGGGGGTCTTATCTGAGGTCTGATATTGGGGGGTCTGACATGGAGGTCTAATGGGGGTCCTATCTGAGGTCTGAAATTAGGGGGTTTGACATGGAGGTCTAATGGGGGTCTGATTTGAAGTCTGATACATGAGGGGTCTGACATAGAGGTCAATAGAATGTCTGGTCTGAGACAGGGGGGTCTCATCTGAGGTTGTATATGGGGGTCTGATCTGAAATGTAAGGGGATATTTTTTGTACTAGTGCACAATATAAAGGGGTATTTTTGTACTGGCGCACTATCTGTGTGGTACCAGTACCAGGGGAACTGTTTCTGCAGGATAGTATTGGGGAGCACAGTGGATACAGTATTGGGGGTGGTAGGATGGGATGTTGAGGTGGGGAAGATGATGGAAAAGTAGGAAACTTAAGACATCTGTTTGTTAAACTCTACAGAGAGAAGAGACGACTGAAAGAAATCATAATGGTGGTCTGGTCTGAAAAGAGAAGATCAGAAGTCACTGGATGTAAGAGGTATGTGGTGCTGTATGACCCTGTATGTTCTGTAGCACTGTATATAATGTTTTCCAAGTATGTCTTTAACTGCTTCAGGACCGCCGTACGCAGGATTGCGTCCTGCGGGCGGTCCTGTTCTTCTGATCGGACGCCTCGGCACGTCATCTCGCGAGACGCGAGACTTCCTGTGACCGCGCGCGCATGCGGCGTTCACAGCGTCGCGCGTCTCAAGAGTTGGACTACAGCCTGCCAGCGATGATCAATCGCTGGCAGGCTGTAGATGCAATATAAATCGCATCCAACAAGTATATCAGACGCTGTTTTGTGAACAGCGTCTGATATACCTGCTACCTGGTCCTCTGGTGGTCCCATTTGCTGGGATCGACCACCAGAGGACCAGGTAACTATGTAAAGTTGCACCAAACACTACACTAACCCCCCACCAATTAACCCCTTGATCACCCAATCTAGACCCCTGATCACCCCCCTGTCATTGATCAAACCCCTTGTAAGGCTCCATTCAGACGTCCATATGTGTTTTGCGGATCTGTGGATCCGCGGATCTGATCCGCGGATCCGTGGATCTGATCCGCGGATCCGTGGATCCGCGGATCTGATCCGTGGATCCACGGATCCACAGATCCTCAAAACACGGACACCGGCAATGTGCTTTCTGCATTTTGCAGATCCGCACATTGCCAGAACTATATAGAAAATGCTTTTTCTTGTCCGCAATTGCGGACAAGAATAGGACATGTTCTATATTTTTGCGGAATGGAAGTGCAGACCCGGAAGCGCGGATCCGTAATTCCGGATCCGAGCGGGACAAAGTCTGTCCCCATAGAAATGAATGGGTCCGCAATTCCGTTCCACAAACAGAATTGCGGACGTGTGAATGGGGCATAAGGGTCCCTTATCATGGCCAGTTAAATAGCTACTTGTTAGGTAGTTAGCGCCCAGCCCACCGCACCGCAGTCACTGATTTTGGCAGAGATTTTTTCATCCACATTGATCGATGCGAATGAAAAAATCTGTGCCGTTCATTTTTTTTTTTTTTTTCAGCCCAGCGGCTGAACGGAAGAAAAAAATCTCATTACCCGTATGCTCAATATAAGGAGAATCGCAGAAACTCCTAATGCTGGCCATACGTGTAATGATTGCGGAGACCCTCAAATGCCAGGGCAGTACAAACACCTCACATGTGACCCCATTTTAGAAAGAAGACACCCCAAGGTATTCCGTGAGGGGTATGGGGAGTTCATGCAAAATTTTATTTTTGTCACAAGTTAGTGGAATATGAGACTTGGAAAATAATAAAAATCAATTTCCGCTAACTTGTGCCAAAAAAAAAAAAATTCTGTGAACTTGCCATACCCCTCACGAAATACCTTGGGGTGTCTTCTTTCCACAATGGGGTCACTTGTGGGGTATTTACACTGCCCTGGCATTTTAGGGGCCCCTAAAGCGTGAGAATCCAAATGCGTAAAAATGCCCTGTGAAATCCTAATGGTACTCATTGGTTTTAGGGCCCCTTTGCGCATCTTGGCTGCAAAAAAGTGTCACTCATGTGGTATCGCCGTACTCAGGAGAAGTAGGGCAATGTGTTTTGGGGTGTATTTTTATATATACCCATACTGTGTGTGAGAAATATCTCTGTAAATGACAACTTTTTTAAAAAAATTTATTCAAAGTTGGCAATTTACAGAGATATTTCTTCACCCAGCATGGGTATATGTAAAAATACACCCCAAAACACATTGCCCTACTTCTCCTGAGTACGGCGATACCACATGAGTGACACTTTTGCAGCCAAGATGCGCAAAGGGGCCCAAATTCCAATGAGTAACTTTTAGGAGGGCATTTTTACGCATTTTTCTTCTCACGCTTTAGGGCCCCTAAAATGCCAGGGCAGTATAAATACCCCACATGTGACCCCATTTTGGAAAGAAGACACCCCAAGGTATTCGCTGAGGGGCATAGTGAGTCCATGAAAAATTAAACTTTTTGTCAAAAGTTAGCGGAAAGGGAGACTTTGTGAGAAAAACAATAAAAATCAATTTCCACTAACTTGTGGCAAAATTTTTTTCTATGAACTCGCCATGCCCCTCATGGAATACCTTGGGCTGTCTTCTTTCCAAAATGGGGTCACATGTGGGGTATTTATACTGCCCTGGCATTTTAGGGGCCCTAAAGCATGAGAAGAAAAATGCGTAAAAATGCCCTCCTAAAAGGTACTCATGGGAATTTGGGCCCTTTGTGCATCTTGGCTGCAAAAAGTGCCACACATGTGGTATCGCCGTACTCAGGAGAAGTAGGGCAATGTGTTTGGGGTGTATTTTTACATATACCCATGTTGGGTAGAGAAATATCTCTGTAAACTGACAACTTTGTATAAAAAAATTTAAAAAGTTGTCGTTTACAGCGATATTTCTCACACACAGTATGGGTATATATAAAAATACACCCCAAAACACATTGCCCTACTTCTCCTGAGTACCACACGAGTGACACTTTTTTGCAGCCAAGATGCGCAAATGGGCCCTAAAACCAATGAGTACCATTAGGATTTCACAGGGCATTTTTACGCATTTGGATTCTCACGCTTTAGGTTCCCTAAAATGCCAGGGCAGTATAAATACCCCACAAGTGACCCCATTTTGGAAAGAAGACACCCCAAGGTATTCCGTGAGGGGCATGGCGAGTTCACAGAATTTTTTTTTGGCACAAGTAAGCGGAAATTGAGATATATATATTTTTATTTAGTTTTTACAAAGTCTCATATTCCACTAACTTGTGACAAAAATAAAATTTTACATGAACTCACCATACCCCTCACGGAATACCTTGGGGTGTCTTCTTTCTAAAATGGGGTCACATGTGGGGTATTTATACTGTCCTGGCATTTTAGGGGCCCCTAAAGCGTGAGAAGAAGTCTGGAATCCAAATGCGTAAAAATGCCCTGTGAAATCCTAAAGGTACTCATTGGTTTTAGGGCCCCTTTGCGCACCCAGGCTGCAATAAAGTGTCACTCATGGGGTATCGCCGTACTCAGGAGAAGTAGGGCAATGTGTTTTGGGGTGTATTTTTATATATACCTCTGCTGGGTGTGAGAAATATCTCTGTAAACGACAATTTTTAAAAAATTTTATACAAAGTTGTCAGTTTACAGAGATATTTCTCTCACCCAACATGGGTATATGTAAAAATACACCCTAAAACACATTGCCCTACTTCTCCTGAGTACGGCGATACCACATAAGTGACACTTTTTTGCAGCCTGGGTGCGCAAAGGGGCCCAAATTCCAACGATTACCTTTAGCTTTTACATGGCTGCTCACAATTTAGCCCCGCCCAAAATGCCAGAACAGTAAACACACCCCACAAATGACCCCATTTCGGAAAGTAGACACCCCAAGGTATTCACTGAGGGGCATAATGAGCCTGTCTGAGATTTTTTTTTTTTTTGCCAGAAGTTAGCAGAAATGGAAACTTTATTATTATTTTTTTTTTCCTCAGAAAGTGTAATTTTCCGCTAACTTGTGAAAAAAAATGAAATGATACATGAACTCACCATGCCCCTCCGCGAATACTTTGGGGTGTCTTCTTTCTAAAATGGTGTGATTTGGGGGTATTTATACTATCCTGACATTCTAGCACCTGAAGAAACATGACAGGTGCTCAGAAAGTAAGAGCTGCTTCAAAATGCGGAAATTCACTTTTTTGCACCATAGTTTATAAACGCTGTAACGTTTACCCAAACCAATAAATATACACTTATTGGATTTTTTTTTATCAAAGACATGTAGAACAATACATTTAGAGAAGTGTATGTAGTTTTTTTAAAAAAAAATTACAACAGAAAGTGAAAAATGTCATTTTTTTGCAAAAATGTCGTTAAATTTTTATTAATAGCAAAAAAAGTTAAAATGTCAGCAACAATGAAATAGCACCAAATGAAAAAAGCTCTATTAGTGAGAAGAAAAGGAGGTAAAATTCATTTGGGTGGTAAGTTGCATGACGGAGCAATAAACGGTGAAAGTAGTGTAGTGCGGAATTGTAAAAAGTGGCCTGGTCATTAAGGGTGTTTAAGCTAGGGGGGCTGAGGTGGTTAAAGGGGTCCGCTTTTTTTTTTCCATGCGAGCGCTGCCTTCTCTGCTCTGTTTACCCGCTCACCACTGTAATTGCTGCGGCAAGCAGGTAAACAGAGCAGGGAAAGCAACTCTCATATGAGCGCTGCTTTCAAACAGCTGATCAGCGGGGGTGCAGGGGGACCCCGACAATCTAATATTGTTGGTCTATCTTGAGGATAGGTCATCAGTAGTAAAAAGAGAACAAACCCTTTAACAGTAGGACTGGAGGGAAGGGGTTAGGTTGAGAATTTGGCATGGTGGGGATACATTTCAATTTTTACCTCAGGCAGCAGAAAGGCTAGGTGCACCCTGCCCCAAAGCACTGAGGGAAGAGGGGAACTGAACTCTTGCACCAGGACCCATGAGCCTTTAGCTACGCCCCTGCATGCAAAGAAACCTTGATTTGTTTCAAAGATTTTTATTTTTGCTAAATTGCAAAGTACTTTATGCCACATTCATCACATGTTGCATGTTGCTTGATAAATCTGATAAATCCTTAGGGCTCTTTCACACTTGCCTTCTGAGGATCCGGCGGGCACTTCCGTCCCACCGGATCCGTCAGAACGCAAGTCGCCTGAAAGCATTTGAAGACTGATCAGGATCCTGATCAGTCTTCAAAATGCTTTCAGGTTACCATGGCAGCCAGGACGCTACTGAAGTCCTGGCTGCCATGGTAAGTACTCTGCAGCAGTGTACTTACCTGCGCTGCGGCCGCCCCTTCATGACGTCACAGGTCCCTGTGGCGCATAGATCAATGCGCCGCCCGGACCTGTGACGTCATGAAGGAACGCCCGGAGGCCGCAGCGCAGGTAAGTACACTGCTGCAGAGTACTTACCATGGCAGCCAGGACTTCAGTAGCGTCCTGGCTGCCATGGTAACCGATCGGAGCCCCAGCTTACACTGTTGCCCCGATCGAAACTGCTGCGGCGCATGTGCAGAGCTAAACGTCGGATCCGGCGATGCGCAGGAAAGGATGTTTAGCTTAATGACGGATCCGGATAAATGCTTTTCAATGGGCATTAATTCCGGATCCGGCGTTACGGACTTCCGGATTTTTGGACGGAGACAAATCCGCAGCATGCTACAGTTTTATCAACATCCAAAAAACGTTCACATACTGAACGGAAGCCATCCTTAACGGATTTCTCTCCATTCAGAATGCATTAGGATAATCCTGATCAGTATCTTTCCGTCCTAGAGCCCCGAGGACGGAACTCTAGGACGGAAAGCAAAAACGCAAGTGTGAAAGAGGCCTTAAAGAGTAACTAAACTTTTGTAAAACTTAATTTTGAAATGCGGTGGGACTGCTCCCCCAATGAGAAACCCGCTACAGTGTTTGGGGTCTGAGCAGTTCCCCCATATTGGCCACTATATTTCTGTGATCTTGTTCCATATGTATTGAATGTGCCTTCACCTGGCATTTAACATTCTTCTGCACCTGGTAGCCTCCATCACACGGTCTGATATGGGTGCGGCTTACAGTCTTGCTTTATTCACATTGCATTAGTTGTCCTGCTATGCGGTTGTGTGGAAGCTTGGCTGTGAGCAGTATTCCATCACCTTCAGACTGTGTTCACACCATAGTTAGCGTAGTGGTAGGACCCCATGCCATGCTGAGTGACCATAACGTGGTGCATAAGGGGCTCCGATGTGTTCCTGACAGGAATATATTGGCAAAAGCTTTTAATATCTGCTTGTTTGACTACAGTGGCATATCCGTTTGGTGCACTTTTTTTCAGTGATTTATATATTTCATCCGCACAATGCTCCGTTTTGTGTAGGATGCCTTTGTGGTGCATGTGGTCCACGCCATCATCCCCCATTGTACGCATTTTTTGCTGGGGATGGTCGTTTAATGTGGTCCACATGCGGTGGGACTGCTCCCCCAATGAGAAACACGCTACAGTGTTTGGGGTCTGAGCAGTTCCCCCATATTGGCCACTATATTTCTGTGATCATGTTCTAAATAGCCCAAAATTGATTTTGGTAATATATTTTATCAATTAATTATGTGGCTTTCTTGCTTAAATAGGCACCCAAAGTCTTAAAACCATTATGCATAGACTGACATACGGCACTGTCTATGATAAATCAAGCCACTGATTTCGGCTTCCAAAACTGCATGCAGAGGCCTGGCTGTACCCTAATACAGTACATCTGTCTAAAAAGCTACTCAGTTTTCTCACTTCACCCTCCTACTAGAGCGAGATTGCCACTTTTTTAAAAAAAAAGTCTCTGATAACTCTGGAGTGAAACTCATTACCATAGCTAACCACCCCACTTTCCCACCCATATTTCAAAAAGTCACAAAATCTTTGTGAATATGAGTCCAAAAAGTCGCAAAAGTTATATTTTGTGACTTTCTGAAGCCAGAATTCTGGAGCGAAGGGATGATGGGATGATACAGTAATTTAGTAATTAGATGATACAGTAATTTATATGACGCCCATATAACAAAGGTGCAAATTTCTTTTTCGGAAATTCTACCCATTAACTTTTTCCAACTTCTCAAACCAACGTGTGGAATATTAAATGCCATTAAAACTTGGTTCTACAAAAAAACAAGGCTGTAAAACGCCTGACGCATAAACAAGTACTTAAGCTTTTTTTGGGGCGTTTATCGCGCGTTTTGTGATTGACACCACAGTAGTCAATCACAAGAACGCGCGTACGAACGCGCGTTTCCTATTTGCAAAAACGCACTGAAATACGCGCGTAAAACGCGCGTTTCAAGAACGCTCAGGTCTGAACCCAGGGTTAATGACTGGAAGGGGTTAAATGCATCATGCGGTTGGCTGTGATTGGCACCTTCTGAACACTGCATTTTATAGTTAATGTTTTACTAAAGGTTTATCACAGCTTCAGTCATGCACCACTCACCGACCTGTACCAGATTTAAGGACTATATATGTACCATCTGCCAAGGTCAACATTTACAGCGCAAGCAACAAAATATACTGTATTGCTGTGTGGTGCCATTTAAAGAATAACCACAAATTAAATGCAAACCTTGTCAAAGAAAAAAAGTGCATGTGGCAATGGCAAACGTCCAACTAAAATCGGACTGACTTGTGCGTGGAACAAAAATGTCAGTACAATTTGTAATAATTGCTATTGCTCAGTTCACAGTAATTGTTTGTACGGTATCGTAATCCATTCATTTCAATTATATCCCAATAGTTAAAGCACTTGATGCTGCCGGTAAACATCTATGCAAGCTCGCCATCTAGTGGGCCTATCCAGCATACCGTTATATTGCCAAAGTATTCCTCTCAGGCACTGTATGCTACTTGGTTAATCTATATTTTTACTTTTATTTTTCACAAGAGGCAAGTGATGTTGGGTCAGATATAAAGGCAGGTGTGCTCTGATGGGTACTGGACATGTAGGAGAAAATTAGGCTCCATTAGAAACAGGGTGGGTACACGGATCTCATATGGCCCCATAGCAAAACCTCAGTCCCCCAGTGAGATTTCTGACAAAATGTACAATTTTACCCAACTTCTATGTCGGAAATAGTAGTAAATACGGTACTCACTCTGAACACCAATGGATTTACACTAGACAACTACCATAAATACATTGATCCTCTTCATATAGTACATCATGAAATAGGAATGCATTCAGTTACAATTGAAATCAATGGAATTTGTAAAAATCTCTTTGCACTGAGGTCCCCCTAGTGGAGGCTGGCAGGAAACATTGTGGATTTATGACGGGATTAGAAAAAGGAGTTCAGAAAATTATGAAATCAGAGGTTGGACACATGTTCATGGGCCTAAATTCACATACAAACTGTAAAAGTCTCATATAATCCTATTTTTTTAATGGCTCAAAGTGACATAAAAAAGAAATAAATAAAAGTAATCATACCTTCATGGATTACTCACTGGTCTCTGCTTCCCGATCCCTCCTGACGCACAGGAAATGAGTTCTGAGCCAATCACTGGCCACAGAAGTCACCTGCCTCTACCAGTGATTGGCTGAGCAATCACTTCCTGTTTGTCAAGAGAACCAGGAAGCAGAGACCAGCAGGGACATTAGAATGATAGCGGTGAGGGATTTTCTTTTTTTTTTATAATGCCACCCCGAGACCTGAAAGGGGTTGTCCAGTTTTCTGATATTGAAGACCTATTCTCAGTTAAGAATGGATGATTTCACATGCAAGTTGAATCAGTTTAGTCTTTTCCATTTGTTTGACATCCATTTTCACGCACATGAAAAAAAAAATGAAGAATAAAGCCAGCATCTTGTGCCAACCATCAGTGAAAAACAGGCTGCGCACAGCTGCCGTCCATGTGTCAGTTATTCTTTACTGACCTATTGACTGAACAGACCAGGATTGATGAAACATGGATCATTTTTCCTGTGATGTTCATGTGCATATAGCCATTGAGATGAATGGGGCAGTGTACGTGCTGTCCCCCCTCCAGACAGGAACATTGCTGTGTGACGTTAGCCTTAGGGTATTTTCACAAGATAGATTTTAAAAATCGACCTACAAAATTCAGTGAGGAATCCAAGTTTTTTTGTGTTTTTTGGATCATTTTTATAATATTTTATTTTTTAAACAATTTTTTAACCAATGACTGTTTACTTCAATACAAAACTGCATTTTAGCTGCTGGTTTTTGATGCAGAAAATGCACGTAAAACACGTACAGAGCTGTTTTTTTTTTTTATGCTTCCCATTCATTTCAATTTGAGTGACTGAAAACCAGTTCATCTGAATGGGGCTGTTATGGCTTCAAGCACTTGAATCCCTGCATAGTATAGATCAGGGGTGCACAACCTTTTCTGGTTGGGGGCCCCATTGTCAGCCTGAGCCAATTCCAAAGGCCAAAAATAAAACTTAAAGGGGTATTACCAACTGACATACTGCATTTTTGGCGTATTGAATATACACTATAAATGTCTAGTTACAGTTCTAGGACTCCCATCTAATAGGAGAATACATGAAAGATACATGTAAGAAGCCATAAGACATAGACCTACATGTCTTTTACCAGTTGTGTGGGGGCCGCACAGAATGGTATTGAGGGCCGCATGTGGCCCCCGGTTGGGCACCCCTGGTATAGATGAATGAAAGAGTCACAGACATGCATGTCAATTCACCCTAAAATTGTTAGTAAACCAATTTACTAAAGACTGTATGAGACAGGTAGACAGTCTGCCAGATCATTGTATGGCAGTGTAATACTGCCACCGATTACCTGATGCCCGAGCTTGTTCATCTGGCAATTAAGATCTTTCAACAGGTTTAAAAATCCTTATTTGCCGGCAGCAGATTGTGGGGGTCTAATCGCACTCTGCTGCCGGCAAACAGTGCACATTATACACTACTAGTTTCCCTAGTTACGACCACCCTGCAATCCATCAGTGGTGGTCGTGCTCGCACACTATAGGATAAAGCACTAGCCTATGTGCGCTCCCACAGTCCCGGCTACCAGAGAGGCTGACGCTTTTTCCTATAGTGTGCAAGCACGAGCGCCACTGCTGGATTGCAGGAAACGAGCAGTGTATAATGTGATGGAAAAATGAATCCAGCCAGCGAAGGAAGCAATAGGGACAATCACAATACATTAGTAAGTGCCTTGTATTAACTTTCTCTAAATGATAAACGCCACTTACTGAAGTGAGAGAACCCCTTTAAATCTGCAAGGGGCCTAATTCCGACTAGTGGTGAGAACAGAGCATGGCAGCAGGCCTCTTCTCAGTGACTACACATATGATCATTATGAAAAAACACAATTTTTGTGCGTTATATGAATGGCATTTACCAATGGATTCCCACAATATTCTTTTACGTGTGAAAGAAGCAGGCCTGCACGTGACTTGTACACCATGTTGGATGGTTTTATTTGAAAACAGTGTCTGGACTGCTGACATTGTATTTTTTCCACATGAATATCCTAATATAAAACAATACACGTTCATATTTATTCCGTTAACAACAGGCTCAGCCGTCATTAACCGAGGAGAAAATAAAACACGGCGGACATAATGTTGCATGGCTTCAAACCGATGGATGTGACTGTCTATTCCCTGCCTCTGGGAAGACCAAGACCTGCTCAAAATAAAAAAATAAAAATTGTGGCTTTTCACTGTCATTTACACGGGCGCTCTCATCCACGTGGCGAACACAATTCCAAATAAGCGGTTTATTGCCAAGTGTAACTTTTTTTTTCCTTTTTGTAAATAAAACTCTTCTTTCTTCAGGTAGGAAAATTAGGCGTGATTTTTTGTTTTTTCAAGATGTACAGGAACATATGTATATATAAAAAAATTCAATGTAGGAAAGGTTGCAATAATTTAATAGCTCATTGGGGTTTTGTAGGTTTCTGGGAATGGGATCGATTTGTGCCCTGATCCTGTGACCAGGGGCAGGATGCCAGCATTCGGGACCACATTCCAAGAGAGGGTGAGGGTGATATTCCTGTTACCCCTGGAAATGGAAAATACCACACAGTTAGAAAAAATCATAAAGAAAATAACATTCATAGATTGCTGCAGAATATGACCTGTTACGTGAAAATTGCAAAACTAAACCGCATTCTTTGTATGACCGACTGCATTCGAAAATTATAAACACTAAAGGGTCACTAACTTTTCCAAAAAACTTTTGATATGTGATAGAGATATAGGTAAAGTTTCAGTTACCCTGGGTTCACACCTGAGCGTTTTACAGCGCGTTCAAATGCGATGTAAAACGCTCAACACATGAAAACCAATGCATCCCTATGGGAGTGGTTCACACTTGCGCGTTTTACAGCGCGTAAAAACGCGCTGTAAAACGCCCGATGCATAAGCTCGTTTTTTTGGGCGTTTGTCGCGCTTTTCCTCCCATAGACTTCAATGGGAACGCGCGTTTAACGCGCGTTAAGTGTAGAGATACCCTTTTTTAATTGGTCTCCAGACCAATTAAAAAAAGTCTCCAGAGTCACGAACGCGCGTAAAACGCGCGTTTACTATTGCCAAAAACGCGCATAAAAACGCGCGACTAAAACGCGCGACTAAAACGCGCGCCTTAGAAACGCTCAGGTCTGAACCCAGTGTTAGATTGGGTCTGAGCGCCGAGACCCCCACTGATCTCTAATCGCACTCTCTCCTCACTGCATGAGACGGAATAGAGATGGCCCACAGACTTCTACACAGCCTGTCCAGTGTAGTGAGGAGAGCGATAGGCGTGAGATTCTCTCCCCTTGTTCTAGAGATTGGTGGGGGTCTCAGAGCTCAGAACCCTACCGATCTAAACATTTGATATGTCTCTATAACGTCTACCAAGTTAGTGACCCTTTAAACACCTAACCGTTTTGCCTGAGTTCAGCTCGTGCAGTAAGTGGAGGGGGGAGGGCTGCTTTAGATGCTGATATCTCTTGAATGGTAGGAGCTAGAAACATGCAACTGGTCTTGTTTAAAAATGAGAGCATTAGTCCAAACAGAGGAGATATCACTGTTAGAAATCGGGATGGAAGATGGAAGCACCCTAAATCCATATACTAACCAGGTAGAGCCATCACTAAACTGTTTTTATTTCTAGAAATCGGGATGCAGTGAATAAAGCTGAAAATTTTAGCCTCAATTATTCCCGACTTGATTTCTATCAGTGATATCTTCCACTGTACTGTACATATTGCTGTCATTCTGGTATTGTCTGAAAGCTTGGAATGCCAGCTTTCAAACAATAGAAAGCCCATATAATAACCAGAGATATGAGCAGCTAAAGCAGCCGCCCCCCTCCCCTTCAAAGAAAGTATAGAGCAGCACTCGGTCCCAGTTCCGCTGCAACAGGACACAATAGTCACGAAGTATGGAAGAAATTCCCAGCAGCGTATCTCTTCAAGGTTCATCAGTTAATGAAGGCCAGGACGGGCCGAAACGCGTCCTATTTGTAACCTTTGAAGAATGTATTGAAATATACAATAAAAAACCTTGAAGAGAGATGCTGCTGGGAATGTCTTACATACTTCCTCCCTCCCCTTCAGTCTGAAGGAGAATGAGGGAGCAGGCTGCAGGAGGAGAGAAAAAAAACTGTAAAAATATATAGAAATGTGGCAAGTTATAACTGTTAGAACACAAAGGGGGAAATATTATTGGTCCTAAGGCTAAATTAATTATGTCACTAAGGGGTTAAAATGCAATTGTGTCCCCTGAGTTGTGTGTTAACAAGATTTACTGCAGACACATATTAAATATCTACAATAAAAAGTGACATTTTTGGAAGGGTTTTTCCCAATCTTAACTTGACTGTTTAGAGGTTAAAAAGGCTATCAGATCAGAAATCCCCATATTTCTATATGACCCTCTAGAGCAGGCATCCTCAAACTGCGGCCCTCCAGCTGTTGCAAAACTACAACTCCCAGCGTGCCTGAACAGCCTACACGTATCAGCCTACATCAGGGCATTGTGGGAGTTGTAGTTTTACAACAGCTGGAGGGACGCAGTTTGAGGATGCCTGCTCTAGAGAATATGGCATTATAGCCTGGGGCCTTCTGCTCTGATCCCCATCTTTATTAACCAGACTAAGGGTACGTTCACACGACGACAATTGTCGCGCGACAAAAAGTCGCACTATTGTCGCGCGACAATTTTTATAATGGGAGTCTATGGTGTCGCAGTGCGACATGCTGCGACTGCGACACGAAAGTCGGAGAAAATCCATTCAAGATGGGTTTTTCTGCGACTGTCGCGTCGCAGTCGCAGCATGTCGCATGTCGCAATGCGACACCATAGACTCCCATTATAAAAATTGTCGCGCGACAATAGTGCGACAAAATGTCGCGCGACAAATGTTGCAGTGAAGTTGTGCCCTATTTATTGTCGTCGTGTGAACGCACCCTTAAAACAGCTTCCACAGTGGAGGACTGGGTACAACCATGTGTTAGACTGTTACCATGTAACGCTACGCTACCACTGCAGTCACCTACACATGCCCTGGGGCTTCAGCTGCTGGACTGATGGCGATCTTTTCAGTGCACAGGCTATTAAAAAGAAAAACTGTCCCCCATCCTACCCCAAACATGCATATGAGCTAGAGTGTGTACCTCATGTGCGTCTATACCTTTGGGTTAGGATAGAATAGGTTTTTATTTTAAGAATTTGCACCATTTAGCTTCTGCATCTTCTAGATTTCACACTACACAGCAGCCGCAGAATGCCATTCTGTGATAAATCTGTCAGACGGCTCATTCTTCCATCTCTCATCTGTAATGAATGAATAACTGAAGCTGATTTATGACCAAATAAAAGATGAACTTTCATGTTGTCAGATCAGCTGAGCAGATTGAGGTCAGAGAGGAAGCAAGGCATCAGACATTCAGTCGTATGGATTTACCACAGCTGCAGAAGCTAAATGGTAGAACATTTTTCATAAAAAGCTATTATGAAAATTGGGGTTATTTGAGCCCAAAATACATCTAACTCAATAAAAGAAAAATCTGGCTTCCATGCTGTCCGTGTCCTTTAATATAATGAATCCTCCACAATAAGGGGATCTAATTCTTATCAGGGAGCAATCTTAAGGCGATTTGAATACTTTAACGTCTAGATTCCACCAAGAAATAAGACAGAACTTGTGATTTCAGTAAACTGCTCTACAAGACGATGCTAATTAAAGAGCTCCGCTTTGAAGTACTTCTGACATCTTGATCCTCCACAGAACCCACCCTTCTGTCACCACAAATCAATCACTAACCATTCTGGTGCCAAAGAGTAAACAGACATCAGCTTTCTCTGTCAGGCTTCACCTTATAAATTTTATCTCTCGCACTCGCTTCTCCAACAGAGCGCTTTTTAATAAAAACAATATATTTTTTCCAGATGCTTACTTCAGGCCGTTTCCATCGTCAAAGAAGAAATACTTTGATTTCATCTCCTTTAAAGACAACTTTGGGTTGTCTCCCCGGAGGATGATCTTGTCCCATAGCACAACCTGGTTCAAAGCCTAGAGTGAAATCATAAAGATATTCCGGGGTAATATTTCATAGATTTTACCACATACCAAACAATATACATTTACACAGGGAAGGCAATACATGATTATGCAGCCATATATGGCCCTATAAGCAGTAGGGGGAACTTCATACAAGTGCGGTCTATATCCATATTAATCCCTTAAAGGGCATCTGTCAAACTGGCTGACGCGTTAGGCTACTTTCACATCTGCGCTCTCCCTTTCTGCTATTGAGATCCGTCATAAGTTGGGGGGGGATGCTTCCGTTTTTTCCCGCATTCATGGTCAATAGGGACAAAACTGAACTGAACGAAACAGTGTGCACCAGAATGCATTCCATTACGTTTGGTAGCATCCCCATCGCGGACAGAATAACGATGCAAAGCAGCGGTTTTCTGTCCGCGATGTGGTGCAGAGCAAGACGGATCCGTTCTGACACACAATGTAAGACAATGGGGATGGATCCGTTTTCTCCAACACAATAGAAAACGGATCCGTCCCCCATTGACCTTCATGGCTATTTTAGAGATAATACAACCGGATCCATTCATAACGGATGCAGACGGTTGTATTATCGTGACGGAAGCGTTTCTGCTAATCCAGCAATAACGCTGGTGTGAAGGTAGCTTTACATGTGCGCTTGGCAGCTGAAGGCATCTGTGTTGGTCCCATGTTCATATGTCCCTGCATTGCTGAGAAAAATGATGTTTTAATATATGCAAATGAGACTCTAGGAGCAACGGGGGCGTGGCTGTTACACCTAAAGGCTCAGCTCTCTCTGCAACTGTCGCATCCTCTGCACTTTGACAGGGCCAGGCGTGATGATGTTTACACTGCCTGGTCCTGTCAAAGTGGAAAGGGCAAGGCAGTTGTAGAGAGCTGAGCCTTTAGGTGTTACGGTAGCGCCCCCTTTGCACGTATTAGGACATGATATTTCTCCGCAATGCGGGCACATATGAACATGGGACCAACACAGATGCTTTCAGCTGCCAAGCGCACAAACAACAGGTCAGCAAGTTTTATAGGTACCAATCTGCTGGCAGATGCCCTTAAGGACATGGCATTGTTTGCGGTCACACGGCAGTATCTCAGCAGTCAGAGCATTATGTAAATTGCGTCATAGATTCCGTTACCACTCCCCTGCATAACGGAAACTGGACGGATCCGTTTTGCAGCCCATAGACTCTTTATTGTGACGGAATGAATAACGGAATGACTCTAAAGGCATTCCGTCATAGAATTGCGTTCTGGTCCGTGGTAATAGGAAATTCGCTCATCTCTAACTATAATCAATGGTACATATCTGAGGTAGTACAGGAGCTGTTAGAGTCTGTTCTATTATAGCGGCTTTGCCAACATTGGATTTTTCTGCTAACCTGTGGAAGCAGGAGAGTTTAAGCAGCACTTACCTCCTGACTGGCTCTTAAGCTGAGGTCTCAACTGGATGTGCTCCGGTATATCTGCATGCCAACAGGAGGACACCGGATCATTTCCACTCAGGACCTGGGCGAAAGAGCCTGCAGCCAGTCGGGAGGTCACGGGATCACAACCAGGATAACAGAACCAGCGGTGCAAATGAAGGGTAAGTACTGCTGACACGGTCTTCCTTCCACAAGTTGGATGAAACAGAGAATTCAGGTGAAGCCCAGGAGAACTCTTACCTCCTGTTTATTAGGGTTTTTTAGGACCCCCGGCCATCTGATATTGATGACCTATCCAAAGACTAGGTCATTACCATCTGTAGCCCACAGAATCTTTTTTCCCCTTTGGTGGGACTGCAGCAAATAAAACACTTACAGTCAGCTTTCCCTGTGGATTACAGTGGATCCCTTTGTGATCAGCTTAGTGTAAGGGGACCCTTTCAAAAAGTTGGGATTGGCCAAAGTGGATATTCCTTTTAAATTTCAGATCCTTTTAACATTATAAAAACATATTTCTACATGCAAACTATTTTTCTAACACGGAATAAAGAAACACAGCGGTATTTTACCCAACAGGATGCTGACGTGGCTACAAGTCTAGTCAATTGCAAATGGTTACTCAAAAATAGAGGTCATCGTGCCGTTGCGTGCTGGCACAAATGGTTTATCTATGGTCTAGGTCAGTGATGGGCAATGTGCGGCTCTCCAGCTGTTGAAGAACTACAACTCCCAGCATGCAAAGCCTGTCTATAGCTATCAGCCTACTGCAGGGCATGTGGGAGTTGTAGTTTAGCAACAGCTGGAGAGCCGCACATTGCCCATCACTGGTCTAGGTGGTCGCCCATTTGGTGGGAACACGATACTTACATTACTCTTAGTTGAGTACTCTGCCGATAGGTATATGAACAACTGCTTGACGTTCCAGTCAAATATCGGTTGCAAATGTAGGTTTATTAAGGAAAACTGTGTATTATTTCATGACAATGCATTTATAAATGACAGAAGGCCTGTCTAAATGGGCAACATCAAGGGATCAATGTATTATAAACCCCAAAATAATAAATGGGAAATGAATACACACTTTATAACTAATGGAGATTTTTATCTACAGATCGGCTCTTCAAAAGGTGACAGGAGCTTTCAATCGGGAGTGTCCTTTATACAGGGCGAGTCAAAAGTCTCAGAACACCCTTTTATTTCTAAAACGAAAGGAAAATTAAGTATCTGAATACACCAGCCAGTAATGGGTGGGCTCTTAAACATGGCTGCCATCTTGAAAGCCACCAAATTGGATCAAGGCCAAATTTTTCTAATGGGAAGGGGGCCATGTAGCACATCAGACCAGAATTTTCTCAGAAATCCATTGCCGCAATCAGATTTGCAATATGTCTTGTGGTTCAAAAGTTATCAATGCAGGAAGTTCAAAGGTTTAAAGTTTTGTGTTCACCAAGGACGACACATTGAACATGCCAAATAGCTGTGTATCACAGGGAATGTTCCCAGTTGTAGCAACTTTCTGCGTTGATAACGTTTCCACCACATGAGATATTGCAAATCTGATTGCAGCAACTCATTTCTGAGAAAATTCGGGTCTTCTTTGATATGCTACATGACCCCCTTCCCATTGGAAAAAAGTGCCCCTGATCCAATATGGCAGCTTTCAAGATGGCAGCCATTTTCCAGGCATAGCCTAAAAGATAGGTCTCCTCACCCATTACTTGCCGGGGTATTCAGATATTGCATTTTCCATTTTGTTTTTGAAATAAAAGGGTGTCTTGTAACTCTTGACTCACCCTGTAGAACCCTTATTAATGCCATAATTGTTAGTTTAATGAAGCTGATCTGTAGGTATGACATGGACAGATCTCTACGATCCTGTTAAAGAGGTTGTCCGGGTTCAGAGATATCCCCCTCTTCACCCAGGCAGCCCCTCTGAGATGAGCTTTGGAGCATTTCATTTTCTGATGATCTCCCTCGCCCTGCGCTGTATCGGAGACCCGGTACGTTACTGGATGAAAAAGCCCAGTGGGTGTATCAGAGTATGAAATGCTCCGATGCTCATCTCAAGGGGGCTGCCTGGGTGAAAGAGGGGATATGTCCAGGTTGATTTCCCTTTAAAATCCAGTAGGCCTCGCTCAAGGAAAAACTGTTATCTAAGCATATCAATGGCATATCTACTGGATCATATCTTTCTCACCAGTTTAGGAGCCAAAACCCGTAAATCAGCACTCCGTGCACGGACCTCATCTAAAGAAGCAGAACTGTAGTTTAAAGCATGGGGAATGGCAGAGCAGCAGCCTCTGTAGGCATTTGTCAGACTACCTCACACTCCCATTAGACAATGCAGCTAAGCTGTAGTCACTGACATAGCTGTGCCCTAAATCCGACAAGCAGGTAAGTAGCGGTGCCATACCTAGAGACTACAACGTCACTGACACTTTATACTAAAATACATTTTCCGGGAACAGACTGGCTGCAGGGCTAATTCTGGCACCGATAGTGAGAGCAAATATAACCTTGTGCCTGCAGAATGTGTTATCAGGTTTCTCAATATTCAGGAAAAGCATAAAAGAGAAGCCTATAAAAACCATAAAATCACTTAGTTCTGTAGAAAAGAAAGGATATCGGCATTTATATCAAATATGAGGAATCCCAGGTCGCTCTTTTCTCTGGGGCCAGTGAAATCTTCCACATTCTCTCTGCAAGACAAGGAGAGGAAACATTACAGATGGTCATTTCAGGCGCTTTTCACCCCACGCTGTGGACGAGTGGCCACGTGTGTGGGACGGATCTACCCACAAGTGGATCTACTGGTATTCCACGGCAGCAATTCCTGCACCAACCGTATGGAAACGCCGCAGGTTTAACCCTCTGCATTGTGAAGGGTGATAAATTAACATCTGAACGTGTGTAGCGTCTCTACATAGTATATAAGACCGAAAAAAGACATTTGTCCATCCAGTTCGGCCTGTTTCCTACAAGTTGATCCAGAGGAAGGCAAAAAACCCCTGTGAGGCAGAAGCCAATTTTCCTCACTTAAGGGGAAAAAAAATTCCTTCCCGACTCCAATCAGGCAATCAGAATAACTCCCTGGATCAACGACACCTCTCTAGTAGCTATAACCTGTAATATTATTACACTCCAGAACAGGGCTGTGGAGTCGGTAGATAAATTGTCCGACTCCGACTCCTCAGATTTTGAAACTTCCGACTCCGACTCCTCTGTATTTAATATGCAAATACGAAGCTGTTCCACCAAGTTCTTCTAATCTCCTCTAGCACAGAGAGGTAGTTGAGCAGAAGCTGCTGCCTTCTCCTTTGTGTGCTGATCTTCTGCTGAAGATAGAGCAGTGGGAGGATCCAGGAAGGGGCAGGGGTAGGGGCATTTATTTTAAAACATGATTTTCCTAGTAGAATCCCATAGTCATGTTTAAAATTTAAGCTAACAATCTGAGTTTACATGTTTTATAGCCTTAGCTGAATGATAGCAGTTTTTCAAATGGTTTACAGCTTCAGTCTTGAACTACTGACTATCCATTCCCTTCACTTATACAAGTGTCTCCAGTTCTTAATCAGTTATCAGTGAGAGGCGAGGATAACCATGGGTTCCCTGTAACAGCAGACCACAAGACAATGGAAAGTGTAAGTATTGCCGCTCCTTAAAGGGACACTGACAGGCTGATTTTCCAGCTAAAGATATATATATATACTGGTATTCATCAGAGAATTAGGAATAAAACTATACTAATGTTACCCCCAGTTAAGCTGTACTTGTGTTTAAAAACATTTTAATCTGTATGCAAATTCACTATTTTTGTGCCCAATGGGGCAGCGTCTCCTGCGGCTTTGTGCCCAGCCGCGCCCGAGTACAGCTTCCCAGCGCTGTTCCCCTCGTTATTATTCACTGCACTGGCCTTTTTTTCAGGCTAGCCGAACGCTGAATTCCTGCGCAGGCGCACGTGTAGAGTGCTGGCAGCAGCCTCATCTGGCTATGCTGAGGCTGTGCCAGCTTTCTCTCTTCCTCCTCGCTACCTAGTCCTGTCTAGTGCTGCCAGTACTCTACATGTGCGCCTGCCCCTTGGGCACAAAGGTAGAGAATTTGCATATTGATTAAAACGTTTTTAAACACAAGTAAACCTCAACTGGGGGTAACAGTCGTCTAGTTGTATTCCTAATCCTCTGATGAATACCAGCAGATATATCAGCCTGTCAGTGTCCCTTTAACTGCATAGTGAAGCATATGAAAAGCTTCTTCACGGTCACTTAACGTCTTTGTTTAGCGGTAACGTGACGCACTGCATGCATTGGCCTTTATTCTTACAGTAGAGAAGTAATTAATTATAACTTTATCTGAATTGGGACATTTAAACTTGCTTTTTTTTATTCCAATTTTTTTTTATTCCAATTTAAATCTAGTAGGAGTCGGTCCATTTTTTGCCGACTCCGACTCCAGGTACCCAAAATTGCCTCCGACTCCGACTCCACAGCCCTGCTCCAGAAATACATCCAGGCCCCTCTTGAATTCCTTTATTGTACTCACCATCACCACCTACATGCCTGCCTATACTGATCACATTAAGGATAATGCAGCAAAAAAAAGAAGCAAAAATAAAAATGCAAACCAGATTTTTAAAAACTATGAGAGGCAAAAAGGTTTTCCCCTGAAAAGACGGGATGTTGGGATGTTTCATCTCAAAGAAAACCTGTCACCACAAAATACAATGTAATCCACAGGCAGCAGGTTATAGAGCGGGAGGAGCTGAGCAGATTGATATATAGTTCTATGGGAAAAGATTCAGTAAAATGTGTAATTATACATGTATATCTCCGCTCTTTCTGAGCTCAGTTGTACACAGGGGAGGTGTTATCAGTCATTACTGGCACCAGAGACAATCAGATGCCAACACAAGAGCAATAAAGCATGTGTATGAGCCCCTGGTGCCCATAGTATCACTCCCATTACTGGCACCAGTGATGATCGGATGCTACAGCTGGAGCAATCTCCATCCCAGAGACACTGGTCCATGTGTACGAGCCCCTGGTGCCCATAGTATCACGGTTGCGACTAGTTCCCATCCTGCAGATTCACCTAGTTAATTATGAGGATGGGAACTAGCTTGCTCAGTGTGAACAGGCTAGTTCCCACCCCACAAAATAACCTTTTGCCCCCTAGTGGTCAGGTAATGTATAAGGATGGGAGCTAGCCGGTTCACTGTGAAGGCGCTAGTTCCCATCCCGCCAAATGACCTTTCTTCATTATTACCATGCAGGTTATTTAGAGGAGGACATTATGTAAAAGAAGAAGGACAGAGGGAGACCTACAGCGCAAATAGTATGATCTACTTCAGCCTCCTTCTCACTTTATCGCTTTGCAGTTGCTATTTGCTATTCATTACAGTTTACAGCCTAATTCTCCCTTTAGTAAAAACCCATAATCTACATTAAGTTGTACCCTCGCGGGCTCGCTTTGCTCGCCACGCATCGGGCTTGGCCTCGCTGCGCTCGGCTCTTATAAAAACTAACTCCATGCCGCCATTGATGGTAAAGAATGAACTGGATAGTAAAGAAAAGTGAGAAGAGGCTGTGGGCGGGGCTTCACTGTGACATCACAGGGCAATCTGCGGGATAGGAACTAGTCGCTACCATAGTATCACTCCCATTACTGGCACCAGTGACGATCAGATGCTACAGCTGGAGCAATCTCCATCACTGAGACACTGGTCCATGTGTATGAGCCCCTGATGCCCATAGTATCGCTCCCATTACTGGCACCAGAGACGATCAGATGCTACAGCTGGAGCAATCTCCATCACTGAGACACTGGTCCATGTGTATGAGCCCCTGATGCCCATAGTATCGCTCCCATTACTGGCACCAGAGACGATCAGATGCTACAAGAGCAATCTCCATCCCGGAGACACTGGTCCATGTGTATGAGCCCATGGTGCCCATAGTATCGCTCCCTTACTGGCACCAGTGACGATCAGATGCTACAGCTGGAGCAATCTCCATCACTGAGACACTGGTCCTTGTGTATGAGCCCATGGTGCCCATAGTATCACCCTCCAGTAGCTGGCACCAGTGACAATCAGATGCTACAAGAGCAATCTCCCTCACTGAGACACTGGTCAGGGTCTACGAGCCCCTGATGCTTATAGTATCACTCCCATTACTGGCACCAGTGACGATCAGATGCTACAACAAGAGCAATCTCCATCACTAAGACACTGGTCCATGCGTACGAGCCCCTGGTGCCCGTCGTATCGCCCCCATTACTGGCACCAGTGACGATCAGATGCTACAACAAGAGCAATCTCCATCACTAAGACACTGGTCCATGTGTACGAGCCCCTGGTGCCCGTCGTATCACTCCCATTACTGGCACCAGTGATGATCGGATGCTAGTATCACCCTCCAGTAGCTGGCACCAATTATGGCTTTCCAAGTTAAAGTAGCAGTGGGCCCCATGTCAGCACAGCAGGGACAGCAGCATGCACCAGAACAATGCATTCTGGGAAGAGGACTTTCAGCTGGAGGACCTCACCAACCTCATCTACACATCTGGACACACAAGTGGAGTCCCCCTTTAAGAGCATATGGCAGGACGGGCAGCCTGCACACCAGCCCCTCCAGGGCACGGAGCCGCAGGGCCAGTACTCACAGCGTCACCCGGGAGACGTGAATGTTCACAGGCACCACTCGGTCTTTGAAAGCGGTGGTGATGAAACAGCCGAAAGTGAGAGCGGCCATAACACTCAGGGAGAAGGCGAAGAGGGAGTTAGCCCTGGACAGCACTGTGTTCATTGTGGCGGATGGGACGGACAGGGCAGCGCGGCTGTCACTGATGAATTAACAGGCAGGAAGCTGGGGCTAATGCTGAGCTGTCCGTCTGAGCCAAGCGACTCGCCGTACACAGTCACTTCCGGGTTACGAGGCCACCATACAGGAAGAGAGGACACGTAAGAGTCATGTGATTAAGCCTGAGCGGCCATTTTTGTTACTGGCTGCCTCCCGTCCAGTGGTTACCTGCTTTACTGTGATATGGAGCTTACTTTACCTACCATTAGGCTAGGCCTACACAACGAAATTTGTCGCACAACAAATAGGGCACAACTACACTGCAACATGTGTCGCGTGACAAATTTTATGATGGTAGTCTATGGTGTCGCATTCCGACATGCTGCGACGCGACAGTTGTACTGTCGTGTCGCAGTCGCAGCATGTTGCATGTCGCAAAGCGACACCATTGACTACCATAATAAAAATTGTCGCGCGACAAATGTCGTAGTGTAGACCTAGCCTAAGTCTGACAAGCCAGCCTGCCTCTAGCAATTAGGTGAATTAACCCCTTCCTCGCCCTTATTTTTCACCTTCCTGAGCATACTTATTTTTTATCACTTTATGTGGTAATAACTTTGGAGCGCTTTTACTTCTCCAACCGATTCTCCGTGTTTTTTTTTCTCGGGACACATCGCACTTCATGTTAGTGGTAAATTAGAGTTGATATGTTTTAACTTTATATAAGAATCCAACATTTACAGAGAACTGTAATACCTCATAAAATAATGATTAATTGTAGGGTGACCGTCCGTCCTCCTTTTGGGACATAAGAAAACTGTCCTGGTAGGATTTTTTATTTCATTACAATGTCCAGGACTCGGGAGTTGGGAGGCGCTGCTAGGAGGTCACTATTACTAATGAGCGCTTCCATTGTGGGAGCGGTGAGTGTATTGCTGGGATCATTCCCCACTCTCTGGTCTTCTTCCAGCAGCTGTCCTGTGTCCTCTGTCCTGACAATGTGCCTGCTCTGCCAAGGGTTGCTTTTTTTTGTTTGTTTTTTTGAGGCATGAGGTGACATTGTCATTGGTCAGGAGCAGACTGGGAACTTAAAGGGTTTCTGTCACCAGATTTGGGCATCATAAGCTGTCTGACATTAGCTATGTGCCAATGTCAGACCATCCTAATAATGTTAATCATATGCCCCTCTGACCTTTTATTAGGCTAAAAAAAGTCTTTATATTATATGCAAATTAGCCTCTAGTAGTAGGGAGGGCGTTGTCTCTGCTCCTAGAGGCTCCGTGTTCCCACTTACGGCCACGCCCCTCTTCTTTTGATTGACACTGCCGGGCAGCTCAGCTCTCCTGTCACCGGCCAAAATCCCGCGCCTGTGCCGTCCGCTTGTGTATTTGGCGCAGGCGCAGTGAGCTGCGCTGCCCGGCACTGTCAATCACAAGAAGAGGGGCGTGGCCGAGTGGAACACGAGACCTCTAGGAGCAGGGGCAACGCCCTCCCTGCTCCTAGAGGCTAATTTGCATATTAATATAAAGACTTTTTTAGCCTTATAAAAGGTCAGAGGGGCATATGATTAACATTATTAGGATGGTCTGACATTGGCACATAGCTAATGTCAGACAGCTTATGATGCCCAAATCTAGTGACAGAAACCCTTTAATGTGGCCCTGGAAAAAAACCTAAAAGTGGCCCCATGTTGTAGGCGGGTCCAAATTGGCAGAAGGCGTGGCAACAGAAGTAGGTGGGGCAAGAAATACCACAGTGCAGAACAAAATACTATCAGCAGAACCAGATAGGCTGAGAGCATCAGATCTTTATGTATCTGGGCATCGGCCCACCGGGAAATTTTCCTGTATGGTCTAGGCCCAGTCCGCCCATCTCATTGGTATAATTTCGGAGTACATACAGCGTTTTGATCACTTGATATTATGATTTTTGGGCAAAGTTTAATTTTTTTACAGCACTCACCTGATAAGGGTAAATCGTGAAATTTTTATAGAGAAGGTCGTTATGGACATAGCGATACCAAATATGTCTATTTATTTTTGTTCAGTTTTACACAATAAACTAATTTTTAAAAGGAAAAAAAATCATGCTTTTGTGTCGCCATTTTCTTAGCCGTATTTTTTTTACTTTTCGACGATGGTCCTGTGTGAGGGCTCGTTTTATGTGGCATAAGGTGTGATTTTCATTGATACCATTTTGGGGCACATATCACTTTTTGATCGCTCGATATTATGTTTTTTGTGAGACGAGATGACAAAAAATATGGCTGTTCTGGCATAGTTTTTATTTATTTATTCTTCTATGGCGTTCACCATATTTTAATAGAATTGGTCATTACGAACGTCACGATACTTAATATGTCTATTATCTTTTTTCAGTTTTACACAATGAAAGCATTTTGGCCAATCTGAGAGCCATATTTTTTTTATTTTTCTGTTCATGGTCTTGTAAAGACTCGTTTTTTGAGGAATGAGATGATGTGATCATTTGATATTACACTTTTTGAGAGACGGTTGTTCTGGCACCGTTCTTATTTTTTTTACAATGTTCACGCACACAAACGTATTTTTTTTACCGTTCCGTTTTTTTTGCGGACTGTATGCAAACCATTTACTTCAATGGGTCCGCAAAAAAAAACGGAAGTTACTTTGTGTGCATTCCGTTTCCATATGTCCGTATTTCTGAAAAAAAATAGAACATGTTCTATTATTGTCTGCATTACAGACAATGATAGTACTGTGCTATGAAGGGCCAGCTGTTCCGTTCCGCAAAATACGTAATGCACACAGATGTCATATGTATTTTTTGCGGACCAGCCTGAGCGTTTTCAGCAGTGCTGGTGGACAGAGCGGGGGTCTGGCTGTCAGTAACAGTCAGGCCCCTATCCTGATTGAGCGAGCACAGCTCCTGTGCCCACCCAACTAGCTTGCCATACATGGAAGGCGGATTGCGGGATGTCACTTACTGACGAAGGGTTTATACCAGCTAATTAATTTTTTGCCCTTTTCCCATTTATTCATATATGATAGGACCCCAACTTACAGCATACGAGTCACAGATAGTACTTACAACCCCCTTGGGCACACCCCAAAATGATTACACTCTGCCCACTAGACCCAGGGCTATCAGTTCTCCTAATGGGTAAAGTAGTACGTGGCGCTGCAATCTACCCAAAACAACTGAAGAAGGTTTCCCATGAATATCATGTGATTGGGGAGGGGGGGTGCCTGGTGTCGGACCCCCACACAATATCACACATGCTTTTCTGGTCTTCCATACTTCTTGTCTAAGGCAACACTTCTCCCGACCTCATTGTGGGACAGACCAAATGTAAGTCCACTACCAGGGTGTCTCTTTTAGCCTCCAGGAGCTACAGCAGCCTAAATCATACAATTATGTCACACCCAGTGTGGCAGAGACATCCCCTTCCATCAGCCTCACACTGCACTTCCCACCTCCTAGTGGGATCACGGTGATAGCTTTCGGCTACTGACTTGGGTGAAGAACTGCCATCTTCGTGCACATCATCATTACATTGCAGATAATTAAATGCATAATAACTAAATCTATAGAATGAAGTTATCCCTTCTCATCCCAGAAAGTCCATCCTAAAAGGGAAGGAAACACACATCAAATGTATAATAATCTTTAACACAGGGAACTAAATGCCCGTGGCCACATTATTTTGTAGGGCGGGTGCTGCTCCCACCCCCTTACAAGCTGCTGTAGTGGGTAGGGCGGGTGCTCCCACTCCCTTACAAGCTGCTGTAGTGGGTAGGGCGGGTGCTCCCACCCCCTTACAAGCTGCTGTAGTGGGTAGGGCGGGTGCTCCCACTGAAAGCCAGGCTCCCCACAGAGGAGGCAAAGACAATTTAATATATCTCTGTCTCCTCATCTGACCAAAGCCCTCACTCAGGCTCTCCGGCCTTCACCTCAGCGCAGTCTCTACCTTCTTATTCTCTCTCTGCAGCCACATACATCTGGCCTGGACTATCTTTCTATAGCTGTATTCTCAGTGCAGTGCTATGCTAAAGTATCCACCTGTTTCAAATAAGGTCCAACCACCATTAAATGGTATGCAATGGCAAGGTGAAAAGTGCGGCACCAGTTCTCTGCCGGAACAGCCTGCCAGAGTTCTCCGAAACCGGCACTGCCAGATGTAACCAGAATGCCCACCACCCCCCTCAACTATTAATGGGGTCCTGGGGAGATTCGTTCGAAATCCGGCAAAAATGCTGAGAATTGGCCAGACAGAAACCGCTGCATGCTGTGGTTTGTGTCCGGCCGATTCCCTGCCGGAACTGGCAGCCGGATCACCCCGCCACAGATGTGAAAGTAGCAGTTAGCATATTACCTGGGCTCCCCTTAGAGCAGGCATCCTCAAACTGCAGCCCTCCAGCTGTTGTAAAACTACAACTTCCACAATGCCCTGCTGTAGGCTGATACCTGTAGGCTGTTCGTGCATGCTGGGAGTTGTAGTTTTGCAACAGCTGGAGGGCCGCAGTTTGAGGATGCCTGCCTCGGAGTATGGGCTGTAGCAGATGTCTTCTAAACTGTGACAGGTCAGTCAATCATTTTTCAGAGAGATGAGAGAAATGTGAATATAGGCCAGTCATCACGCCATTCATAGCCGCTCTGCGTACCTGATCTACGCCAGTCAGTCCCAACCTTTTTACCACAGAACAACTGCTCAAAAATGTTTCCACGCCAAATGCCAATTCTGCCCCAAAATGCATTCTGTAGGAAACCCCGATCTAGGCTCAATGGACCCCTGAGATCCATGTGTAGTCCGCCTATATGGGGCCATGCCACAAATGATAAAGCATGTTGTAGTCTCGCCTGTTTTGTGGATAGGAATAGGCATTTCCGCAATGGGGTACGCGAAAAATGCGGAATGCATGTGAACCACATCCGTATTTTGCTGATCCAAAACAGATACATGGGGAGGCCTCAGACAGAGTAATATTGGTGGTCATGTATTCTTATACCATATAAAGGAATTTATGATAGTAACTAATATTATATGCGATAGCCTGCACGGTATTAAGAACAGCTGAAGTTGTTATTAAGAGGGGAGTAGACGACTAGACAGAGTATATACGGTTTTCCAACTTTGCAATGGCATTAGTACTGTCCCTCATAGACACATAAAGGGCTTGTTCCAGGTAATACACTATGGCCCCCACTAATCACGAGAAGGGTGGTTCTGCTCCTCCATATGGAGCGGCAGTACACATGCGGCTCTATTCAGATGGGGGAACACAGCAGATGCCTACCCCTATTCTTTGGGTAGGAGATCAGAGGCGGCTCTAGACTTTGTGAGGCCTTAGGCGAAACTTGAACATGAGGCCCCCACAATTTGTATTTGCGGCTCTCCCACAGATACATGGAGGGGGAGTGTTGACCACCGCTCCGGGCACAAGGACATTGGGAGATCACGGGGGATCTTATCGGCCGGACCCCCCCGATCAGACACTTATCTCCTATCCTTTGAATAGGGGATTTATTTTCCTATCCCGAGTACCCCTTTAATATGCAGTGACAACACAGTAAAGGGTTAATATGCACAATGACAACGCAGTACAGGGCTTATATTCACAGTGCATATTAACACTTTGCATTAACCCTGGCTATACTGAGATGTCACAGTGCATATTAACCCTGTACTGTGATATCACATTGCATTAACCCTGGCTGTACTGTATGTGACATCACTGTGCATATTAACCCTGTACTGTGACTAACAGTACAGGGTTAACATGCACAGTGAGTGACATCACAGTACAGGGTATACACAGTGATCTCACAGTCAGGGTTAAGCAGCCGCATGCTTGCAGCACATAGTACAGGGTGATCTTGTACCTTGGGCTCATATTCACTGGTCGGGCACCACTGTCTGTCTGTGGGCGGCAGCCAGACACGAACTGAGGTGAGGGCCCTGGCTCCTTCTTCTTCTCCCCTGCGTGGCTGCGCAGCGCTCTGGGGGGCGGAGCTGGCTAATGGCAACGTTGACGTGCCTAAGCGGCGGCACGCTCCGAGCCCCAGCAGCCACTGCTCTTTTAAAGAGGCAGAGACGAAGAGGGGCTCAGAGCGGCCGCGGGCCCCGCTGCAGCTCTTCCATTCCATTAGTCCGCTTTGGCCACCCGCCGTCCACGGAAGACAATAATTGTACTTGCGGCGGTGTTGGTTGGGAGCCAGAGCGAGGCCCCCACCAGCGCGAGGACTTAGGCAGCGGCCTAAGTGGCCTAATGGAAGAGCCGCCTCTGTAGGAGATAAGTGTGTTTTGTGGGACAACCCCTTTAATGAGTAGATCTATAGGCTTAGAAAGTATAGCTTGGAATCGGATTGAATACTGGCTGAAAGACCGTGTCCAGAACGTTGTTGTCAATGATTGCTACTGAGAATGGCCCTGGTTATAAGTGGTGGACCCCAGGGTTCAGTAGTATAAAATCCCATGAAAACGATTTAGGTCACCAGAGATGAACTTGCACATTTTTGCAGCACGCGTCTGTCAGTGCGATGATGAAAGTCACACATTCTGTCATCTGAAGATAGCGAATGACGCCAAGTAAGGAACATCATCACTTCCCTTGACACATTCTTTTCCTTTCTAGTGCGCTACTATGTGGACTGTATAAGCTTAGTTTTCACTCCCTTCTCACCATTTCTTTGTAGAAAAGTGACAAAATGTTCTTGGCAATTTCGCAGATGAGAATACAGTACATCTTGGAACAAAGGAGGCACATACTTGGCTTCTGACGCTTTTCCCTTTCTCCTGTTATGGGCATTGAGAACATTATCGGGTGAAGTCCGGCTATCATAGCTTCAGTACATGTTCACTCATTTTCAGGGTTTTACATGCACCGCTGTCTCCTGCTGCACTTTGTGATACATATTTTTGGAACCAGCACAATGAAATGGAAATGTATTTTACACCCATCATTTCAGATAAGCCTCTTGGTTTTATAGGGATGTGGAAATGCTGTCCAGAGCTATTTATACTGGCTATACATGTCAGAAGACAAAGCCATTATAAATCACGTTGCATCCAAGTTTCAGGACTGACTGACAGTTGGCAAAGGTGCAGCCATCATTGATTCTAGATAAAGATGAGTGCTGTGGAGATCTGTGCTAGCCATTATTAATTATCATAGAAACGCTGACGCCTGAGAGCCAAGACCAAAACCAGAATAGCATCAAATTCTCATACCTTTTTTGATACATTCAGTTTAATGCCCATTGTGGGATCTCTGTGTGCTTAAAGTACATATCAAGGTCCAGATCATGGACTATGTCATCTTGTCTGGGCTGGATAAGATCCAGTTGAAATATTAAAAAAATAAAATAAATCCCCCTGGCTTTCCAAACTACACAGGATAGTTTTTAAGGTTATGGTGTGCCAGGATGAAAGAACCAAAAAGCCTGAGCCCTAAATGCTTATTTTCAAAGGGTGTTATTCCAGGAAAAGGTCAGGTTCTTCCAGGTGACACTGTTGGTTCGTAGAAGCAGAACACGCAGGAAAGCTGGAGCAAGGGAGCAGAGAGCGCACAACATAAAGCAAAATGTACAAGAAAGAAGTTAGAGTAATAATGTCAGTGTGTCATGGCGACACTCTGTGACATCCCCCTGTCTGGGGTGGGCACAGGCACCGCGTCACTAGCCTAGCTTTTGCTCATGGCCAGCCACCAGACTCCTTTGTCCCATGTTGCAGACTGCATCCTGGATGCTAGGTCTCTTTCTGTGAGGGTATTAGTGTCTATTTGTTGAACTTCTCCCTGCAGCAGCGCAATGGTTAATTGCCCTTTTTCTTAGTGTTCAGCTGTTTGACCAATGAGCTCATCAACCCTCCTATATATGTTGGGCAGATTCTTCAACCCCTTGCTTAAGCAATCTTTTAGATTCCTTATAGTGTCGCTTTCTTGCTAGGCCGAAACAAGGTATAATCTATTTGCCTATCTGTGTACTGACTTCTGCCTGTTTCCTGACTCTCTACCACCTGACTTGACCTGTACCTGTTCACAGTACTGACCCTATGCCACCTGCCCTGCCCTCTGGACTGTTTCTCCAATTCGCACATACTCTGCCCGCCCTGAACTCTGCCTGTTTCCTGACTACGTGTATTGCCTGATGTCCCGGTGCTTCATACCGGCGGCTCTGACCCCAGCCAACCACACCAGGACTATTTCAAGAAGTAGTGGCCTGGTGGCTCCCCTGTAGCAAAGGCCAGATGCCTGTATAGGGGTTAAAGAGTGAAAACCAGGGGACCTCCAGGATAATGCCCTCAGGAATAGCCCAAAGCCAAACTGGTTGGTTGGCACAGTGGGTCCTCACTCGCTGTGCTTCTTAGCTTTAGCAAACAGCTGAAGAGACCCGTCTGAAGGGTGTGGTTGAACCTTCAGAATTGTGCAGTAGCACTTGTTTCACCCTTAGTACAGCACAAGTGTTTAAAGTGGTTGCTAACAAGATGGTTCTCATAGGGGAAGCTGCGGACCACCACACATTTGGCTCCTGCTGTAGATCTATGAATGGGAGACCAGGTAATACATGGCATTACCAAGTTCACAGTTGCAGAAGCTGCTCTTAAAGGGGTTTTACCATCTCAGACAATGGGGGCATACCGTTAGGATATGCCCCCATTGTCTGATAGGTGCGGGTCTCAACGCTGGGACCCGAACCTACAATGAGAACGGATCGGGGAAATGAACGGAGGGCGCACTAAGCATGCGCAGCCTCCCTCCATTCATTTCTATGGGGCTGCCGATATAGCCGAGCGCTGACTTCTATGTTAGCAGCGCTTGGTGGTGGACGAACCCCAGTAAATCCGGGCTCCTTCAGCCACAGCGCTCCCTGTTTCATTCTCATTGTAGGTGCGGGGTCCCAGCAGTGAGACCCGCACCTATCAGACAATAGCGGTGTATCCTAGCGATATGCCCACATTGTCTGAGATGAGAATACCCCTTTAATGGATCTGTGTTCTGGCTAATAGAGGAAGTTTGGGGCAGGGGATCTTGGATATTCATATGCCCTAATAATCCAACCACAGAAACCCCCCACTATTTCCGACAATGTGCCAGTTTAAAGGGGTATTCCAGGATTTTAATATTTATGACCTGTCCACAGGATAGGTCATGAATATCTAATCAGTTGGGTCTTTCAGCTTCTTCGCCAAGTCAGACCACCTCCAATCAGATATTGATTAGTCTCCAAAACCCCCTTTATCTCCTGTTCACCAAGGAAAGCAGGTCACACATACAAGATGTCTCCCTATTGAAATGAATTGAGGTACGTGAAATGCTGAGAGGTAATGCTGGACAAAATCCACTGGTTCTCAGGATCAAAAGTGGTCTTAATTAGAAAAAAAGAGACCTATGTGAACCCAGCCTTACGTTTCAATGGGAACTAAATAACATTTTCAGGGGACAAGGATTGTGATGAGACAGGTCTCTGATACATTTGGTTAGATGGACACTATCAGGACAGGTTTTCAGCCTCTGGAGAAAAATGTGAATGTTTCCATTTACTAGCTGCAAGCAGAAATCTTAATAGGCGAGGAAATGCACCACAGGGTATATTGCTGTGATTAAAATCTGTTATAAATAATGTTTCTGGAAATTGTGGAGATGCTTGGCGTGACTGCAGATTGTAACTGTTCTCCTGATTCAGCGACACCAGGAACGTGTTTGTTGTTAGAAGTCACTGAGGAAATAAAGGCAGATTTGTAATGCTTTTAGCAAAGGTGGATGAGATCATGCGGACTGGTGTGGATGTCGGATTTTTGTGATTCATGGGAACAAGCAGAGAGGCATGTGTAAAATGATGTGTGCTATGTATCAATGCTGATCACAAGAGAACTAAACACATGTGAAACAATAATAGATTTACTGCCTCTGATCCTCTAATCTGCGGTTTACGGTCGAATTTACTAGTACGAGGGAGCGCAGTGCGCAATGTAAGGGAATGCCAGAGTGCATTTAAAGGTATCCTCCATCCACAGGATAAGGGATAACTGATCAGTGAGGGTCCTCCACTAATGCCAAGAATGGGGATCCAGTTCCCCAAAACTGTTGTAGTGATGGGCCGGCATGTGCCCTGATGCTCCATTTATTCTCTATGGGACTGCCGGAGTACAGGACTCGGCTACTTCCAGCAGTCCCATAGAGAATGAATGGAGCAGCAGGTCTCTTGCTGGACCAGATTGGGGGAACGAACCCCCGTTTTTGGAATCGGTGGAGATCCCAGCAGTTACACCATCACCAATCAGTTATCTCCTATACTGTGGATAAGGGGTAACTTCAAAAATTGGCATAACTCATTTTAGGGATTCACAGCCATTATGTAATTGATAATTTATATGTTGTACTGCAAAACTACTGGTGTCGGCATTATTTTTGATTATTTCTTATCTACATGCTATCGATGTGTAGTGATGCTGGTAAACTGGACCTCACCTATAACAGTTGACTTTCCAAAGTATTAACAGTGTCACTTGGTGGTTAGATAACCTTAGATAGTGGTCAGATAACCTCAGATAGTGGTCAGATAACCTCAGATAATGGTCAGATAACCTCCGATAGTGGTCAGATAACCTCAGATAGTGGTCAGATAACCTCGGATAGTGGTCAGATAACCTCCGATAGTGGTCAGATAACCTCAGATAGTGGTCAGATAACCTCAGATAGTGGTCAGATAACCTCGGATAGTGGTCAGATAACCTCAGATAGTGGTCAGATAACCTCAGATAGTGGTCAGATATCCTCAGATAGTGGTCAGATAACCTCAGATAGTGGTCAGATAACCTCAGATAGTGGTCAGATAACCTTGGATAGTGGTCAGATAACCTCGGATAGTGGTCAGATAACCTCGGATAGTGGTCAGATAACCTCGGATAGTGGTCAGATAACCTCAGATAGTGGTCAGATAACCTCAGATAGTGGTCAGATAACCTCAGATAGTGGTCGGTCAGATAACCTCAGATAGTGGTCAGATAACCTCAGATAGTGGTCAGATAACCTCAGATAGTGGTTGGTCAGATAACCTCAGATAGTGATCAGATAACCTCAGATAGTGGTCAGATAACCTCAGATAGTGGTCAGATAACCTCGGATAGTGGTCAGATAACCTCAGATAGTGGTCAGATAACCTCGGATAGTGGTCAGATAACCTCAGATAGTGGTCAGATAACCTCAGATAATGGTCAGATAACCTCAGATAGTGGTCAGATATCCTCAGATAGTGGTCAGATAACCTCAGATAGTGGTCAGATAACCTCAGATAGTGGTCAGATAACCTCAGATAGTGGTCAGATAACCTCGGATAGTGGTCAGATAACCTCAGATAGTGGTCAGATAACCTCGGATAGTGGTCAGATAACCTCAGATAGTGGTCAGATAACCTCAGATAGTGGTCGGTCAGATAACCTCAGATAGTGATCAGATAATCTCAGATAGTGGTCAGATAACCTCAGATAGTGGTGAGATAACCTCAGATAGTGGTCAGATAACCTCAGATAGTGGTCAGATAACCTCGGATAGTGGTCAGATAACCTCAGATAGTGGTCAGATAACCTCAGATAGTGGTCGGTCAGATAACCTCAGATAGTGATCAGATAATCTCAGATAGTGGTCAGATAACCTCAGATAGTGGTCAGTTAACCTCAGATAGTGGTCAGATATCCTCAGGATTACAGTAGGGAAGAACTGTATATCAACTAGACGTTTACAGGAGAAATATATGTAGCATGATCAACACTGGCAGGCAAGAAATAGACAGAAATAACTCATGGATATATGGCGGGAACTGAATGATGGTGGCGATGGGTGAAGGAGATGGAAGCCAGGTAATGGAGCATATAGGAGATGGTAATGGGATTCAGGGAGGGAGGGGTGAATGACAAGGAAAATGTCCATACTGTCTAGTTAAGATCCCTCATCTACTCTGCTACCGTATTACTTTGTGGATTTGTCACACAAAAATCTGCACTGAAAATCCACAGGTAATACGCCAGAGCCGGAGTGACTGCAACCCTGTGCATCCCCTATAGCTAGGCCTCTGTCAAACACTGCCATATTGAGAAGAAGCTCAGTACACAGTATCCTGCTGTTTTCTTCAATATTACAGGCAAACTGAAACATTGATATCCCAGATCTGTAGCTCGGCGTCTTCTGATTAGCTGCTGTGTGCAAACACAAGCCCTGCACAAGCAGTGCATGGAGAGCTAATTCCTGTAACCGCTAAAGCAGAAGGATTATAAAGAGCAGACTACTAAACCACCAGTAAGAAAAGGAGATTATCAGGTAACTGCTGCTCATGTATACTAAAGGAAATGAGCCTAAGGCCACATGCACACAAACGTATTTTGTTTCCGTGTCAGTTCCGTTTTTTTGGTGGATTGGATGAGGACCACTTCATTTTAATGGGTCTGCAAAAAATACGACCAACACACTGTGTTCCATAGCCCCACAAACAATATAGAGCATGTCCTATTCTTGTTCAAATCCAACCAAGGACAACATCTGCTTGGAGTTTGTATGCTCTCCCTGTGTTTTCTCCAGGTACTCTGGTTTCCTCCCACGCTGATAGGGAACATAGATCCATCGCGGACAGCAAGTGATGAGCACGTCTGTAAAGCGCTGTGGAATATGTCAGCGCTATAAAAGTGAGTAAAATAAAAAAGTATTCAATACAATTATTTATCATCTATGAGAACTCTTATCTTGGTCTAAGAGATGTATGATGGACTCCTTTATTACGGTATCCATAGCAATTATCACACACCTTTCCACAGGGTCCAACTACACAAAAACATTTCATGTAATGTTTCTCAAGGATGTTGCAATGTGACACTCGACATGCTGTGACTGTGATGCAACAGTCGCAAAAACCGAACCCTAAATGACATATAAAGCTCTGAAAACTATAATCCCGAACCTAGAGGCACAGGATGAGCAGTGCCCCTACGAGATAGACCCAAAAGAAAAGTATTATATATTGCTTAAAAATAATATTTGCAATTTCTGTATCACCCTTTAGCAATGTGGCATCAGTGGTTGCAATCTGTGTGGTCTCGTGGAAGAGCCCTTTGATAAACGTTGCCCCATATTTGCCAAATCTCCTAGATTGGGCATCTCCTATAAAAAGACAGGATTCCAAGTGAAAACAACACTGATTCTGTCAGGAGCCACCAGTCACTTACTGGTGAAGAGAAGGCTGGCACTGGTGTCACGATCAGTGTGGGAGGAAAACACCACACTAAACACTGGAGGGAAGGGGAAAAGTAACTAGGCCAGGAAACTAGGGAAGGAACAGGTCACACCCTAGCACAAACCTAATTCGAGCCCTGACTACCTATCAATATGAACAGACCTTCATGGTAGTAAAGTTCATATGCCGTAATCCTTGAGCCCTAGCTCATCCTATAGGGTCCTGAAATAGGGTCAGGATCAGAGACGACCTATTCCTCCCCAGATGGATGAATAGGAGTCTCTCTCTCTGGCCAAGATACAAACAAAATACAAATAGAGAAGACAAGGCTAGCCTCAGGTAGAACAACGGCAGCTCCAGAAGCACAGAGCTTCAGGTAGAACAACGGCAGCTCCAGAAGCACAGCAGAGTTCCAACAAGCAGCTAGCTAAAAGTCCAGGAGGAAAATCTATAAACCGCACCTCCAAGAGTGAGAAGTGGCTACTTAAGGGGGAAGGCAAATTACCAACAAGCAACACCTGAAGCAAGGGGTGGGGTATTCCCCAAAACACAGACACAAAAAGATCCACAAGGAACTTGTCAATTTAACCCACGTGATGCCAGTCTCACTGATTTCCTGGTACCAGCCACAGGAACGTCCGTGACAACTGGTCATGGGAGCTCTCCCGAGTGGCCCTAATAATGGGGACTTTATGACTGTAGTTATTGGAGTTTAGTTGTTTTCGCACCTAAACAATTAGTATCTGTATGATTTACAGCATCCTAAAGAATTCCTTCTGGATAGTGACTTCTCCCTCCATATTATTTATATGAAGGGACGGTATAAACCTATAATACACAGGCCGCATGCACTTTAGTGTTTAGATCTGCACATAACTATTATTAGCACTAACATGAGACAGCACTTTTAAATTGTTTGACGTCAGTAATTGGCGATGACTGTAGACTGGACCTGGAAGTTGTGCCCAGCATAAATAAGCCCATATTTTCAGCAGCAGGCATCATGAGCACCTGGTATCTGGTTTCCCTAGTACCAGCTGTTGTGAGCAGCTTCTGGCGGTGGCCATGTGATCCTGCCAATAGTTCAGACCCTCTCCTAAACAGTGACAAAGGCTCTGGGACAGCTATGACGGTGCTGGAGGAAAAACCCTTTGCTCTGCAACTCTCCAATGTCTACTTCACTATCGTGGCACTTTTCTGCTTCAAATTGTTTGTGAAAATCAGCCTTGCCATCCTCAGCCATTTCTATATAGTCAAGGGAAACCGTAAAGAAGCTGCACGAATACAAGCAGAATTCTACACCGTGACCCAAGGACAAGGTACTGTGCTCATTATAGTCCTTCTAGTGCTCTGGTAGATCTACAAATACAATAACACTTTCTTACAATGCAACACAGTGGCACTAATGTATCAGTCTGAAAAGTCAAAAATACCTAAAGAAAATATGTATTGAGCATGTCTCTTGTATGTACGTGTTGTGAAAGTGCCCTCACCCCATCAAGGCCAACAGCTTGCAATTTCCAATAGATGGGGGCGTAACTAAGCAGTTGTAAAACTGCAACAAATGTATCACATTTGATGGATCAACTTGCAGGATAACAGGCTGAACTAGATGGACAGATGTCTTTTTTCAGCCTTACAAACCATGTTGCTATGTTACATTATGTATCAACCTGTGATCAAATTATATGAGCAGAATAGTTACATGACCCCAGTGCTTCTCCTTCCTGACTGTACAGTTTCAATGTGGTCAGGAACAAGTCAAGTAAGAATGGTGTGAATTTCATGTTTCTAGCCTATAAATACAGTACTTCTAATTGAAAATGTCCCCCGTTACTACAGTTATTTACTCACTTATTTAGCACTAATGAAGGTCACAGTCTAATTTTTTCTATCGATATGTCTTTGGAGTCTGGGAGGAAACAAAAGTGCCTGGAGAAAATCCACGCAAACACAGGGAGAACATACAAACACCATGCAGATATTGTCCATGGTCGGATTCGAACCTAAGGCCCAAGCGCTGGACGGTACCAGTACTAACCACTGAGCCACCATGTAGATTTATATTCTGGTAAAATTTGACAAAGTTTATAAATTATCACTTTATCTACTAAAACAGCTTATCAAACTGCAAATTCCAAAAAAACACAAATACATTTTTCAATACATAGTAAATTACTGTAGATTGGGTGTTCACACTTATTTTTGCATTATGTTAGATTTGTGGCTTCCTCCAGAGACTTTATAATTACTAGGCAAGACTGATTATTGTCAAAATATATGTTATCAGCGGCTACACCCAAAGACTGGCAGTAGAAGAGAGGTGCTCACCCCAAAAAGCCTCACCTTAAAACTAGGATATGGAGATATGTGAGAAATAGTAGGGGGCACACTAAACAAGAGGGAGCAAGTAGATATGTTAATAGTACACGCCTTTAATTAATAAAATTAGATAGAATGGATATCAGAGAAATAAAAAACCAATGTAGTAACATAGTTAGTAACATAGTATATAAGACCGAAAAAAGACATTTGTCCATCCAGTTCGACCTGTTTCCTGCAAGTTGATCCAGAGGAAGGCAAAAAAACCCTGTGAGGCAGAAGCCAATTTTCCCCACTTAAGGGGAAAAAAATTCCTTCCCGACTCCAATCAGGCAATCAGAATAACTCCCTGGATCAACGACCCCTCTCTAGTAGCTGTAGCCTATAATATTATTACACTCCAGAAATACATCCAGGCCCCTCTTGAATTCCTTTATTGTACTCACCATCACCACCTCCTCAGGCAGAGACTTCCATAGTCTCACTGCTCTTACAGTGAAGAATCCTTTTCTATGTTTGTGTACAAACCTTTTTCCTCCAGACGCAGAGGATGTCCCCTTGTCACAGTCACAGTCCTGGGGATAAATAGATGATGGGACAGATCTCTGTACTGACCCCTGATATATTTATACATAGTTATTAGATCTCCCCTCAATCGTCTTTTTTCTAAAGTGAATAACCCTAATTTTGATAACCTTTCAGGGTACTGTAGATCCCTCATTCCAGTTATTACTTTAGTTGCCCTCCTCTGAACCCTCTCCAGCTCTGCTATGTATCTAAAAGAAATATATATAAAACATCAGAAAAGATGAAAAATCTATATAAAACATCAGAAAAGATGAAAACATCCGATGAAATAAAAAACCAATGTATCTAATGTATCTTTTAGATGCATTGGTTTTTTATTTCTCTGATATCCATTCTATCTAATTTTATTATTTAAAGGCGTGTACTATTAACATATCTACTTGCTCCCTCTTGTTGAGTGTGCCCCCTACTATTTCTTACAAGACTGATTATTGTGTTGCCTTTGGATATAGCTCTGCTATGCTGAGTACTAGCAACACACAGATCTACTGGGTAACTTTGTATTTTTTCTAAGGCACTGTTAGTGAAAAAACACTGCTCATGCTCCCTACCATATTGAAAATTAAAACCAAACAATGGAAAAACTGTCTGAATGTGGATGAGACCTCATTTTGGTTATCCTACCATAGGATATCAGTCATCTTTAGTTGATTCTTCGGGGTTTGTCATCTTCCTTCTGTGCACTAACACATGTGAATTGCTCATGGCTTTCATACTGTACATAATTAGGTTCTCTAGGATTTTACTATTAATGGCTTATCCTCAGAATAGGCAGCGGACAGAGGTGTGTCGTTCCAGTGCTGACTTCCAGCATCAGACTGACCCACCAGAGTACCAGAGGATTCTCCAGTGAGCCCCAAAGGTCCATGAGCAAAAAAAAATAATAATAATAATTTTGGAGCTTCCTTTGGAGCCGATCACTTGCCTCTAGGATCAATTTTTGGAATCAAAACCTATAAGGCCTCTTTCACATGAGTGGTATTGATTGTGTATTGAGGATCTGCTCAGGGAAAACTGATGGTTTTGCATACAAGTTCAATCATTTTTTTCTGTAATTGTGTTCAGTGTGGCATTTTTTCCATCAAGATTGTTTCCAGATTGTGTTTTTCATGCGTGTAAAAAAAATAATAATGAAGAATAACAATCTACATCTCCTAATGACCATCAGTGAAAAATGTATAGCACCTGGATGCCTTCCGTTTTTCATGCAAGCCCCGTTCATTTCTATGGAGACAGTATGCATAGATAAGGACTACAAGAGAGTCCAAGAAGACTATTATAGGAATGCACATCCAACCATACAACTAGTAAAATACAATTTTTTAATATGAACAAAAAGGAGACACACAAAAAAGGGCGTCTTCTCTTATCCGGCGGTAGTCCATGTGTGGGTATTTGGCACAGGGTGTGATGCATTGCTCTAGCTCTTATTGATGCTGTTTAGTCTTTTATTCTACATTATGCTCATCTTTTGATTGATTGCATGTATATGTTCATGCCTGTGCTAAGCTATTTGGTTATGGTATTTTGACATTGTATTGTGCCCCGGACTCCGCCGCAGTGTTGGGTCATTGTATACCCACACTGGATGCCATTGTATACAATTTTTAATGTTTTTTTGTGTGTCTCCTTTTTGTTCATATTAAAAAATTGTATTTTACTAGTTGTATGGTTGGATGTGCATTCCTATAATAGTCTTCTTGGACTCTCTTGTAGTCCTTATCTGTGCATATTGTTGTTTTCGGACTATGGATTACACTCCACTTCATTATTTGTGAGTGTGTGCCCCTGAACTCTTCTGTGTGGTTCTATGGAGACAGGATTGCGTGAAAAAAAGCATAATATAGAACATGCTGCAATTTTTCCTGAACACAAGGAGGATGCATAAAAATTGATGCTTATGTATACAGAGCTATTGTAATAAATGGGTCAGGATTCAGTCCGGATGCTATGCGTTCACAACACGCATCGCATCCAGACGGAAAACTCACTTGTGTGAAAGAGCTCTAAGACTTTATTGATTATACTGGGGTTGGGCCCTGAGAATGATTTGCTCTGGTGGGCCCAAGGGACCCTAGTCTGGCACTGCTGACTTCTGAAGCTACCCCTGAAACAGTGGCAGGAGTATGGGGTGAAGGACCCCTGCCAATCAGATGAGGTTAGATCAATAGAGAAATCCTGGATAACCCCTTTGAGGAATATTCTAATCACAGACGTTGATAGCTTATTCACGGAATGTGCCATGAAATCTAATAGATGCAGGTCCTACCTCTGGGACCTGCATCTATCTCTAGAACAGGTATCACCCAACCCTGTCCTTTCTCACTCCTTCCCATTGGTCACCCTAGTGAGGCTGTGATTGGTGACCAGGTTTTCTGAAACAGCTAAACTCGCGGTGCTACACTGTTTCCGTAACTCCCATAGTGGTGAATGGTAGGTTTGGCAACAACGTAGCACAGTGCGCTATCCTGTTTCCATATCTCATAGATTTTTGGAAACAGTATAGCTCACTGTACATTGACTTATAATGGGGTTCATTGGATTTGGTTATCTTTTAACCAGAAACCTGATTTACCAGAATCCTACCTTTATCTATTTGACATTACTAGGGTCATGGACAGTCCATTTCAATCAAATGTGCAACGTTTCACAAAAGAGAGGACTGCTTTATAGTTTATCTCCTCTACTGGGTTGATGGACAAGGCAATATCAATTGTCTGACAGGGCCCTGTTACCAGTCCATTTTGC
Organism: Bufotes viridis; assembly: GCA_033119425.1. NCBI lineage: Eukaryota > Metazoa > Chordata > Amphibia > Anura > Bufonidae > Bufotes > Bufotes viridis. The sequence goes on along the minus strand of CM065589.1, from coordinate 506,741,128 downwards.
TTTAGATTTTAACACAAGAATTTAACACAATTAGGCAATTTAACAATATTTTATATAAATTATACGATAAAAATATGTTAAATAATACACTGAGAAATCTTGAATTTGGGACAATATACTTAGGGCCCTCTGTGCCACTTTTTCTAATAAATATGAATCCATTGGAAAAATGGGCAGAACTCAAGTCATTCAAGTTGCGTCTTAGCAACAGATTTTTTTTTGTTACTGAACATAAGCTTTGAAAGGGTTCTGCCGTTTTTCTATGCAAGCTTAGATTAGCCCTGTAAAATGAAATTTTCTGGAATTTTCTAATATAAGTTGTGCATTTAGTTCTAATTGCTTGCTTGCTAGCTTGCTTTTAATGGACCAACCTTAAGACCCAATAGACGAGTATACAGTTATATCTAGTCTAGGCAATCCTCCGTGAGATGAGCATTTACCATTGCAGCAGACTATCAGAAATATTTGTGCTATTGTTAATGTACCTCAGTCACAGAGGATTGCCTACATTAGATACTATTGTGTCCCCTTCTCATCTTTCTTTAAAGGGACCCTTCCATCAGAAAGATGTCATTTTTATTCATAAAAAACATTTTTTTGTAGAATTTCGGGCTGTTTTTCATTTAGACAGTACTTTGCCATTGATATTTTTTTATTTAAATGGATTGTCCCCAGTTCTGCTACCGTTGTTTACAGACAACAGCAGCATTTCAAGGGGTACACTGAAGATTCTGCACACAGCACACACAGATACTATAGGCAGGCAGTGTGAGTCAGGGGAGTTTTATAACTTTGCAGCTAAGCATTGGAGGGGCTCACTATATACTATATAATTTCCCTTTTACTCCCTTAGATAAAACAGAAAGGATATATTCAGCAGTGTGTGGGGGTACATTCAGAGGAACATGGAGGACAGAGATGGTGGTTAGGGGTGTAAGAGCTGCCAGGAGGAACCTGAGAGATGCTAATGTAATCCTGTAGTTCACAGGAAATCAGCCACACAGGAGAGGATGACTTCCCGTGTACACAGAAGAGCAAGCTCTGGACTGATAGACTGGAAATGACACAGATGCCCATAATGGACAAGATTACATTAGAATATTGCTATATAAGAAATATTATGTAATGTGGTACGTATATTAGATGCCTTAATAATGAGTAATGTGGTACATATGAATACAAGCTAGGCATCATCTCATAGTAGTTATTCCCAGTAGGATATTGCTCTATGTCACGTGTAATATGTCACATGTAATATGTCACATGTAATTTAGTTCCACAAAAAAGGGACATAAATTCAGTGTGTTTCAGGAGACACTGTGCAGTCAGCGAAAATGTGATATTCTCGATCACCAAAGTAACATAAAGGGTTGTCCTTTTTTATAGAAACAGTGCCGCCCTTCTTTGTGTGCTTTGCCTGGTATTACATCTCCTTTAGGCCTCATGCACACGAGCATTTGTATTTTGTGGTTTGCAAAACATGGATCCGCAAAATGGAATGGAACAGCTGGCCCCTAATAGAACAGTCCTATCCTTTCCGTAATGCAGCATGTTCTATTATTTTGCAGACAGACATAGTGACATGGAAATTAAATACACATGGAGTAACTTCTTTTTTTTTTGTAGACCCAATGAAATTAATATTATCGCATACCGTCCACAAAAAAAACGGAACCGACGCGGAAAGAAAATAAGTTTGTGTGCATGAGGCCTTACTGTGGGGTTATAAAAGTATTTGAGATTCATATTAAATAATTTAAGTGTTTGCTAATTTAAAAAAAAAATGTAATTATACTTACCTCATCCATTTGAACGCAAAATCTCATGCACCGTGCTATCATACGTCACCGTGCACGAGATTTCGCCGGCAACTTCAAGCAAGATAGCCACGATGCCCTCTTCTCGCTCAAATGGATGAGGTAAGTATGATTTTTAAAATTTTTAGGCCTCTTTCACACGAGCGTGTCCGGATTAGGTCCGGATGCGTTGCGGATGCGTTCAGTGAAAACTGTGTGATTTCACAGGCAAAGCCATTCAGTTTTGCCTGCGATTGCGTTCAGTTGTTCAGTTTTTTCCGCGCGGGTGCAATGCGTTTTGATGCGTTTTTCACGAGCGTGATAAAAAACTGAAGGTTTACAAACAACATCTCCTAGCAACCATCAGTGAAAAACGCAACGCACCCGCACTTGCTTGCAGATGCAATGCGTTTTTCACGCAGCCCCATTCACTTCTATGGGGCTAGTGCTGCGTGAAAAACGCAGAACATAGAACATGCTGCGATTTTCACGCAACGCACAAGTGATGCGTGAAAAAAAACGCTCATGTACACAAACCCATTGAAATGAATGAGTCAGGATTCAGTGCGGGTGCAATGCGTTCACATCACGCATTGCACCCGCGCGGAAAACTCGCTCGTGTGAAAGGGGCCTTACTGTCATTTCAGGGGAAATCGATTTGTTACCATGAAGCACAAGTAAATTCTGCTTTGCGGCGAATTGACTTTTTCCTGAAATTCGGATCGAAGTCCACTTCGTGAACTTTGATTCGCTCAACACTAGAAATGATATAGTATGTGTGACTATCGCAGTGTTGTGTATTTGCTTTAAAGGGTTTCATAGAAAGCCTTGTCAAAGAGAGAAAAAACGGCTGATGTTGACACAAATGGCCAGATGCTTCCCTCGTCTCGTCCCTCGTCCATGGGCTTTATCTGGCACGGCATCTAGTTGAAAGGGTCTGAGCTGTAATACAAGGAAAGGATATATCATGTGTGACTATTTTTGTGTTATGGATTTGTTGTGAAGGGTTTCATAGATAGTCTTGTCAAAGGGCGGAAAAACTGACTGATGTTGAAACAAATGGCCAGAGAGATGTTTTCCTAGCCTCAGTTTTTAACAATTGATAATGTCAGTCAGTAACAGTTGTTGAGGGAAATAAAATGCGGATCAAGTTCTCAGCATTCATTCCGGACAGGTCACAAGTCTATAAATAAGAAATAAATGCATGCTATGTTTGCATACAAAATTGCGCCATACTGTACTTTAGGTCATTGCTCTTAGAGCAGAAGACTCAAAATAACTAAGTCAGTAAAATCTGCACGCTTGATCTTATAATCATCAGACTATATTAATATAATGGTCTATATTGGGCAGTCACCATCCAATGGAAATATGTAGTCATGTAGCAGTAGGAGCAGTGTATCACTTATGAATCTGGTGTTCTTTGAAAGGTACCTCTCCTCTTGCTTTGTTAGGCTACTTTCACATTAGAGTTTTTTGCGGATCCGTTATGGATCTGCAAAAACGCTTCCGATACAATAATACAACGGCATGCATCCGTCATGAATGGATCCGGTATTATTATTCCTATTGTGTCAGAGAAAACGGAACCGTCCCCATTGACTTACATTGTGTGTCAGGACGGATCTGTCTCGCTCCGCACCACATCGCGGACACAAAAACGCGACCAAACGGAACGGAAGGCATTTTGGTGCTTTCCGTTTCGTTCAGTTCATGCAGAAACTGGACTGGATGCAGTCCATAGACTTCCATTATGACGGAATGAATAACGGAATGCTTCTAAAGGCATAAAAATTGCGTTATGGTTCGTGGTAATGGAATTTATAACGCAATTCACCTTTTACCAACAACAAAGTGTGAACAAATTTCAAAATATGAAATTCGCTCATCTCTAATGGTAACTGTAATTTCATACCATATTCTGCCACAAATACGCCAAAAACCTATTAAGACCTTCTTTATACGCAGTCTTTTTCTGTATTGTTTGGTTTTCTGGATGATGATTTTCATGTACTCTTCACTGCATTTTTATGAGCAGTGTTGATGGAATTTTTTTCTGTTCATTCATTTGTAACATTTTTACTGACATTTTTCAGTCCTATAAAGAAAAACCCAGAACAAATGCCATAAGTGAAGCATGCTGCATTTTGAAAAAAAGCTATTCATACCACCACAATTGATTTCCATTGTTCTGCTCAGTTCGAGGTGCCGAACAACACAAATAACAAAAGTGCAGGATTCAGCACAAAACTGACCCAAATGGAGCCAAACTGACCGTGAGTGCTGCAGCTGAAACTCCACTATGGCCAGCTGCTGCTCGCACGGTCTCTCCAGCATGTGCAAGGTGGAGTTCCACCTGGTGGGCACGTCGCATATGAGGCGGTGAGCGGGAAGGCCGAAGTTCGGCTGTTGCGCAGACAGACGAGCAGCGGCAGGAGGTGAACGCCGGAAGCGCGCACAGACGGCCCTCACTTTATGCAGCAACTCTGACATGTCGGGGTAGTTGTGAATGAACTTCTGCACCACCAAATTCAGCACATGCGCCAGGCAAGGGATGTGCGTCAAACCGGCTAGTCCCAGAGCTGCGACCAGATTTCGCCCATTATCGCACACCACCAGGCCGGGCTTGAGGCCCACCGGCAGAAACCACTCGTCGGTCTGTTGTTCAATACCCCGCCACAACTCCTGCGCGGTGTGGGGCCTGTCCCCCAAACATATGAGTTTCAGAATGGCCTGCTGACGCTTACCCCGGGCTGTGCTGAAGTTGGTGGTGAAGGTGTGTGGCTGACTGGATGAGCTGGTGGAAGCAGAGGAGGAGGAGGAGGAAGCCGAGTAGTAGGAGGAGGCTACAGGAGGCAAAGAATGATGCCCTGCGATCCTTGGCGGCGGAAGGACGTGCGCCAAGGAACTCTCCGCCTGCGGCCCAGCCGCCACTACATTTACCCAGTGTGCAGTTAGGGAGATATAGCGTCCCTGGCCGTGCTTACTGGTCCACGTATCTGTGGTTAGGTGGACCTTGCCACAGATGGCATTGCGCAGAGCACACTTGATTTTATCGGATACTTGGTTGTGCAGGGAAGGCACGGCTATCTTGGAGAAGTAGTGGCGGCTGGGAACAACATACTGTGGGACAGCCATGGACATCAGCTGTTTGAAGCTGTCTGTGTCCACCAGCCTGAATGACAGCATTTCAAAGGCCAGTAGTTTAGAAATGCTGGCATTCAGGCCAAGGGCTCGAGGGTGGCTAGGTGGGAATTTACGCTTTCTCTCCAAGGTTTGTGAGATGGAGAGCTGAACGCTACCGTGTGACATGGTGGAGATGCTTGGTGACGCAGGTGGTGGTGTCGGTGGCACATCCTCTGTTTGGTTGGCGGCAGGTGCCAACATTCCTCCCGAGGCGGAGGAAGAGGCCGAGGCAGCAGCAGAAGAGGGAGCAGGGGGAGCCAGAGTGAGTTCCTTGCTTTTAAGATGTTTACTCCACTGCAGTTCATGCTTTACATGTAGATGCCTGATCATGCAGGTGGTGCTAAGGTTCAGAACGTTAATGCCTCGCTTCAGGCTCTGATGGCACAGCATGCAAACCACTCGGGTCTTGTCATCAGCACATTGTTTAAAGAAGTGCCATGCCAGGGAACTCCTTGAAGCTGCCTTTGGGGTGCTCGGTCCCTGGTGGCGGTGGCCAGTAGCAGGCGAACTCTCTTGGAGGCGGCTGTTCTGCTTTTGCCCCCTGCTCTCTCTTTTGCTACGCACGACTTTCATAGTTCAGAGGAAGAGGCAGTGGTGAGACCGAGCCAACAGCGTCCATTCAGAATGCATGGGGATGATCCCGATCAGGATTTTTCCGGCATAGAGCGCCGGAGGATGCTATATTGCTAAAATCTCTCTTTCTAGAATCTCTGTCTAGCAACTGTAATCTGGCAATTGTGGCTGTTGTGTCCACTGCCGGATACAGGTCTTTAGAAGCACATCCGCCCAGCACGTGGTTAAAACCTGTCACCACAAAATTCAATAATGCAATCTAAAAGCAGCATGTTATAGAGCAGGACGAGCTGAGCAGATGGATATATGGTTTTGCGGGAATACAGTAGATTCGGTAAAACCTGTAACTATATCTCTGCTTTTTCTATCTCCTGTGAAAAGCTATTGGTACAGGAGGGAGGGGTTATCAGTGATTAATGGCATTGTGTGTATAAGTGTGCATACAGAGATAGCAGTCAGTCACTCATAGCCCCTTCCTCCCTGTACCAATAGCTGTTTAGAGATGGCCCGAACTATTCGCCGGCGAACAGTTCCCGGTGAACATAGCTTGTTCGCGTCCGCCGCGGCGGGCGAACATATTCGATGTTCGCGTTCGCCCCTATACTTTATTATTGAGCTAACTTTGACCCTGTACCTCACAGTCAGCAGACACATTCCAGCCAATCAGCATACCTTCCCTCCCACCTCCTATCTAAACGCAAGGACAGCATCCATCTTACATTCATTCTGAAGCTGCAGTAATAGTAATTGTAAATCGCAATGCGATTAATATAACCTGTATTATTCGCATTGCGATTACAACTTAGATCTGAGTTCCTAATGGTTGTATTGCTAGAATATAACGAAGATAACAAATATAGCACTATATTCTCAATCTTTGTTATATTCTAGCAATACAACAACCAATCAAAAACGCCCAAATGGCCCCTGGGGGGTTCAGATATCTTGCTTTGGAGGCAGCAGAACGTTGGTCGTAGTCATAGTCAACCGTCATATACAATCAAATAGAGGCATCAAATGGATTCGCAAAGCGATTAATAATTGTAAGTATTATTCGCATTGCGATTACAACTTAGAGCTGAGTTCCTAATGGTTGTATTGCTAGAATATAACGTATATTCTAGCAATACAACAACCATTAGGAACTCAGCTCTAAGTTGAATTCGCAATGCGATTAATGCAGGTTATATTAATCGCATTGAGAATTCAACTTAGATCTGAGTTCCTAATGGTTGTTGTATTGCTAGAATATAACGAAGATTGAGAATATAGCGCTAAATTCTCAATCTTCGTTATATTCTAGCAATACAACCATTAGGAACCCATCTCTAAGTTGAATTCGCAAATAAGATGTCCCAAACTATTCACTGGCGAATAGTTCCCGACTGAACATAGCTTGTGCGCGTTCGTCGCGGCGGCGAACATATGCAATGTTAGGTCCACCCCTATCATTGAGTAAACTTTGACCCTCTACATCACAGTCAGCAGACGCATTCCAGCCAATTATCATACCCTCCCTCCCAGACCCTCCCATCTCCTGAACAGCATCCATTTTAGATTCATTCGAATTTGCAGTCTTAGTGAGAGGAGGGACAGTGTAGCTGCTGCTGATTTAATAGGGAAATCGATAGCTAGGCTAGTGTATTCAGTGTCCACTCCAGTCCTGAAAACTCATCAGATCTCTGCTGTAAGGACAGCGTCCTGACAGTACCCCAAAAAGCCCTTTTAGGGCTAGTACATTAGTCTCCCACCTCCTATCAAAAAGCAAGGACGGCATCCATCTTAGATTCATTCTGAAGATGCAGTGTTAGTAGTTGTAATCGCAATGCGATTAATATAACCTGTATTAATCGCATTGCGAATTCAACTTAGAGTTGGTTCTAATGAGTTGTATTGCTAGAATATAACGAAGATTGAGAATTTAGCGCTATATTCTCAATCTTCGTTGTATTCTAGCAATACAACCATTAGAACAGATCTAAGTTGTAATCCCAATGCGATTAATACAGGTTATATTAATCGCATTGCGAATTCAACTTAGAGCTGGTTTCTAATGGTTGTATTGCTAGAATTTCTAGCAATACAACCATTAGGAACCCAGCTCTAAGTTGAATTCGCAATGCGATTAATATAACCTGTATTAATCGCATTGGGATTACAACTTCCACACTCTGCGTCAACTAGGTATTTTTCCATGGGAGTTTTGCCATGGATCCCCCTCCGGCATGCCCCAGTCCAGGTGTTAGTCCCCTTGAAACAACTTTTCCATCACTATTGTGGCCAGAAGGAGTCCCTTTGGTTTTTAAAATTCGCCTGTCTATTAAAGTCTATGGTGGTTCGCAATGTTCGCATGTCGCGAACATTTGCGGAAGTTCGCGTTCGCCGCTCGCGAACGGAAAATTTTATGTTCGCGACATCACTATAGCTGTTTACAGGAAGTGGAAAAAGCAAAGATACAAATGTAAAAATGACAAGTTTTACTAAATATATTCCCCAAAAAACAAAATATATCAGCTTGCTTAGCTCCTTCTGCTTTATAACATGGTGCTTTCAGATTGCATTGCATTTTGTGGTGTCAGGTCCTCTTTAAGTGTGATGGATATCTTAAAGGGGTTGTCCAAGTTATATATTGATGACCTATCCTCAGGATAGGTCATCAAAATCAGATCTGCAGGGTCCAACACCCGGTAGCGCCGCCGATCAGCTGTTTGAAGAGAAGGCGCGCGCCGTGCCATTGCTGCCTCCTTTTCATTGTTTACCTGCTCGCCGTTGCATCTGCAGCGGTGAGGAGGTGTAATTACAACCAAGCCGTACCATTACTAAATGACCCCCTATGTATGTACATGTTGAAGAGGTTCAACAGAATGGGGAAACATGGCTCGGAAGCTGTCTTACATTTAGAACTGGCGCTGGATGCGCCAAAGTTATGGAGAGGCCTGCGCATCTATGGGCATTTAATAAATTTTGCCCATAGTGTTTTCTTTTATGTTCGATATGGACGGTGTATTTGTGCACAGAGTTTCTACCACATGATTGGCTGATTAGATATTTGTACCAGCAAACAGATGTATGGTTGTGGATAAGGGCTTATTCACACATCAGTAAGTCACGGCCATGTGCTGTCTGTGTTTCACATGGACAGAACACACATCCATTGACTTTCATGTGTTCATTCACACATTCGTGTTTTTTTCACTGACCATTTATCAGTGAAAAATCAGTGGAGACATGCACTATTTTGGTCAGACAAAACAAGCCCATTGAAGTCTGTAGATGCATAAAAGCAACTGACAGAACTCGGATGGCGTCCATTCACTGACCATTGGTAGGAACTGCTCTGGAAATCCACTTTTCAGCCTTTTAAGTGCATGTGGAATATAGATGAAACACGGAGGGCAGAAAACAGACACTGAGACATCTATTCTTCATGGATGAAACATTGACTGACACAGATCACAGATGTGTGAATAAGTCCTAATACTGAGAGTATGCATGAGCATGTTTTTTAAAAATGTTCTGGAATGTTCCTTTAAATTCCTAATCTAGTATTGAAGGTTATATACAATGACAACGTGAAATGGATTTTTTTCTCTCATACGTGGTGAGGAAAATAAATGTAATATAGAATTGTGCAATACAGGATCGTTGTTTGCCATCTAGTGGTCATTATCAATATAAATGTGGATTGTTGAATGTGAATGTATATAATCACATTTTTTCATAATCATAATTTAACAGTTATATAAAATGTTGGTTGTGATCTATTCTCATTATTTGAAATGTTTTTTTTCTCTCATACGTGGTGAGTAAGTGTAAGCGCTCATGCACATGGCCGTGTTTTTTATCCGTATCCGATCCACATTTTTTCGAGTCGGATGCGGACCGTGTGCATGAGCCCTAATGGAAAGATTTGTACCTTCTGTGTGTTTAACCCATCCCTAGATTTGACTGAGAAATGCTGGCTAAAATATTGGTTTGTGAAAGTGGCCTTAAAGGCACTATCCAGTTTCTCGAAACTTTTTCTCTTATATCACTGTCCACATACTCTTGACCATAGATTGTAGATGAAGTTTGTAGATTAAGGGGGTCATTTACGATCAGAAATACAGCTATATTAGGCGTATTTCTAGAGCAGTTTGCGGCGCAAGGGTTATTTGCGCCACGATCGGTGACTTTTCCACGCTCACGCCAGGTCTAAAAAAGTGGGCGCCATATGGGTGGGAAGGGGACGAGTCGGTAGGCCGGTCTCATTCATCATTTTCTACGTCTGCTTTAGGCAAGGAAGCTGGCTTACATTTAGACCGGCACTGAAAGCTACAAAGTTATGTAGAGATCCACTGCCAGCTCTGGGGCTTATTAAGTAATAAATGACCCCCTAAGTTTATTAGCTTGTGGCTATAAATCTTGTGGAATCCCTTTGAGTATGTTCCCAAGTTTTGCTTTTACTAAAATTGTTACCTAAAAATAGCAATACAAACTGTGGCAAAAAAGGTTCATGAATGTAACTTTGAAAGGGCTGTCCAGGCAAATAGTATGAAAATGCGGCCATGTTTAGTGCAGTGGACATTATTGTCTACATCTGTGGCATTGTCGGACTGGGGTGGTTGAAAGGGTTTTCCAAGACTTGAAGGGCTCATTCACATGACCGTTGGTGTTTTTGTGGTCCACAAATTGCGAATCCCGGCCGTGTTTGTTCTGCATTTTGCATAATGAAACGTCCTGTCTTCTGTAGAACTGTCTTATCCTTGTTCCCAAAATGGACAAGAATAGGACATGTTCTATTTTTTTCGGGGCCACGGAACGGAAATATGGATGCGGAATCATCTTTTGCAGCCCCATTGAAGTGAATGGGTCTGCATCTGAACGCCAAAAAAATGTGTATTAGATTCAGACAAAAAACACAGTCGTGTGCATGAGCCCTAATACTTATTGACCTATCCTCAGGTTAGCTCATCAGTATACCGTATCCTCCAAATCTCCTCCTTGCTTCCCCGACATCACAGTTAAAGCGCCGTAATCACGTTGCATGTCAGTGTCGGCATGGCGTTCCTTCCCTGTGCTGGCATCAGCCTCAGGGAACGAACTGCGTATGCGCTAGTTGGCATGCGCGAGATTACGGCGCGTCAACTGTGTGACGTCGGGGGAGCAAGGAGCCAGCTGGTGGCACTGGGGGGCAAGCTGATGGCACTAGGGGGCAAGATGATGGCACTGGGGGGCAGCTTGTGGCACTGGGGGGCAAGCTGGTGGCACTGGGGGGCAGCTAGTGGCACTGGGGGGCAAGCTGGTGGCACTGGGGGACAAGCTGATGGCATTGGGGGCCAGCTTATGGCACTGGGGAGGAGCCTGATGGCACTGGGGGGATCCTGATGGCACTGGGGGGGAGCAATATGCAAATATCACCAGGCCACACAGCGGCAGCAGCAGCAGCAGCAAGATTCTATAGCATGGTTGATGGCAGCAACTGCTGCCAAAGTGACTCCTATAGAAGGGGCCCACACGGGTGCAATAAAGTTGAAAGAATGCAATTGTCTAACATATAACTCTATGCTATAACACATTTCACTACAGCATCTGTAGGGTTAAAAGTCTGCAATCAGCATTACCGCCGGTTGCGGACATTAGGCCTCGGTGCCATGCCAGACATGTATAACGCTGGTCAAGAATGGGGTTAAGATTACCTTTCTCAGACATTCAAAAATAGTCCCATACCATTATCCCTCCTCCACCAAATTTCACAGTAGGCACTATGCATTGTGGCGGGTGTGTTCCTCAGACATCCACTAACTCTAAAGGCCGGTTTACACTCTGTTATGGATTGTCAGCAAGAAAGCGTTCCTTCCCGACAGTCGGCTGCTCGTTCAGTGAAGGAGCAATCTCCTCCACAGTATGAGGACGAGGGATCACAATTGCAATCGCTTGTCCTCGTACAGCTGCACTGTTCCTGGGCAGCAGATCGCTGTTTAGACCGAATGATCTGTTGCCCAGAAACGATGATTGATGTGGCTGTATAAACGACAGGATCTCCCGATGAATGAGCGTTTTGGGTGATCATCGGGTGATCGGCAGCTTTTTACACGGGCAGATTGACGGGAACGAGCGTTCACAGTTCCCAATAATCTGCCAAAATATTGGGCCATGTAAATCCACCTTAAGCAGAGATTCATCCATCAGACTGTCAGATAATGAAAGGGGATTTATTGCTCCAGAGTGTATCCTTCACTCCGTTCCTTCTGACGTTTGCATTGCATATGGTGGTCCTAGGCTTGTGTGCAGCTGCTCCATCATGAATACCTATTTCATAAAGCCCCTGATGAACCGTTCTTGTAGTGACAGACACAACAGAAGATATTGTAGGTAGGTTTTTCACTCCACACACTTTAGAGCTTGGCAGTCCCATTCTGTCAGTGTACTCTTAGACGCTTCCACTACTCAGTCATAGTACTTATATTTGACTGGAACCGAGATTTCACTAACTTATGACATACTATGTTATAACCGTGCACTGATCAGAGTCACGAGCTCTATGTACGATCTGTGCCACTACCGGTGTTTGTCTATGGAGAATACATGGTTGGGTGCTTGAATTCTGCTCTTGTTTGCAGTGGTTATGGGGTTTTTCATAGCATTTTTCCATATAGTGAAGGAGATGTCAAAACGGCAATCCTCCCGGTTAATACTTTTACACACTGGGAGTCAATTTTCTACAAATTACACTAGTTAAAGCAAACCTGTCACCATGAAAATGCATGTTATAGAGCAGGAGGAGCTGAGCAGATTGAAAACATCTAATATATTTATTCATTTAAATTCCTGCTCATTCTGGGCTGTGAAGTCAAGGAGGCGGTCCTATCAGTGACTGACAGCCTTCCCTCTATGACTGTGTATACAGAGAGCTGTATGGAGGAGGAGGTCCTATCAGTGACTGACAGCCTTCCCTCTATGACTCTGAATACAGAGATAGCTGTATGGAGGAGGAGGTCCTATCAGTGACTGACAGCCTTCCCTCTATGACTGTGTATACAGAGAGCTGTATGGAGGAGGAGGTCCTATCAGTGACTGACAGCCTTCCCTCTATGACTGTGTATACAGAGATAGCTGTATGGAGGAGGAGGTCCTATCAGTGACTGACAGCCTTCCCTCTATGACTGTGTATACAGAGAGCTGTATGGAGGAGGAGGTCCTATCAGTGACTGACAGCCTTCCCTCTATGACTGTGTATACAGAGATAGCTGTATGGAGGAGGAGGTCCTATCAGTGACTGACAGCCTTCCCTCTATGACTCTGAATATAGAGATAGCTGTATGGAGGAGGAGGTCCTATCAGTGACTGACAGCCTTCCCTCTATGACAGTGTATACAGAGATAGCTGTATGGAGGAGGAGGTCCTATCAGTGACTGACAGCCTTCCCTCTATGACTCTGAATATAGAGATAGCTGTCATCGCTGACTTCAAAGCCCAGAATGAACACAGATATAAATGACTGAAATACAAGTTTTACTGAATACTTTCCCATAAAACTATATACCAATCTGCTTAGCTCCTCCTGCTCTGTAACACTCTCCCTACAGCTCAAACACCATGTTCAACGTGACAGGTTCCCCTTAAAGGGTTTTCCTCCCCATGTATATTTTGGGTGCTTCATATCACACTGTAGAGCTCTATGCATAGTTATGGCGCTCCGTGTATCACTATAGAACCATATATGTTATAACAGGGTTCCAGATATTACAATAGGGTGTTCCATATTTGAATATAAAGCAGCATATACAGGTCTGGGAGCTCTGTCCTATTTCCTAAAGGGTTATCACATTGTACTTTTGCATTAGCCCCACTCATTATTAATGTTTCTAAGGCTGATGGTGTACTGACCATGCCTACCCGTGTTGGTCCTGCCTGCTGCCATTGTAGATCCATCTATCATATAAGACCAAGTTTAGATTTTTTCCCTGGCCACTTTGGGTTTCCAGTCTGGCGCTGCAATAAGTGATTCTTATCATTTTTTAGATTATATTATTAATGGCTTAAAGCAGTGGTGGGCAAACTTATTAGTCAACTGAGCCGAATATCAACAAAACAGCGATTAAATTTTTTTTGAGAGCCAAATTTTATAAACGTAAACTATATAGGAAGGTACATTGTTATTAACTTAATAAGGGTATACCTAACCATCTTAACATACCTTTCCCAATCCTCGACACTACATCTTTCTCTCCACAACGTTTCACCCTATAAGACGCACGTAGGTTTTAGAGGACAATATGAAAAAAATATATAATTTTCATTACACCTCAGGTCAAACCACTAATCAGACTCCCAAAGTTAATAAGCCCTCCCTCAGATCAGACGTAGGCTCAGACCCCAAAGTAAATGACCCCCAGTCTGACCTCAGATGAGAGCCCCATGCCTCTCATCATCCCCATTATCATCAATGATGTGTCTCATATCCCCCATTATGATTCTTATCACCCCATTGCCTCAGATCAGCCCCAAATTTCATAAAATAAAAAAGCACTTACCTCTCCTGCTCCTGGATGCCGCTGCTCCTCACCACCCTCGCTCTGTGTTCCTCCTGCTGTCGGCTGTGCTGTGAACTGGTGTGCGCAGCGTGACGTCACAGAGCTCCTCACACTGTGCGCAGCCCAGCACAGCCTACAGCCGAGGACCAGGAAGCGGTGAGTACAGAGCCTTCACTGCTTCCTGGTCCCCCCCTCCTGCCGATTTTTGCCACGGGCAACAAAAATGCAATCGCACTGTACATGTGAGCTCGCACCTAGAAGAACCAATACCAAGGGGCTAAAGAGCCACATGAGCCACAGTTTGCTGACCACTGGCTTAAAGTATACCTGTTGTTTCGGGTGGCTTTTCAGAATAAGCTGTCATGAGTGGTAGCCCTATTTCTAAAATTATGTAACTGGTATTCTGCTTTTTTCACAAGTTTTTTCTCTATGGGCTCTATCTCTAATTGTTATCCTGAGCTATCTACTCTTATTGAGGACATAATACAGCACTACTGAGCTATGTAGCGGTGGACCCAACACTGGAGCCAGCATCAACGCCTCTGTATGTATCTCTGCCTCAGTCTCCATCCAGCAGCTCACTCCTCCTTCTTATATCGCCTAACCCCTTCCTAGACCTCTATGAGCAGCTTGTAACCCGATTCCTCAGTAATTTAGGCCTCTTTCACACTAGCGTTTTAGCTTTCCGTCCTAGAGATCCGTCCTCGGGTCTCTAGGACGGAAAGCTACTGATCAGGATTATCCCCATGCATCCTGAGTGGAGAGAAATCCGTTCAGGATGCATCAGGATGTCCTCAGTTCAATACTGACACGTTTTTTGGCCGCAGCAAAATCCGCAGCATGCTGCGGATTTTGCTCCGGCCAAAAATCCTGAAAGCATGCCGGAAGGACGGATCCGGAATTAATGCCCATTGAAAGGCATTAGTCCGGATCCGGCCTTTAGCTAAACGTCGTTTCCGCGCATCGCTGGATCTGACGTTTAGCTTTTTGTCAATGGTTACTATGGCAGCCAGGACGCTAAAGTCCTGGTTGCCATAGTAAAGAGTAGGGGAGCGGGGAGCGGCATACTTACATTCCGTGCGGCTCCGGGACGCTCCAGGATGACGTCAGGGCGCCCCAGTGCATAGATCACATGATCGCATGGATCACGTGATCCATGCGCGCGGGCGCTCTGACGTCATTCAGGAGCGCCCGGAGCCGCACGGAATGTGGCATGCCGCTCCCCACTGCTACTATGGCAACCAGGACGCTAGTAGCGTCCTGGCTGCCATAGTAACACTGAAAGCATTTTGAAGACTGATCAGTCTTCAAATGCTTTCAGTTCACTTGCGTTGTGCCGGATCCGGCGTGCACTTCTGGCGACGGAAGTGCACGCCGGATCTTCACAACGCAAGTGTGAAAGAGGCCTAAGTCCTGACTTTAGTTGTGAATTGAGGGTGAATGGTCATGAAGGAGAAGAAATGGCTCATAAGTGGAGAAAGAGGTATATTCTCTAACATGATTAGATAGTTTCTTAGATTTCTTGTACTATTGATTTATTAAAAATGTTTGTTGGAAGTACAGTGCAGGTGTTTAGAATTAAATAGTGATGAGTTTGACTTATCTTTATAAGTGTCACGTCACCCAACTGATCAGCAGACAAAATATGCCTCATTTCTTGCTAGATAGGCACTGCCCCTTCACACAGTACTGCCCATGTATGTGTGGTTGTGCCTGGTACTGCACTTTAGCCTCATTCAAGTGATTTGGGCAAAGCTGTGGCTGAGCTTCCATACCTTTTAAATGCAGTTGGTGACCATTTATATTTCCAGATCACTGTGATGTTTATCATTTTCCAGATTATATAATTAATGGCTTATTGGGAACCTGTCACCATGAAAATTCAGTGCAATTTGCAGACATCATGTCATAGAGCACTGTTTCTCGACCTGCAGTTTGCACCCCTTGCAAGGTGAGGGTTATGTGGGACTGCCCAATCATCCAGCAATGTTTCATTGCTGGCTGCTAGGTCCTGTCCATACTCAACTGTGTTGCCATTCTCAAAATGTAGGGAACAGGAACCGATGAAGGCCTGAGCCTATTAGACAAGAGCCACTAGACCTGAGGCTTATTAGGGGACACCACAGGCGGTGCAATGATGTCATCATAATCGTGACTGCCTGAGCTTGGCTGCAAGCAACTCAGGACACAGGCCAGAAGAGGTCTGTGTCCTGCTCTGCACTACAGACTCCGGCATGGAACCAGAATGAGATGAGTATTTAAATTATGGCTCCTTGGGGCAGCACTATTGGGCCACTATGAGGGGTCAATATTATTACTGGGAAGCACTATGAAGGCGTTAGTACTACTGATGGCACTATAAGAGGCACATTATGGAAGCTCTATTACTATTGAGGGAACACTATGGTTGGCTTAATTACGTCTGGAGGCACTGTAGGGAGATATTAGTGCTACTGGGGGCACTGTAGGTGGGCATTATTACTTCTGAGGCACACTGTTGGGCTTTATTACTTGAGGGGAACTATGGGCTTATTATTACTAGGGGGTCACTTTAAGGGACATTAATACTACTGTGCACACTATAAGAGAGGCATATTTATTACTGGGGCCCCTATGGGGGCTTTAATACTACTGGGGTCATTATGGCGGGCTTTATTACTACTGGAGGGCACTGTGGTAAACTACTAGGGGCACTAAAGGGGAGAATTAGCACTACTGGGTGCACTATACGTGGGTGGTACTTCCAAAGGCCCTATGGGGCATTATTACGACTGGGGGCACTATGGCGAGTTTATTACCACAGGGGCGGAATAAGGGAAACATTATTACTACTATGAGCACTATGAGGGCATTATTTCTTCTGGGGCATAATAGGAGACATTATTACTGTTTGTGGCACTATTACTACTGAGTGCACTGTGAAAGGGAACTATTACTATTCGTGGGACTTTTGGGAGCACTATTTCTGTGAGGGGCACCCTGAGGAGTGACACAGTATCATCTTGGCACAATTATTTTTGGGGGACACTATTTTTGCAGCACTATTACTGTCAAGCCTCTATTTGCTGGGCAAAATTGTACTATGTGGCAATAAATATTAAAGGAGGCACTATCTCTATGGTACTAATATCGGTTGCAGTATAGTATTTGGCAGCACTGAGGAGCACAGCAGGCTCCAAGTATTGGAGACGGCATGATGTGGTGTTGAGAAGGTGGTAATAATGAAGAAAAAGTAGGAACCTAAGATGTCTGTGTGGTAATCTCTGCACAAATGAGACATGGCTGAAAGAAGTCGTCACAGGCCTCATGCACACAACAGTATTTTTTTGCGGTCCGCAAAACGGGGTTCCGGTGTTCCGTGTTTTTTAGCGGACATGACCCAAAAGATATTACCAAAAGACAGGCTGACAATTTGCCAAATGCCTGCCAAGGGATCAGCAAAAAAATGTGGACGCGGAATGCGGATGATACACGGATGGCCATCAAATCCCGTGCTGAGCCACGCCCCCTGCACTGATCACATGACGGTGACATCACCCCAGGTCCTTCGGCTGTTCAACAGTTCGGGTTCGTGGAAGCCGCCCCTTATGGATTCCATATGCGGCGGTAGTGAAATCCATAATGGGATGCGGCGATAACCACAACCCGAACGCCAAACTTTTTTTTAAAGTTCGCTCATCTCTATTTATTAACAGTTACTCGGGTCAAACTTCTTGTCACTATGGGTTACTTGGCGTTAAAAGGTTGAGAACCACTATTATAGAGGAGTAGCTGAGCAGATTAATCTATAGCAGGCATCAGGAACCTTCGGCACTCCAGCCGTAAAACTACAATTCCAAGCATGCACTCTCAGCTGTTCTCTAAACTCCTATAGAAATGAATGGAGCATGCTGGGAATTGTAGTTTAACAGCTGGAGTGTCGGAGGCTGCTGATCCCTGATCTATAGTTTTATGGGAAATGATTCCGCAATTTTGCAGAACGGATGGTGACCCATTCACTTAAATGGGGCTGTAAAAGATGCCCCCGCAAAAAAGAACATGTAGCGCATTTCTATGACAGGGCTGGCCAGTGTGGAACGCACGCGGCCAGTATCCGTGTTTTGCGGAACGCAAAACGTATTCAGTCATCTGAATGAGCTCTTACCTGTATGTTTCGTTATGTAGTTAGCTATCAATCTCTGATATATCCCATATGACTCCTAACCATGGAAAGAGGAGAGATTTAATTTTTTTTTTTAATATATCTTTTTTACAGTTCTCCTCCTGCCTGTAGATTGCATTTTGGTGACAGGTTCCATTTTTGTGATTGTTAACCATTTGTATTACAGATGCAGTTGAGCAGTTTATTGCTCTTCTTCCCCCAGTGACCTTGCCATTTATAGCCTGTACCTATGTGGATCACGTGCTGTGTTGTTGTATGAGCAAGTTAAACTTTTACTTTCCACCTGGATTGTTCTTAGCTGTATTGCATGCAGTATGGATTTCTAGCCAAGAAGTTAATCAGGCCCATTAAAAAGGCAGTTTATCTTTCCTGGGAAGTGAAAAGTGAAAGTGCTGCACAGATCCTGTAGGAGCCCTGATTTCTGGCTTCTCTCCAGAATGAAAATAGACGCCTGAACGGGCACTGCATTCTAAGTGAGACGCTCTGATGCAACTTATTTACCAAGATATGGGTCCAACCTACCCGGTTACCAGGTGACTATGAGAGCTGAGAACAGATCCACTCTCTGCAATGTACACCCATAGGGAAGAGAGTGCTGCAAAGCTAAGCTGCTATTAGTATCCATTTAATACATTGCTCCCTCTTCTCCAAACTGCTGGTTCCGTCTGCAGCTAAGCTGATTTTTTTTCCTCTGTATTAAAAATAGCATGCACTAGTGCAGTCCATCCCTTCCCCCCTGCATACCCCCCAGCCCAGCCTATGAAGTGGTTCTGAAAAGACTTCACTTTGTTGCTGACGTTCTGCATACAGTGCAAACATTCACTAGACGAAATAGCAGAGGAAGCTCAGTAGTGTTGTCAGTCCACGGGGGAGCGAGACGTATGCAAGAAATAGCATGTCTATAGAGCCTGCACCACCGCATAGTCGCAAGAGGAAAAGGACAGTAGACAGTGCGGAGCAGTACCCTGCGAAGAGAAGCACAAGCTGGGGTATCCTCACTAACCAAGGTCAGTAGGGTGGAGTTGTCATGGGAGGCTTTGCTGTATAAATCATATTGTCTGTTGCTAGAACATTGAAGGAGCAGTCACAGAAATTCTTGCATCAAATCTTCCACGTGTGGTGATTGATTAGGTGGGGCTCCCTGTCTAGAGTGTGTGTCAGACATTGTCCTTATCGATTTCCATTCTTTATCAAAATGTTTCATTGTGATGCTTCTTCAGAAGTTTTTCTAATGTACCGTACAGGCTCGGACAGGCCCACAGGGGTGCAGCTGAATCCCCCGGTGGGCCCTTGAGCAAGGTGGGCCCCTAGTCTCCCACCCCTTGCACCAGTGGCATATAACACAGTAGACTTACTGCACTGCATACATATATTCAATGTACAGCCCCTCAACCAGCCTATGTTCATATAAAAAAACTTGATTTGGTTATTAAAGAAACTCCCCAGTTTATTATTATAGAAACGATGACAGCTGAGATGACTTCTAGGTACAGGAGAAAGCTGCCAGTGTCCTCTTTTCCCCAGTACCTACCTTCTCAAACTTGCTGCAGGGACCCCCATATTCAATTATCTGGTAGCATCTTACTGCTGTGTGATCAGGTAATATTTGAATGTATTCGTATGGTGGGCCCCCAAAATAAATTTTACTGGTGGGCACTAGGCACCCCAGTTCGACACTGGTACCGAATACCCAGTGGGTATTCTCTAGTGTCCAACATCCTGTGCTCATATCTTTGAAGAAAGCTCCATGGACCAAAACATTGCGTTACGTCTCTTTTGAGCAAAAGCCAAGAATGAAATACTATAGCAAGCCTAATAACACACTATTTGTATCCACTCCTGTGTTAGGCTCAAAAACTGCATCAAAAACTGAATATTTGTGATTCAAGACTTATAGATTCAAGGCATGGGTCCTCCTGGTGGACAACTTCCCATCCACGCACAAGAGAATCTTCATGGAGCTGTCTTTTTAATATGCATTGAGTAACGATGAGAAAATTGATTTTATAGGAATCAAATTCATCTCGAATTTCCCAAAAATTTCTCATTTCAGCTGAATCTGAATCTTTCACAATTTTTATTCAGACAAATCTCTCAAAATGGCGGCCACCATTTTACTGGTCAGAAGACTGAGAAGAAGGCATCTGCCACCAAAAAGGGATCATTTGTGGACCATGTTTTAATTTAATACTAAAATCTGACAGTGCAGTGTGTTATTAACCAGGCTGTTTATTACCACTGGCTACCATCCGCTTACACTTTCGATATTGGTCCGATTTGCTCAAATCAGACCCAAAACTAATTTCAAGAAAGTTGCTCATCTCTCGTGTTCACATTCTGCTTGTAAGTCAGCAGGGGGGTTCTTATTAGTGGAAAGTAACGATATTGGTTCTCTAATTCATATACAATGAAAACAGACATGCATAGACTCTAGAAATGCTCAGAAATGCAAGCAGATATTAGAGAGTATCCAGGAAGCAATTCAGATTTAGGGTTCATACACACAAATCGCCCAGTGCCCATATTGTGACCCGCAAACAGCAGGTCCGCAATATACGGGCACTGGCTGTGTGTGCTCTGTATCACAGATGCGGAACCATTTACTTGAATGGGCAGAAACACTCTTCTCCAATGTAACCAATCACCGGTATATATATCTTTTGACAGTCTTCACCGTTTCTCCGGGTTCTACTGATTTTTAGATTCTCCAATAGTGAAGTACTGACTTTAAAGTGGTACCAGCGTTACAGAAAGAATAGGACTGTTCTATAATGGCCCAGACATTCTGTTCTGCAAAATGTGGAACGCTCATGGACTCCAGCGTGCATAGCTGTGCAACTTGTTTAAATCTACACCGGCTTGGGATTTTTTTGTTTTCAAACTAGTACCTTAGTAAGTAGTCAGCCTGCTGCAGATGCTATTGATTATTTTTCCGCCTCCGTTGCACCACTATGCCCCTCTGTATGTTCTGGGACCCAATGTGCTAATTAGTACTATCGGTACAGGGAGGAGGAGACCTCAGTTCTCCTCAGTGGGCGTCTCCTTCTCCTTGGCAGTGACAGTGACACTGTCCAATCACATCGGGCCGTTCCACAGCCAGGAAGAAGACCAGCTGTTCTCGTGAGATTTGCTAAATCTCACGGCAATAGGTTATGTAAGCGAGTATAGTGCAAGCAAAAATAAGGCAAAAGATGGCAAAAAAGCTAAAATTTGCTAACCCTAGAGATGACATAACCCTAGAGATGACAAACTTTGGGTGTCTAGACATGCCCCACATTTATCATAGTGGCTGATAAATTTTGTGTATACCTAGACACTTTTGTCTATTATTCTACGCAAAATGGCGCATGTTAGGTCATGTCCCCTTACCTGTAAAGCCATGACCCCTTTCAGGCTAGGTACAGATACTTCAGACCAAATTTTGCTTCAGTTTGGTGCAATTAAAGTCAGAATTTAGATGCCTTCAAATTAGAAAATATGGACCAATGTGTGAAACCAGTCTGCCTGTTTTTTTGCCCCCCAAAAAATTGCGATACTTGGTATTACAGCTCCAGTCCAGTTTACTTGAATGGGAATGAGCTGCAATACCAAACACAGCGTGTAGACACGAGTGGTACTGTTACTGGTAAAGAATAAAATAAAAAAACACCCTTTTTCTAATGTTGGTCATCAATTTGGCCATATGTGCTGGAGTGTAGGCTTAAAAAGGTTTAACACCAATGGAAGCAGCGGGGAACTTAAAGTTGATGTCTTGATGCTCCGTAGTGCTTCCGTGGGGATCCGTTCTGTGCTTCTGTTTCGCACCGCACCGCATCTCCGGATTTGCGGGCCGTTTCAAGTGAATGGGTCCGCATCCGTGATGCAGAATGCACACGGCCGGTGCCTCGTGTATTGTGGAATCGCGGTGCGCGACCCGCAATATGGCCACGGGACCACAACGGCTGTGTACAAGAGGCCTTAAAGACATTTCCCTTTGCATTTACAGAGAGTCATATCTGCTGAGGTAACTGCGGGTGGAGTTAAATTACAGCTCCTCAAACATGACAGCAGAGCCCAACAAATATCAGGCATGCATTTAGAAGGAGCTTAAAATAGCCGAGACATGAGTGCTTTTTTGGTGCATGGTGAATGGTTGGAGGTACCTTGGGGAGACGGCGATCTAGGTAATATACGACCTATATTTTTCTGCATTAGGTAGGGTTAGTCTACTGAAAAATGCAGGATTTACTAGGACGCTTGTGTACCTCAGATGACTTGGATCACGCTGGTAATCTAAATATAGGTCAACGCCAAGCAGATCACTGAAAACTACAACCAGCAGCCATTACTGCTTTCATCAGACCTGCTGTAGATTTCATGTCCTTCTGCTGCCCAGAAGGTTTTGTTGGTTTCTGAATCATATTTTTCCCTCTGCATACTGTATGTATTTATTTCTTCTCTCCACCAACAGCTCTGGATAATGATGTATGTAAGTAAAGACGATGGATATTAATATGTCAGACTCTGTATTTAGAGGTTAAGGTTACCAATCACATTTATGATTTTGATGTGGCTTCTTGGTAATGAATTTAGCAGTATTTGCTTCTTGATGGCTTTAAAGGGCATCTGTCGGCAGATTTGTAGCTATCAAAACTGACTGACCTGTTACATGTGCACTTGGCAGCTGAAGATATCTGTGCTGATCCCATGTTCATATACTGTATGTCCACATTGCTGCATGATGTTTTAATATATGTAAATTAGCCTCTAGAAGCAACTGGGGCATTGCCATTACACCTAGAGACTCTGCTCTCTCTGCATCTGTAGTGTCCTTTGCACTTTGATTGACAGGGCCAGGCAGTGTAAACGTGATGACTTCTGGTCCTGCACCGTGTGCTTCAGTATCTGGAGCAGTACTGGAAAGAGGCTCACACTACAGAAGAAAACAGCTGGTGAGCTTCTTTCCTGTACCGTGCCCACATCGGATAATGACGTGTATGGTGCAGTGGAAGACTTTAGAAGGAGTCAAGGCCAGGCTTGATGATGTTTTCACTGCATGGCCTGATCAATCAGTGCAGAGGGTGCAGCAGTTGCAGAGAGAGCTGAGCCTCTAGGAGTAACAGCAACTCCCCTGTTTCTCCTACAGACTCATTTTCATACCGTTTATTAAAACATATTTTTTCTCAGTAATGTGGGAACATATTAACATGGGACCAACACAGATGTCTTCAGGTGCCAAGCGCAAATGCAACAGGTAAGCCAGTTTCATGGGTAAAAATCTAACAACAGATGCCCTTTAAGGATGTCACCTTTTCATTTAAAGGGGTCTGAACCCAGACATACCTCCATTTTCACCCAGGCAGCCCCCCTGACTTAAGCATCGGAGCAGTTCATGCTCCGATACTCTCCTTTGCACTGCGCTAAATTGCACAGGGCAAAGGCATTTTCCAGAGTTCCGGTGATGACCCAGGCTCCTCATGGGGCTGCCAGGAAGCCTGGTGACGTTACCGGCACTAATGGGTGGGCTTTAGCGCTGCCCTAGCCTGTAAAACGGCTATGGCAGTGCTAAAGCACACCCATCAGAGCCAGTGATGTCACCAAACACACTGCCGGGCAGAAGCTTCCACCCGGCAGTGTGTTATTGTAAACAAAAGAGTCCTTGCCCTGCTCAATCTAGTGCAGGGCAAGGGAGCACATCGGATCATGAGATGCTCCGATGCTAACATCAGGCGTGCTGCCTGGGTAAAATTATGGGTATGTCCGGGTTCAGCTCTGAACCTGGACAACCCCTTTAAGATTGGCTAGATAGTCATCTAACATCTTTATTATCTGAACCTTCTTTTATAAGTCACGGTGGAGAGCTGCTAAGTAACGCTACTTTCACATCCTTGGCCAGGTGTTGTGGCCGGCAGTTCCAGCAGTGATTGCCGGGAATTAGCCAGACAAAACCTGCTGCATGTAGCATTTTTTGTTGGGTTGATTCTCTGCATATTTGCCGGGCAGTGGGTGAATCTCTACCAGACCCCATTATAGTCAATGGAGTCCGGCAGGCAGCAGTAGATGGCAATGCTGGATCCGGAGAACTCTGGCAGGCTGTTCTGTACTGGAACAACCTATCTGAGACTCTGACGCAGATGTGAAACTAACCTAAAAGTATCTTCTATCTATTTACTTGTCTGGGCAGCATGTAGGATTATCTCTTTCCGTTCAGCAGAAATATGTGGACAGCAAAACTAGCAATAACAACTGAACAGGGTGGGGTTGCTACTTCATGAGACAACCCTTTTTAATGCCTCATTCAGATCAGTGTTTCGGTCAGTGATTTCCATCAGTGATTGTAAGCCAAAATCAGGTGTGGGTCTGAACACAGAACAGGTGCAAATCTTTCCCTTATACCTTATCTCTGTGGAGGCTCCAATCCTGGTTTTGGCTCCCAATCACTGATGGAAATCACTGACCAAAACACTGAGGTGATTGTCCAGCAAGTAAAATAACATTTAAAAAAACTACTTACCGATCAACTTCCTACACCCTCTCTACATAGACATTTTATTGCTGCAGTCTATCACTGGATGTAGCAGGTCACAGTGGCAGCCAGTGAGTGGCTGCAGTAGACAATGTCCATTGTCATTGGGAGCAGTATGTAGAGATTGGGGGACCAAGGATGTATCAGAACCAGACTGGTGGGAAATCAGTAAGGTGAGTATGATTTATTTTCTTATTCAAGAATATTCTAAGCCATGTTCTATATACTTGTTTCCAACTGAACGACCCCTTTAAAGTACAGGTTGATATTTTGGGAGCTTTAGAATGTCATTTACAGTAAATCTGTAATATATGCCGAATTGCTCCCATTATATTAGGAAGAGCAAGCTTGGGGAAATCACATGGCTTTTAGGACAGCAGGTGTCCTCTATATACTGATGGAAGATAGACTTTTGGTCAGTGCAAGAAACAGTGGAAATATGATGTATATTTAGTATAGTTGATATACTGTATATATCTGAATTAATGTAAATTCAATAATTCACTGTAATTTACCTGAAATATAGGAAAAGTTCACCAAACGTTACACTCTGAAGCCTTGTTCTTCATATATAAATCTCAGTTCAAGTATTGCATATTTTTATAGTCAGATTATTTTTATAGCTTATATGAGAAATAGCAGCTTCTTTACCCTATCCATACTTATACCCTCCAGCATACCCCCACATAGAATTAACCCTGCCTCTGACCACCATATGGCTGAAAGAAATTACCCATGTGTCCCGTAGCAGGTGGTGGTGTGACAGTGTCATTACTTAGGATTTAACTGGAGCTTCTCTCTGGGGTGGGATAGGGAGCCATATATCATCTTCAGGTGACCTGGGCCCTTTCCATTGACAAGTCCTATTCGGCAGCAGATGGTGGGTGCCACGGTGTCTTGTACCATATAAGTACTGGAATTATGGTGGGCCCCTTGTTGCTATACAATGGTCCTGGCAAAACTGAAAAATAGGTGGAAATTGAAGAAATAGGTAACATGACAGATAGCAATAAAAAGACTACAAATGTCAGTAAGCTCTACTTTATCAGTCAAGTAATGCTGCTACTGACTTTTAGTCACGAAAGTATGAACTACAATCAAAGATAATATATGTCTACTGGTTAAAGTGTAACTTGTTTCGACATGTAAAAAATGTGTAGGGACAGTCATATTAATACATTTTATCAGTGTAATATGTGAAATTTTATGACAAAAATGCTTATAAAATTCCCCTTAACAATTTTCTGTGTTGCTAAGAAGAATCCATCTTCAGCGTTGTACTGTTCCCTTCTTGCAGTGATCATCTCTAACAGCACGTGTCCTGTATGCCTGTGTTTAGAACCTACTGATCACCGCAGCGCTGTTTTCTATCATTCCAGGGCCGTTCCTAGTTAGTAAGCGCTGGAAAGATAGAGAAAAGTACTACAGCAAACAGTAAGTGCTAAACACAGGCATGCAGTACGGCAGCCCGCTCATCTCTTTGCAGTCAGTTTCTGGTTAATGCTGGGAAGGTAGGAAGAGAAGTGAATCTGCAGTATTCAGCACCGACAACAGTTGATATAGGCAGGGATGCTTAGTATAGGGAAGGGTAACAGTACAAATCATCGTAAGCCCTTTATTAAAATAGGTTAGTTACACATACAGTAGGGAGGCAGTTGCTGAGGCAGAGAGAGCAGAGGCAAGCTGAGAAACCTGCCACAGAGATACTTTAGAGGCAGTAAGTTAATAAAATTGTACACATTTCCCAATAAAGTATAGTACAAAAGCTATTACCATGACTATCCCTACACATTTTGTAAAAAAAAAAGTTGAAACAAGTTAAACTTTAAGGTCTGGTTATGTCCTTGTGTTAGAGATGATAATTTAAACAATGAAGCAATGAACAATGAAGCATAATGTCTAAGCTTTCTTTCTGTGGCCAAATTCCTTAGACATCAGTAACTGAACTTGAAGAGGCCTATGACAATGTGTGGAATGCTGCAGGTGCTATATTGGATATTGACCCAGGTTTGTTGGATTTCCACGTTTGCATGTTGTTGATGCAATGGTACATCTCAGTGCAGGTAAAACTATGACTCCCAGCATCCTCCATTCATTTCTATGGAGTTCTCAGAACAGCCAAGCAAGGGGGAATTTTGGGAGTTGTAGTTTTACCACAGCTGGAGTGCCGGAGGTTAGCCATCACAGGCCTAGGCCATAGCACATAAAAATCGTGAGAAAGTGAAAACAAAATACCAAATCACCGATAGAAAACTGTGTGCTGCATCCCATGCATGGATTTCACTACTGGCTGAGTGTGCTTTGGATACCTAAAAGATCAATGTCCAGCAATAGGATAAAAAAACATTGTGGGAAATGCATAAAAAATCCAACAGGATTATACACAAGACAAAATGTTTATGCGTTTTGACTAAAGATGCCATTCTTAATCATAGCACCATGCATTATCTAGCGATATTTCTCTCTGACCATCAATAGACATTGGAGTGGTTATTTGATATCTAAAATATCCCCCTCCCCCCAATGCCCGGGCCCCTTGTATGGATTACACTTACCTGCTCTCTGGCACCCACATCGCTCAGGATCCCTCCACTGCCGCCACTGCATCTGCCCGCCGCAAGCCGCAATGTGACCAGCCTCAAGGAGGCTATCCCTTCTGAGTAAGTGTAATCCATACAAGCGGTCCGGGCATTGGGGGGATATTTTATAATAACCCCTTTAAGTATGATTGGAGTGAAATACGTGGGAACAAATTGGAATGGTTTTAAAACATTGGAATAGTCTTGTATTGGTTAATAGTGAAACATTCATCCTCTTTTAAGGTCAAAGGGTTTCTCCTGGCTACAGATATTGATCATCTATCCTCCATAGTTTCTGGTGCCAGCATACCGAAGATCAGCTGCAGGATCCTGACTGAGCCACTACACCGTGTACAGAGCTGTCTGCCTCACTCAGTGGGTCCATATCATTGTCCACATCAATGTCCTATTGCCCTATTCAATTTAGACAGATGTGGACCATGAGGAGGAGGATAATTCAGATCCAAAGAACATATAGAATTCCAAAGGCACAATGTCAGAAGTTACCTATGAAAATAAGTTTTCTTTGAGAAAAAACCTCCATTTGATCTAATATTTATAGTCATTCTGTTAAATGGATATTGACGGAAATATTAGTTTTCAAAATTAAAACAGATGGTTTAGCATGTGGGCTTTATTACCGTATACAGGTTTCATTGAGTACTTTTGTATATCTTGACATGATGTATTTTTCTTGTATTAACTAGTTTTTGTCTTTATTTAATGGACCAAATAGAGATGCATTTGGTTATAGAATCAGATCCTAATGAACTGTGTATTGACATCTTTGATATCTTTTGTAGGATCATGGGCAGATCGATCGCCTCTACATGAAGCGGCAAGCCAGGGAAGGCTGCTTGCATTGAAAACCTTGCTTTCTCAAGTAAGTAAACACTCTTATTCTTGCACCTCCTAGGCACGCATAACTGACTATGAGCAGCGGATATTTCATGTGTATTCTCTTATATTTTCATTTATATATTTTGCGTTAGTTGTGGAACTTGCAGGCTGCCATGGGCACTTTAACATTGAGTACATGTAGCCTGGAAGAACTGCATCCTGCCAATAAGTTGACCCATGAATAAATCATTATAGTCAAAAGTAACCACAATTTTGGAAAGTGACCTTTATCAAATGTGGAGGCAGAGCTCTGGTACACCACAAATGAACGCAAGTACACATATGTACGGTACATACTCATTGATACACAACTTGTAGACCAAGGGCAGGCACTAACAGCAGAGGGCCCATGTGCAGGAATTTAATGTAGGCCCTTCTCCTTTCTATAGCAACTACACAAAATAATTGTATATTCTTTATAATAATCTTTCTAGAAACTTGCTAGACATGGACCACTCACATGCTGGACATGTCACTCTTGAGCCATTCACATTGCACAGACCAGTGGACCACATAGACCACTGATATGCCGACCCATAGAGTGCATGCGCCACACAAGGACCACTCACGTGTGATCACACTACACTTACGGTATATCATTTACACTTACCCAACCTCCTTTGCCTATTGATGACTTGGTTTATTACCCCTGAAGGCAGGAGAGAGATCTATTGACCTGAGACACCTCTATCAAACCCCTTTACATGCTGCTGTTCCCTAGGCCTCATGCATATGATCATATATATTTTGTGACCCGCAAATTGTGAATCGGCAAAATACGGATGCTGTCCATGTTGCATCTGCTTTTTTGTGGACCCATTGACTTCAAATCCAAGTATAGGACATGTTCTATCATCTTGCAGAACAGACATATGAATGTGGAAAGCAAACCGATCATCCATGTGCTTTCCACATCCGTTCCACAAAAAGATTGCGGACCATGGACCCATTGAAGTCCATGGGGCCACAAAAAAATATGTTAACGGCAAAATACAGATGCGGTCCACAATTTTTGGATGGCAAAACGGATATGGTCGTATGCATGAGACCTAATCCCATTATGGCAAAGCCCCCACCTAAGGGCCAGCTGCAATGACATTACACAGCTAAGAGAGGTGGCTACGTAACTTAAAATGTAGCTTTCATTTATTCTTTTATTGATAAAATAAGTCATTATTAGGACTGATGTCAGTGAAACGTGTGAGCTTGGTCTGTATTGGATGTGGTATATTCCTGCACTGCTGGCCTTCCACAAAAAGCTAATACCTAGCTCTCAACATTGACCGCAGTTGGAGCTACTGCCCTGAAAAGAGCAGATCAGTGCAGGGACCGAGACCCTGAGCTAATATCAAACTTGTCCTGCCTATCCATAAGCTGGCATTATGTTTGCCCCTGCTATAAACCAATATACCAGATTTCACATAAGGCATGGTAGGCAAGTGCAGCAATTTTGGATGAACCTTTTGAGTTAGCTTCTGAAAAATGGTAATACTATAATTTTGTCAGCATATTCAATACGTCCAGCAAAGATTTCAAGCCCTTTAAAACCTAGACAACCATGATTCTGCTTGAAATGTCTAGAATGCTCAAAGAGTGTGTGTGACCAGATAAATAACTGCATATGTTACTAAAGGGAACCATCACGTTGGACATGAAGTCTGAGCTGAAGGCAGCATGTTATAGAGCATAAGATGCTGAGCAGATCGATATATAGAATTGTGGGAAAAGATTCAGAATAACTTGTATTTTATTAATTTACATTCCTGTTCATTCTGGGCTTTGAAGTCAAGGAGGCGGTCCTATCAGTGATTGACAGCCTTGCCTCTATGACTATGTATACAGAGATAGCTGTCAATCACTGATAGGACCTCCTCCTGGACTTCAAAGCCCAGAATGAGCAGGAATTTAAATGAATATATTGTAAGTTATTCTGAATCTTTTCCCCTAAAACTATATATCAATCTGCTCAGCTCTTCCTGCTCCGTAACATGTTCAACATGAAAGGTTCCCTTTAAATAGATCTCTTCAATGTCATGAGGCTGGTGTACTTACTTTGAAAATCCATGTCAAGTAGCAGCGTAAGATTTGAGCAGCAGGGGAGGAGGTACACTGTAAGGAGCTAGGTGGGCGCACATTGAGTTTAACTCATTAATACACCAGACTCATGAGTTCTATCAGCCTCGAGCTGAACTCACAAAGTGTCCAGGCAGGTAAAACTTTCAACTAGAATTATCCAGCCATCCTGACATGGATTTATAGTGTAAAATCAGTTTACAGATCCTCTTTAATAAACAATTTTCACATTGGCACATTGACTGACATATCATTTCTTACCATTAGGGTTACAATGTCAACACGTTAACCATTGATCATGTGACCCCACTGCATGAAGCTTGCTTGGGAGATCATGTCGGATGTGCAAGGACACTTCTGGAAGCCGGTGCAAATGTAAGATTTATTATGCTATAAAAAACATGAGGTCAACATGGGGAACAGATATAATGAGTATTCCCTTACGTCCTACCAGCAGCACAGATAGGGTTAAACACCCGAGAGATCTCGGATCCCTGGATCCTGAACATCATTTCCGAGGGTTATTTAGTCAACCTCACCTCTATTCCTCTGGACAGGTTTGTCAAGATCAACCTTCTACATGCTGCCAGGCAGGCGATCCTGGAGGCCTACATTCAGGACTACATTTGCAAGGAGGCTCTAGAGGAGGTTCTGGCAGGAGAACGGGGCCTAGGGATCTATTCACCAGTTTTTCTGGTTCCCAAGGCTTCAGGAGATCTCCGGATGATTATCGATCTGAGATATTTCAATCGGTTTATAAGGAAGGTGAAGTTTCGTATAGAAACCATCAGGTCAGTAGTTCACGTCCTCAATCCTGGAGACGTGATGGCAACCCTGGACCTCAAGGATGCATATCTGCATATCCCGATCCATCCTACTTCCAGGAAGTATCTCAGGATGACAGCCCAGGTGTCCGGTCTCATTAGGCATCTTCTGTTTGTTACCCTTCCCTTTGGCATTTCTTCTGCCCCTCACACTTTTACCAAGGTGGTGGTTTCTGTGGTGGCAGCTTTGAAGCTTCAAGGACTGACCATCATTCCTTATCTGGACGACTGGCTTTGAAAGCCTCTGCTCTAGTGGTCCTAACCCAACTTCTTCAGGTAACAATCTCCTTTCTGTTCCGCCTAGGTTGGATCATCAGCTGGAAGAAGTCGAACGTGAGCCCGTCAACTTCAGTAAGATATCTAGGCTTCATAATCGACTCCACTGGGATGTCGCTCCAGTTGACTCCAGAAAGAAGATCCCGGGTTCAGAACATGGCAAGTTCCTTTCTGTTCCCCGGCGAGTTCCAATCCGGACTCTCATGAAGATGTTGGAGCTCATGTCAGCGTCTGCGGAAGCAGTCCCATGGGCTCTATGGCACCTCCGCCCTCTACAGTCCGGAGGTCCTCTCCAAATGGAATGGCAGCCCTGCTGGGCTAAACTCCCTGTGCTCCCTGTCTTGGCGAACTCGGTATTCCCCCAGATGGTGGTGCCATCTTTTAGACGGGAAGTCTATGACCCAGCCAACCACGGGACCTGGTTTCCTCAGGAGTGGCTTCTTTCATCCAATCTCCGCAAGATTCGAGCTATCTGGCTAGCCCTCCTTCACTTAGCCCCTCAGATCCGGGTCAAAGCGGTGAAAGTCCAGTCAGACAATATGACTGCGGTACTTTACATCAACAAGCAGGGAGGCATGAGATCACTTCCCCTCTTGTCAGTTATCGGGGTGATTCTGGATTAGGTAGAGTTGTACCTTTCCCACTTATCTGCGATCCACATCCAAGGCTCCCTCAATATGATAGCGGCTGAGCCGTGGCCTTTTAGTCGGTGGAGTGGTCTTTACATCCGGAGATATTCAAGCAGATAGTCCTCAAGTGGGGTATGCCAGAGGTGGATCTCATGGCAACAAGGTTCAGTGCCAAGGTGGAGAGGTTTTGCTCCCTTTACAGGGAGGACAACACCCTGGCGTTAGACGCTCTGTCAATATCCTGGAGGTTCAGGCTGGCATACATCTTCCCTCCGTTTTCCATGATTCCGAGGGTATTGATGAAAATCCGTCAGGATCAGGCCTCGGTGATAGCCATCATACTGTTTTGGCCGAAGGCTCCCCCCACAGCAGACCCTGGTGTCGTGGGACACTCACCTCTGCTCGGATCTGCACAGATTCAACCTGACAGCCTGGAGGTTGATCAGTCCCTTCCCAGAATAGAAGGGCTTTTAGAGTCGGTCCTGAGAACGCTGTCTCATTCTAGAGCAGACTCTACCAAGAGAGCCTACTCTCGTATTATGAGGATATTCTCATCATGTTGTACCTCAACTGAGGTGGCGTCTGCAGATCCGCCCCTCTCCGCTATCCTTCAGTTCCTGCAAGACAGCCTTGATAGAGGCCTTGCCCTTCTACTCTGAAGGTTCAAGTTTCAGCCATCTCAGCTTGCCTTAACAGGCTTTTTTCTCAGGACCCGCTGATCAAACGGTTCCTTAAAGGAGCTGAAAGATTAAAGCCTACAGTACTGAGACCCATTTTTTCAATGGGATTTATCAGTAGTTCTCAGGGGGTTAGCATTTCCCCCCTTTGAACCGTTAGAGGAGGTGGACATCAAGTTCGTCACTTGGAAGTTTCTCCTTGCAGTGACTTTGGCCAAGAGGGTCTCTGAGCTTCAAGCTCTCTCAGCACATGAGCCCTTTACCATTTTCTTACATGACCGGGTCCTTCTTAGATTCCTCCCGTATTTTAAGCCTAAAGTTCCTTCCTTCCAGAATATAAACCAGGTGATATCCCTCCCGGTTCTGTCGACATCTACCACCTCCTCCTAGGAACCTGCTAGACATCCTCTGGACGTCTTGAGATGTCTTCGGATCTATGTGGATAGATCAAGGAGTTCAGGAAAGATGAGAATCTGCTAATCCTGTTGCCGGTAAGTTTAAAGGCTGTAAGGCATCCAAACCTTCCATCAGTCAGTGGATTGAGGAGGCTATTAAGGAATCCTCTGTTTCCACAATCTCTGGACCCTCCGGGATTTGTGAAGGCCCACTCTACTAGAGCTGTGGCTACTTCTTTTGCCGAGAGGAGTATTCTGCCTCCCAACATGATTTGCAAAGCTGCCTCCTGGAGCTCTGAATCGACATTCATCTCCCATTATAGACTAGATGCCAGTCTAGCTGAGTTTTCGGCCTTTGGGCAGAATATTCTTAGTTCTGCCAGGCAGGAAGGCCCTCCCTAGGGGTTTCTTCTTGCTATCTCCCCATCTGTGCTGCTGGTAGGACATAAGGGAATCGTTAATTTCTAACGATAATTTGTTTTCCCTTAGTCCTAACAGTAGCACACAAATTTCCCACCCTAGTAAGTCTAGTTTTTTTCTTACTATAAACACAGTGGGCTGGGGGTTGACTTCCTCCTTTTAAGGAGATACTTAATTGTTAAATTGAGTTATTAGTCTTGGGCTCATTAAACATTCCGCCGATCCTGCCAGTCCACGGGGGGTGGTTAACCCCATCTGTGCTGCTGTTAGGACTAAGGGAAAAAAAATTGTCGTTAGAAATTAACGATTATGTATTTAGTCTAAATGTGACAGGTTACCACAGCTTTTCTCTATATATCCTTAGATGTGCCAACGATTGGTTTCTAATAAAATAGGATACTGTATGTAGTATAATGCAATAGAAGGAACAAATGCCAGGTCACCTGAAACATTTTACGTCATGCCTATCCAAGAAATCTTGTGATATATTTTAGGTGAATGCTACAACTATTGACGGAGTGACTCCTTTATTTAATGCATGTTCAAGAGGCAGCGCTAATTGCGTGGAACTCCTATTGGAGTATGGTGCAATGGCACAGCTAGAGACATGTCTCCCGTCACCTGCTCACGAGGCATCAAGTAAAGGTAAAACAGATGTGACTGTAATATATTATGGTTTTCTGTTATTTTACTGTATTTTATTGAAAGGTTCATGATTTTTTCCATAAGTTAACCTTAAAAGTCATCTGTCAGCAGATTTGTACCTACAGTATGAAACTGGCTGACCTGTTCCATGTGCGCTTGGCAGCTGAAGGCATCTGTGTTGGTCCCATGTTTATATGTGTCTGCATTACTGAGAAATATTATTTTTTTATGCTTGTAAATGAGTCTCTAGGAGCCACGGGGGCGTTACCATTACATCCAGAGGCTCAGCTCTCTCTGCACCTGCTGCACCCTCTGCACTTTCATTGATACCACCAGGTATGAAGATGTTTCACAGTCTGGGCCTGTCAATCAAAGTGAAGGGGGTCCAGCAGCTGCAGAGCTCAGCCTCTAGGTGTAATGGTAACGCCCTGTTGCTCCTAGAGTATCATTTACATATGATAAAACATAATTTTTCTCAGTCATGCGGACACCAACACAGATGTCTTCAGCTGCCAATTGCACATGTAAAAGATTTTCATAGGTACAAATCTGCTGACAGACGCGCTTTAAAGCAAAGCTTCTCAATGATACAAGTATATAACTCATTTGGGATGATTAAAGTGGATGACCACTTCACCAGAATTTTTCCAAAAGTGCTGTAAACGCAAAGCATTATAAACCATGGTGTCATCTGCAGTGTTATTCAGTGGAGGCCTCTGATGGAGAGTTTGGTTATGCGCCAATCCATCAGCAGTCATATTATGGATGGGAGCGTTGTGCGGTCATTGGGGAAACAAGGGGGCAAGACTTCACATACAGTATTATGTACATATATGAACATTAGGGATAACTGTTTTATAAGTGGGTAAGTCACTTGATAACCAACCATTGCTTTTAAGGGGTCATGCACACAAGTGGGCCGCAAAAAATGCTGTGCTTTCCGCATCCATATGTCCGCATGTCTGTCCCGCAAAGAAACTGAACATATCCTATTATTTTCTGTTTTGTGGACAGGAATAGTCATTTTTACATTGGGGCCCACAGACATTGCTGGATGTACATGGACGGTATCAATATTTAGTGGATCCACAGTTTGCGGACCACAAAATACATAAGATTGTGCGCGTGAGGACTTAGTGTAGACACAAACATTTGCAGTTCTAATGCTGGGCTGATTGTCATTAATAGTTGGTTATGGTACATGTTGATGGAGATTTATCAATTAGTCCAAGGGAAAAGTGCCTCAGATGCGCATAGTAACCAGCCATATTGCTCCTTTGCATTAGGGCGTACAGAATCTGGAGCTGAGGGAGCCAAAAAGCCACCCTGCTACATAAAAATAGACCAGCATTGTAAATGGCACATGGTAGGTAGGGGATCTGTAAAGATGTGCATTGGTGCCCAGGCTCTTCAGGATACACTTTGTTCACATTTACTGTCTATTCTGAAATATATTTTTAGTTTTTCTTACCATGTACTTGCAGGTCACAATGACTGTCTAGAAGTATTAATATCCTGGGGTATAGACGTGGACCAAGACATTCCTCACCTAGGCACTCCTCTTTATGTAGCATGTAAAGGGCAGCACATAGCTTGTGTAAGGAAACTTTTATATGCAGGTCAGTAATGCCAGAAGGTATTGATATGTAATATTATGTAATAGTTCCAATCTATAGAAAAGTTGTGCTTGGCTCCTAGGTGCTAATGTACAGCATGGCAGACATCTGGACACCCCATTACATGCAGCAGCGCAGCAGTCTAGTATGGATATTGTAAGTTTATTGCTTGACTTTGGTGCTGATATCAATGCAAAAAACACAGAATACAAGCGTCCAGTGGATGTCGCTGCCACAAGAAGTTCAGTGGAAAGACACCTGCTTCAATATGAGGGTAAGCTTGTAACATCACCTTGTAGTAGTTCCTACAAAACAGAACTATACATTTGTTTTTCCCAAAAACATAGTTTGCCCGTGGTTCACTGTTGAGTTGGCAGCAGTCTCATCCTTGTGGGCTCCCATAACAGCTGTTATCTTCACCCCAAGGAATTAAAAGGAAAAGAGTTCAGACCTGTGACCTCTCCCATGTAACAGCTACTATAAAATTATAGGGCCTCATATGCATGACCATATGACAACTTTGTATAAACTAGTTACACATGAATGCAGGAAGCGACTACATAGAATTTGTTTGTAGTCTGTAACCATGGGAACATATTTGTATGTGTAGAAACTGCATACAGATAATGGAAGGGAATTTTTAATTAAAGAGGTTGTGCCGTAAACTCCTTTTCACTCTAAAGTTTATTTTCATCAATGACTCTAGTGCCCATTTCTCCTTGGATAGTTTTTTTTTTTTTTAAATGTACCTCATTTGCAGTTTTCTCTTATCCCCCATGCTTGAATCCCACTTCCTGGTTTGTCATGAGACTGCTGTCCCATCATGCTTAGGGCAGTGAGATGCGTCCTGTCACCAGCAGATTATGTGACACTACCATTGTTCTTAGCAATGGCGCTTCCTACATTACAAGGCTCCGACACCAGACATAACCTACAGCAACTGAATACAGAAAACAGATTTTCCACAGGACGCCGTGGTAGGCTAATAACGTTAGAATAAGGCAGTTTTAGTAAGTGGTATTTGGGGAAAGTGATATAACAGCGATATTTGTTGAGCGGGATTTATATTAGTGGCACAACCCCTTTTAGATATATTGGATAAATAAATAAATGGTTTCATACATATATAACCAGTGTTAAATTTTTTGTAAAGCACTAAAATCTCTGCTTTTACTTCCCTTTAGCAAATCCATGTTCACTTTGTCAGCTCTGCAGACTCAGTATCCGGAAATGCATCGGCCAGTCTAGATTACATCTTATTCCACGCCTCCAGTTACCAACTATCCTTAAAAACTTCTTACAGTATCGAGAAAGTATAAGGAACTTTTAATACTTTTTTTTAATTGTGTACGTCAAGTATATTGTAAAATATGACAATATATATCACTTACTGTAGACTGTATATTTGTCTTAGAAAAATATTGCACTTGGGATTGTAAGGAATATATTGGTTTAACTGGAATTAACTCACTTTATATGTGTTCCTGGTATTGTCGTGCACATTGCTAAATGGCATCCCAACAGAAACTTCCCAATAAAGTACAAACCTCTTTTGCCCTTTGTGAGACCCATTTTGGGTCTGTTCACACGGCACGGTCAAAATGTGGCTTTTGCCGTAATTTTTGTACAATCACAAAAAAAAAACTACGTAACCACACAAGATTATTTTTCCTTATTTTGTCTGAATTTTTCCAACAAAATGAAATAATAAGATTCAAATGCACAGCTGTTCAAAACAGATATTACATTGCTCGATATATAAATGTCCGGAGGTAGATTGGCCAAAAATCCCAGTTGGTGGGTTAGATTATGATGACATGGGACCGGATGCCCCCAAAAACTATTCAGTCAGTAGCTCAGCATTGCGGACCTGCGTGTCACTGAAGACCCACAAGCCCCTACACTATGTGTCATCAATAGTACTGTTCCTGATCTGTACACATATTACATTAGTTATATGGCACAGTCTACAAACAAGCCTGGTCACATGATATAAGAGCGCTCCTAGTGGTTCACAAGTTTGCATATAGGGTGCTGAGTACTTCTGTAGAGCTCTGTGTGTAATAAAAATGCCCGATATATCACCATAGAGTTGTGTATATATACTGTATATTAGGCCTGCACAATATATCGCAAAAGCAATCGTAATCGCAATTAAACGCCATATCGCAATCTGCTGACCCAAAAATGCTGCAATTATATTACCGTATTTTTCGCTTTATAAGACACACTTTCCCCCCCCCCCCCAAAAAGTGTGGGGGGGAATGGCAGTGCGTCTTATAAAGCGATGGTTGACTTTCTACGTTACACTGAATCTCCGGCCGCTATGCTGCACAGCGCGGCCAGCGATACATCAGTTACAGAGATGGAGGGGCTGGTGGAAAGTCGTTATTTTAAAGAGGACCTTTCACTGGTCCACAGTTTATTAGGCAAAGGTATGTACATGGAGAGCGGCACCCAGGGAAGACCCTGCACTTACTTGTATCCCTGGGCGCCGCTCCGTTCGCCTGCTGTAGCCGCCAATACCGGCGCTCCTGCTTCTCCAATTTTGCCTGGGGCGGAGACTTCTTCTTTTGCCCTGGGCGTCTCCTTCTCCCAGGGCTGGAGCACTGGCCAATCGCAGCGCTCAGCTCATATTCAGGATATGATACCGGGGGCTACAGCAGGTGAACGGAGCGGCACCCAGGGATACAAGTAAGTGCAGGGTCATCCCTGGGTGCTGCGTTCCATGTACATAGCTTTGCCTAATAAACTGTGGACCAGTGAAAGGTCCTCTTTAATGAACACATGTACATCTATTTTATTTATCTGTTCTGTGCAGCGCTATCAAGAAAATGGCAAGTTTTGTATTTTGTACTTTTGCAGTAATGCAAATATGTATTTTATTTTTCAGTTCTTGAGTTCAGCATAACTACATCTCACATTATCAGTAATTTGTGTGTGCTTTTACCTTGAAAATCCAAGCAGATAGACCTCTAGCACAATTCCCTTAAAATATCGCATCGCATATCGTTATCGCAATTTTTAGGGCCCTAATCGCAATCGCACAAAATTCCCATATCGTGCAGCCCTACTGTATATATATATATAATCCTGTGCTCCATATCTTGTCTCACTATGGAACTAATTGGGCTCCACATATCATTATAGGGCTGTATATAAAATGAAGGTGCTCAATATTTGACTATAGCGCTGCAGATAAGGGCTGGGGAGCTCTGTCCTATAGTCTTAAAGGGGTATTACACTGTATTTTTGCATTGGTCCCACTGACCACCAATATGGCTAATTGTTTGCTGACCGCCTATTTGTGTTAGCCTGTCCTATTGCCAATTTAGACCTACCTACAGTATGAGGCCACTTTTAGATTTTATTTCAGGGCCAAATTAAGTTCCCAATCTGCCCTTGTATTGGTGTGAACCTTTGTAGTACATACTGTCTCTCAAAATCCTGTTACTGGGAATGACTATAGAAGAAATTAAATACAAAATATCGTCTTTCTTTAACAGTCAGCACAGAGAGCTAAAATCCTATATAGAACAGTAATTAATTGTCAGCTTGCTGCTGCGAGAAAAAGATGCTATCTGCTAATAAAATAGTAGATTAGTAAAATAGAGATAACAATAGCTGTATTGTTCTCTTGATAAGCCTAGATAAAGATGTCCACAGAAAAGTATTACACTTACAAGTGTAATGTGTGATGCTCTAATTAAGTCACTCGCCCACCCCCCTCTCCACCTCTGGTCCGAATGAATGGTCTGACAGAAAGTCAAGCAAGGCTGTCTGATGTGCTAAATGTCATAACAAGGGGACTAAAAAAGAGCCAGGACAGGAAGTACAGTACATGGCACAACTTCAAAAATTATATCCAGAAAATCATCCACATAATTTTTATTAAAAAAAAATTAATAATAATAAAGTACATAGAAGATTCACGTATGGGATGTTAAAATATGATAAAAATAATGTTGATGGTAGTGTCCCTTTAGGCTGCTTCTTACCCCCTGCCTTCTCATTTCTGAACTTCTATAGCTGCTTTCACCAGCAGAAGTTTAACAGAGAGGACATTATATACAAGTATTATGCACACGTGCTTGTGGGATTTGTGCTTTTTATTTTTTGTCCTTTACAGCCTCATGGACATGATCATATTTTCGATCCGCATCTGATTTTCATATTTTTTGCGGTTTGAATGCAGACCAATTCATTTCTATGGGGCCACAAAAAAATGCAGATAGCTGTCTGCATCCACAAATTATGGAACATGTCCTATTCTTGTCCGTTTTCTGGCCAAGAATAGGCATTCTTACAATGGGGTCGTTGAAAAGTGAGGGATGCTCACGGACTGCATCAGTATTTTGCAAATCTGAGATTTGTGGATCACAAAATTGATATGGTCATGTGCAGGAGACCTCAGACTGAGAGCTGTTTTCTACGGCAGGCTATACATCATATAATGTGATTGCTCTGGGATGTACTTGTTCATCACTGGAGAGATTTATGGTAGATCAGCATTAACAATCCCTGAGCTGCGCTGTTTGCTAGGCCGGGCCTTTATGTGTTCCAGATGCTGATCAGTAACATATCAGGTGGAACGTAGACCTGTATGCTCTTGTGTGGATCCTGAATCATTACTCATATACAAGAGCTGGAGGCACTCTGTCCACATGGTGTCAAGCACATCTGGTCCCAGCACCCATTTTGAATTGCAGGAGGAGTTGGGTCGTTTTCTTCTAATGCCACAGAGGCCGGTGTTGTCATGTCTGGTTTGCATTTTCAGTAGCAGCAAGATACTGTTATAAGGGTTGCCAAATGTATTCATGCTGGCAGGGATTGGCTCCACATCTTTTAAGGCTGGGACAACATGGCGACTTTCGACATGACAAACGTTGTGTAACCGAAGATGACTGTGTAGGACTGCAGTACAACCTGCAACTTACTGTGACTGCTACCAGACACTCGCAAACAATCCAACACTGCTGATCCTTTTGAGACTGTCAGTGGAAATAGCGACAACTTGTGTGTCACAATGCCACCCCGTTCACTTATATAACTTGTGATGCAGGTAGTGCTACACCACAATTTTTGGTCGTGTGACACTTGTCAGGGCTAAAACTGTTGTGTATCCCCATAGATACCGCAATGGTATCGTCAAAAGAGGTGGTCTAGCTATCCCGCAGAAGTGACCCTTATAACATGTCCGATTGATATTACATTCTGTAATGGCTAAAAAAACTGCATTTCTCTGTTAAAGCCAAGCTTCTTATCGCACTTGATTAGCCCAATAATCAACCTCCTCTACAGTCACTGCATAAAGGTCTCCTAACTTGAATTAAGTTTCACAGGAACACGTTCAGTCCATGTGACGGTTTCATTTTCTGGACCAAACATTTCTTTTCTGACCGAACTCAGAGCATCATAATGCAGATCTACAGTAAAATACTCCCAGTATTATGAGAGGCCAGAACTCACAGCATCAAAAATCATTATGATGCTGTGAGTTCGGGTCAGAGTGGCAACGTTCGGTCACAGTCCATGTGACGGCGGTATTTCCCAGGCCAAACACTGCTCTTCTGACCCAAACTCGCAGCATCTCATGATTTATGATATTATAAGTTCCTGCCTGACTGTGGATCTACTATACTATACTCATAGTATTATAATGGGAAGAACTCACTGCACAAGTATAAGGTGCTCGGTCCACGATGAATCCTTAAAGCCACGGACTATAACATCTACTGCAGTAAGTTTTTCTCTGACATCACTCTCCAGCTATTGGAAGAAACTGCACCTCACAGACTTTCTGTTCTGTCCACCCGCCCTCTGTACAAGACGCTATGAGTACTGAGAGCTACTTGTTCCCCAGAGGAACCAGCCCTGTACCTCACATGGATCCAGAGATCTCCCCATTCAATGCTCTGTTAGATTTAGATCCAGCTGACAGCTCAAGGGGAGGGTCTTATCTGCTGCAGCTCAGGGGCGTGTCCATGATCTCCCTATCACAGCTCAGGAGGCGTGTCCATGCTCTCCCTATCACAGCTCAGGAGGCAGTTGAAGGATGAAATTGAGTATGTGCGGCCTTCTCAGTGAGCAGGACATAGAAATGAGAAAAAGAACAAACAGCAGGTGGCGCTATACAGATCCATTTTATTGAATAACTCAGTGGCTATGCTAAATTTTTAAATACGTCAAATTACAAAAGTATTCAGATCCAGGTGCTGGTTTTAAAACTGTAGACTATTTTTCAGAGGACAACCCCTTTAAATGAACCGAATGGGTCCCCTTTCTTTCTGTGCACAGTGATGGTCTTCATTCTCTTCTGCATTTTCCTAATGGTACCCTCATGCACGCTGACATTTGTACCATGGGCTTCACTCTTACAACCCACACACCCAGGGCTGATAAAGACATATTTGGATGGACATTATATTACTACCATACGGGAGAACGCAGCACTATATACCTATTACTTACAGTAATGTCTCCTCTAATGAAGACGTTCTTTTTCTTCATCTTCTACAGGTGAGTTATAACTCACCTGTAGTGCCCCCTGTATTATAATTCCCCCTGTAGTGCCAGTATGTATATT
This sequence comes from Bufotes viridis, assembly GCA_033119425.1. Lineage (NCBI taxonomy): Eukaryota > Metazoa > Chordata > Amphibia > Anura > Bufonidae > Bufotes > Bufotes viridis. The sequence goes on along the minus strand of CM065589.1, from coordinate 506,698,770 downwards.
GCCCCCTGTAGTGCCTCCCTTATAGTGACACCCAGTAATGCCAGTTTTTATAATTGCCCCCACTAGCTCCCCCGTGTTATATTTTCCTCTGTAGTGCCAGTATATATAATGCCCCTCTGTAGTGTCCCTTGTATCATGGGCCCCTGTAATGCCAGTATGTATAATGACCCCTGTAGTGCTAGTATATATAACACTCCCACCTGTAGTGCCAGTATATATAATTATCCTTCATCACCCCTGTAGTGCCAATAATGCTCCCCTCTGTACTGCCAGTATAAATAGTGCTCCCCCGTCCCCCCTGTAGTGCCAGTATATATAATGCTCCCCCGTCCCCAGGGCGGACTAGCCATTGACCCTACAGGGACATTTCCCAGTGGACTGATGCCCATGGAGAAACCCAAGCCCTCCTTACTGCAGCTGTTCAAGTACTTAATGGTCTGATGCTTTCTGCAGTAATTAACGCTGGAAGTATCAGGTACTCATGTATATGGCCGGCAGATGCACTCCTGAGTTCAACTGTATGGCTGTCCTCAGGATGATGATAAAGTTGAATACTGCAGTGGAGCTCCATATCTTAACTGGAGACAACTGGAGGAGGACACAACATGCAGCTATTGATGTATTAGTTCTGCTGGGGCAGTATTTTGTGTTGCACTATGGTACTCCTGACTCCGTCAACTTGTGTTGTCACTACCTGCTTGTGTTGCCCCACCTTGTATCAATTTGAACCCGCCTATAACATGGAAGCCACTTTTAAGTTTTTTTCCAGGGCCACTTTAAGTTCCCAAGCCACCTCTGTACGTCCCCCAAACCCCACAGCACCTATGTCTTTGGCCTGGAGCCTCGGGCTCTGCCCCAGCCCCTGTCATCCTGCCATGAGCCCCTTAAGCAGTGAGGGAGCAGCAGCAGCACACAGGGAGTAGTCCAGATTAGGGCCGCAGCTAACGATTATTTGAATAATCGATTAATTGTCGATAATTTCATCGATTAATCAGGAAAAAACACCAAAATGACAAAAAACAGGGTTTATATGATTTTACTTTAAAAATTATGTTCAAAGGCCATATTAAAACATTTTAGGAGTTACATAATTATAAAAAATTTGCATTAGAATGTAAAAAAGACAACATGTCTACATGGTCACATGGATGACGCTGTTATGGGGGATCTGTGGATGACACTATTGTGGGGGATCTGTGGATGACACTATTGTGGGGGATCTGTGGTTGACACTATTAAGGGGCATCTGTGGATGGGCACTGTTATGGAGGAGATCTGTGGATGGCACTGTTATGGGGAGGGGGATCAGTGGATGGCATTGTTATGAGGAGGGGGATCTGTGGATGACACTATATAGCATCTTATGCTATATGTGTCATCCACAGATCTCCACCATAACAGTGTCCCCCAATACACCTGCCCTGCCAGAGCAGGCAGCGGCATAACGTCACTCACTCACGTGACGCGCCTGCACCTCCACGTGAGTGAGTGATGTTATGCCGCTGCCCGCTTTGCCTGTTACCGGAGCTTCATTGTAAGGTGATAAAGATCTTAGCGCTGATTTAAAGTTCAAGTTACTGCCGGTTACGGAATACTCTTTAGATATTATACTGCTGTGAGCGGCGGGGCCAGTGTAAGAGTACAGTGACTGCATCGGCCCTGCCGAGAGTTGCCGCCTCCAGCCCCTCCTCCCTCCCGGCTGATACATCGTTGCGCTGTGAAGCATTGCAGCCAGCGATGTATCAGGGACTTAACTGCGGCGGTGCGGGAGCGTGCGGGATTTACGGGACCTGCAGGCATAGCGCCTGACCGCCCGCTCCTGCCCGCATAGCAACGAATCGGCCGATTATTCGATAACTGGACTCGTCGACAATGAATCCCGTTATCAAATATTATCGATAACGACGATTAATCTTTGCAGCCCTAGTCCAGATGATAGATTTTAAAGAAGGAGGTGGCATTCAGGCAGAGCGGTGCCCACCGCCTGTGCACAGAAAGCGGTCCGGTCCAGATCACAGAGGAGGAGGTGGCACTCAGCAGTCGTATACAGGATGAGGCGGCACTCAGCAGTCGTATACAGGATGAGGCGGCACTCAGCAGTCGTATACAGGCGGCAACAGGGCCGGCGTGTCCTATAAGCGGACTAGGCCGCCGCGTAGAGCACCCCTTGGGAACTGAGCCTCAGGCGGCTGCAGCATTGCCCGGGCTGGCGCGTCCATGAGGGCGCACAGCCCGGGCGCAGCAAGAGGAGAGAAGCTGACAGGAGGGAAGCGCTCAGCGCTCCCTCCTGTCACTCCATTGTAGCGCGGCCGAGCTCTTTATGGTCCGTGGGTACAGGAGCATCTGTCTCCTGTACCCGGCCGGACTGACATGAAGTGCGCACACAGTGTGCACTTCCTGTCAGTCCGCCAGGGTACAGGAAACTAAAGCTCCTGTACCCCTGGACCATTAAGAGCTCGGCCGCGCTACACTAGAGGTAGAGGGAGAAAGAAAATAATAAGGGGGAGGCGGAAGTGAAGAATGACAAGAGGGAGAGAATGACAAGAGGGGGAAGGAAGAATGACAAGAGGGGGAGGAAGAATGACAAGGGGGTGAAGAATGACAAGGGGGGTGAAGAATGACAAGAGGGGGGAGAGAATGACAAGGGGGGGAAGGAAGAATGACAAGAGGGGGAGAGAATGACAAGAGGGGGGAGAGAATGACAAGAGGGGGGGAAGAAAGAATGACAAGGGGGGGGAGTGAAGAATGACAAGAGGGGGGAGAGAACTGGTGTTAGTTAAAGGGGTTCTGCAGTTTATTTAAACTGATGATCTATCCTATGTATGCAGTAGCGCCTCGGCCTTCTCGCTGTTTACCGCAGGCACAGTGACGTCACGACTAGTATCACTGGCCTTGGCGGAGTTAAGTTCTGTTCACTTGAATGAAGCTCAGCCCCACCCAGGCCAATAATACTAGTCGTGACGTCACTGCGAGAAGGCTGAGGCGCTACTGCCAGCGCCGCTGCCTTCTCAAACAGCTGATTGGCGGGGGTCCCGGGTGTCGGACCCCTGCCGATCAGTTTAAATAAACTGCAGAACCCCTTTAATATGGCAGATCATATGGGTGGGGCATTGTGATGTCACATGGGGGGGGGGGGGCAAACTTTTCATTTTGCCTAGGGCGGCAAAAATCCTTGCACCGGCCCTGGCCGGCGTACACACAGAGCGGCGGCGGCAGCACACACTGAACAGCACTAACTCTATTACCGCAGCTAACCTGTGATCAGATCAGTGATCAGCAGCACTGATAGAGTCAGAGAGGTATATATACTAAGCCTGCCATGTCACCTCTCACCCGTGGAGGCAGGGAGCAGGCACAGAGGAGGAGGCATCGGCCAGCCACTGTTTGTTTACTGCTGTGCCAATGCCGCCCCCTCAGAGACAGTACAGGTCTGCCGCCTGAGGGGAGATTCTCATCTCGCTACATGGCAGAAGCGCCATACACACAGCCGTACTGCAGATTTGGCAAGTCAGTCACCGTGAACCACATTTTGCCGTCTAGTTCTTGGCTACGCAGAACAAACTTTTATATGTATGGGCCCCCTAAGAATTTCTAATCATTTCCATCTATGCACCTCATTCTCAGTCTATAAAAGGCAATTTCAAAAAGTTCAGATGAGTAGAACATAAAAAAAAATAAAAAAAATACTGATGTTCAATCTCCCATGGCTCCAGCATTGCCGTTCTAGTGGTCCCTATCAGTAATGTTTCACTTCCCTGCTGCAGCGATGGGCTGAACATTCATCTGACCGATGCAACCAATCACTAGCCTCAGCATGTACTGCAGGGGAGGTACAGAGAGGCAGAGGCGGACCACTGGAGTGGCAGGGGATTAGAGAGGTGCATTTATCACATGTCCTGCTCTTATCCCAATTTTTTTTTTAAATACCCCCCACTCTGTTTTGGAGAAATACAGACTATATAAGGTGTACTCCTGTCATTGACTAACATATAGGGGTATACATAAGAACAAGCTGCAATACATACAACGCGTTTCAACCCAGTACTGGGGTCTTGGTCAGCCTGGCCGCATACGGACCTGTAGAAAATGGAACGGAAAAAAATATGTTTGTGTGCATGAGCCCTTAAAGGGAATCTGCCAGACACTTTATGCCGCTTTGTCTGAGGACAACATAAAGTAACGAAAGACACACTGGATTTACTGAACCTACAGCACTGGCAAGCAAGGAGTTTGATGTGTACACCATGTGCGCCCCCTGCTGCTGATTCCCAATATTACAGCGGCTGTAGGACGGAGGAGAACATCCTGAAGGGTTCCCTATGTAATCTGCTGGGGGCTGGTGTTCTGTAATACATGTAGAGAACTTACCGCTGACCCAGATCAGTAACTTGTATGTCAGCACTCACCCCCACTGTGCACCCACAAACCAGCCATGGAATGCATTGAGAGGACTCCTGTGCATGCGCACATGACCGAGAGGACTCCCGAAGTTTTCTCTATGCCTTCAATAGCAGGGGGTGCACAGCGAAGGAATGGGGGTATTCACATATAAACTACTGATCTGGAGTCAGCCGCAGGTGTTCTGTACAGGTATCACTGTACCTAAAGGGGTTCTCAGGGAATGATTTAAAATGGCCGCCAGCAAATTGGCCTAAAATGTGAGTAGGACTGGCTGTCACCACTTGTAGAGGTGCCTAGACAGCCCAGCGAATGGAGGCAACCAGTCCTACTCATATACTAGGACAAGTTGCTGGCGGAAAACCCCTTTAACCCCTTCACGCCCAGCGCTGTACATGTATGCCGCTGGCCGGGTTTTTAAAGATGGTGCCCGCTCCTGCACGCTGCGGGCGCCATAGCCGAGGGTGGACGCCTGCTTTTTATAGCAGACACCCGTGGACATTTAACCCCTCAGATGTCGTGGTCAATCCTGACCATGGCATCTTAGCGCGCTGAAGTAGTAAAATCATCATAGATTCCAATGCAAGTGCATTGGAGTCTATGATAATAGCAATCAGATGATTGCATGTAAGTTTAAAAAAAAACCATAAAAATTCAAATCACCCCCCTTTTCCCAAAATATAAATAAAAGAACTAAAAAAATAAAAAAACACACATCATGGGTGTCGCAATGTGCAAAAACGCCCGTAAGTATAAAAACATCAAACTATATTTCCCATACGGCAAACGGCAAAACGTCCAAAAAGCGTCCAAATGGCCTATTCGCCGTTTTTGGTTGCTTTATTTTCGACAAAAAATTTAATAAAAAGTGATCAAAAAGTCATACACACCCCAGAATGGTATCAATGAAAAGTTCAGATCGCCCATAAATACAAAAAACTGATTTTTTTCCCCACTTTTTAATTTTTTTATCACTATCAAAACGCAAGAAAAACTATACATATGAGGTATCCCTGGATTTGTACTGACCTATAGAATAAAAGTAACCGGTCAGTTTTATCGTACATGGAACGTCGTAATAATAAAAAACCCGTAAAACTGTGGTGGAATCGCTTTTTTTTGCAATTTCACGCCATTTGGAATTCTTTTCCAGCTTCCCACTACGTCATATGCAATATTAAATGGTGGCGTTGGAAAGTACAACTTGAGCAAGCCCTCAAATGGCTATGTGAACCGAAAAATAAAAAAGTTATGGCTCTGCGAAGGCAGGGAGCGCAAAGCAAAAACGCAAAATAAAAAAAAAGGCCCGCTCCTGAAAGGGTTAAATAGTACAATAATAGCCCATCACTATAATCTGTAGCACCCCACCTGCAAGAAGTCCCTAGAAGCACTGCTGTCCCAAAAGCACTACAAATGCATGTAACACAAATTACAGAATGGACATGCCGATGACCAAACGTGCTAATTATTCATTCCACAGTTCCCATATACTTTTAGGAAAATCGAGAAATTATATTTCATTTTAAGGACATTTCAGGACATGCTGGGAATAAAAAAACAATAATTACCATCCGTTCTCATACCAGAAAAAAAATCCTACCCCGAAATACCTGCACGATGCAACCTAACTGCAGCGAAAGGGTTAAACCAGCGCCAAGCATTCTAGTCCTACCGACCTCTGCGGTATTTTCTGCGGCCAGTCGCGATAAGATCATCCACCAGCAGGGGGCACTCGCGGGCACCACGGCTGCATTCAATCCAACAGGTAAGCCCACCCTCCGTTCATGACGTCACTGAGGCAAAGCGCGGGATTCGTCCTTAGTGTGTATACCAGTAGTCATGGTAACAGTTGCCCGGCTACACAGGACGCCGAGTGTAGAGTCCAGAGCTGCTGAAGCGCTGTGTCCCCGGTCATCATGACGTCATATCCCGAGGCCCCGAGGAGAACCGGCGTCCCCAGGGAGGTGCTGAGATGGCTGCAGAGCCTCGACCTCAGCTTCTCCCCTAGGAATTTCCGAAGGTATCTGCAGGGAATGCAAAGACGAGTGCCTTCTATAGGGGCCCTCCTGGTCCCATGATACTACAACTCCCAGCAAGCTACCCTATCTGCTGCCAGTCAGTGCATGCTGGGAGATGTAGTTTTAGCTCAGCTGTATTCTGAAGGACCGTAGGAATAGAGTGGAGCCTGTCCTCTGGTCCTGCATGGAGAAATGCTACAGCCATGAAGACCTGTCCGCCTCAGGGTAGATGGGGTACTGCTGACACCTGCTGAAAGGGACCCCCCCCCCCCCAAACAACCCCTGTCCCTCCACCTCAGGGTAGATGGGGTACAGCTGACACAGCAGTGGGGACCACAGTGTCCCAGCAGGTCCACCACCGCTCCCTTCACCTCTATGGGAATGTGGAAGATAACTGGGCGCTGTATTTGGTCATCTCCAGCGGTGCCATAGGGCTGAATGGAGCGCCGGGGGACAAGTGCGGCCACCACCACGTGATTGGCTGCGGCCCCAGCAATAGGAGTTGTATATGGGACAACCGCTTTAGTCTATGTTCACACGTTGCAGATTTCTTCCAGATTTGCAGTGAAATACATGTCTTTCAGATTTCCCAGGTCCTGTCTATGAGGGTATCCATTACAGAGAAATCAGTAGCAGTCAGTAGTTGTATTTGGGGGCAGATTTCTCAGTTGGTGGAGGCTTTTATAAGATTCTTGGGCTACTTTCACACTTGCGTTGTTAATTCCGGTATTCAGATCTGGCAGTGGATTTCAATACCAGAATTAAACGGATCCGTTCTGATTTTGCCCATCAGGATGCATCCGTTCCGTTAGGATGCATCTGTGTGAAATCAAAACGGAAACAAACTGACCCGTCACTAAATACATCGAAAGTCAATGGGTGACAGATCCGTTTTTTGGGCTCTTAAAAAAACGGATCCGTCACCATTGACTTACATTGGATCAGTTTTTTATGACCGGACACTAACCCACAGCTTGCAGCGGATGCATCCTGAACTGATTCCTTACCCTCAGTTCACACTTGCGCGTTTTACAGCGCGTTCGAACGCGCTGTAAAACGCTCAACAGGAGAAAACTCATGTTTCCCTATGGGCTTGGTTCTCACCTGAGCGTTTTACAGCGCGTTTGAACGCGCTGTAAAACGCCCTACGCTCAAAGAAGTTCTTGAGCTTCTTTGGGGCGTTTTGTCGCGCATTTGCACCCATAGACTTCAATGGGAACGCGCGTAAAACGCGCGTTAAAGTGTAGATATGACTTTTTCAATTGGTCTCCAGAGTCACGAACGTGCGTTTTGCAATACGCGCGACAAAATACGCTGTAATACGCGCGACAAAAACGCGCGTAAAATGCGCGTCTCAGAAACGCTCAGGTGTGAACCCAGGGTTAACTTTTAGAATACATGAGGACTAAACGGAAATGCTTTTTTCCGGTATTGAGATTCTTTGCCGGATATCAATACTGGAAAACAACAAAACGCAAGTGTTAATCAGGCCTTAGAAGAGTATTTGGTTGAGGTTTCTCTCGCTTCAAATCTGCCTCTTAGGCCCCTTTCACACGACCGTATGCCCTCCGAGATATACGGTCCATGAGCGGGCCATATGTCCCCGAGCGGCATTGATCGTGCGCACAGGAGCGCACAGCATCATAGATTCCCGCTGGACTATAGACTATAATGGGGTCTGTCCGGTTTTACCTCAGAGGAAGATTTTTGAAGCGGAGACAAAAGTTGTGCACGCAGGACATTTGTCTTCGCCTCAAAAATCTTCCTCTGAGCGGAAACCTGACGGACCCCATTATAGTCTATGGAGCCGGTGGGCTCTGCTCGGCTCCGTTATGTGCCGTATCCGTCCTTTGCGTTCTCCTGCTCCTATAACGGAACAGAAGAACGGAAAAGCTGAATGCTGATGTGAACTTAGCCTAAGGGCTCGTTCACACCACTGTATGGTTTTGCGGTCCATTTTTTAAAGGATCCATTTTTGGTTTCAGTAGTGCTTCTGTTTCGCTTCCGTTCCCTTTCCGTATGGTTTCCGTTTGTGATCCGTTTTTTGCAAGCATATAATAATGTTTTAACAGTAAGTACATTGAAAAATTGGGCTGGGCATATAATTTTCAATAGATGCTTCCGCAAAAACGGAATGGATACGGAAGACATACGGATGCATTCCGTTTTTTTTACAGCCCCATTGACTTGAATGGAGCCACGGGACGTGATTTGCGGGCAATAATAGGACATGACTCAAAATGTAGCGGAAGGGAAAAACGGAAATACGGAAACTGAATGCATACGGAGTACATTAGTTTTTTTTTGAGGACCCATTGAAATGAATGGTTCTGTACACGGACGGTATACTGAACGCAAAAAGCGGCCCGGAAACAGACCGCTAAACCATACGGTCGTGTAAATGAGCCCTAAGAAGTAACCTGTTACTTTTCAAGTGTTTTTCTTATCGGCTACTGAAGAAACCTCAACCATTCTACACTGTGTGCACACGGTCAGGTTTTTTACATGACAGGAAACCTTCTAAGCCTATCCATCCGCTCACTTTTCTAAAAATACTTTTTAATACATTAATAATGATATTAAAATCAATTCTGAACGAACTATCAGTTCAGAGAAAAACCTATATAAGGGTACTTTTACACTTTTCAGCCTGCCGGATCCGTCCTGCCACAAGTGCCCGTGCACCGCCGTTCTGCCGCTCCGTCCCCATTGACTATAATGGGGCGGGAGGCGGAGCTACGGCGCAGCACGGCCGGAGATCGCCGTAGCTCAACCCCCCACCCCATTATAGTCAATGGGGACAGAGCGGAAGCACGGCAGTGCACGGGCACTTGTGGCAGGACGGATCCTGCCGCAAGTGTAAAAGTACCCTAAATGTTCCCGCCATGTATGTAATTGCACCTTAGATGAGTCCTGTCTCCTGCATGCTTCAGAGATGAGTCCAGCGTTCTGACTCTCGGAGCCCTGCCGCGCCCACTGTGAAGGAGCCGAGCACCGCCCACATCCTCCGAATCTCCTCCTTGCTCCCTGACGTCACAAAGTTAGAGCGCCGTAATCTTGCGATGCGCGAGCTAGCTCATGCGCAGTTCGTTCCCAGAGGCGGATGCCAGCACAGGGAAGGAACACTATGCCGACACTGTGCATGCGCTAGCTTGCACATCGCGAGATTACGGCGCTCTAACTTTGTGATGTCGGGGAGCGAGGAGATTTGGAGGATGTGGCGCGGTGCTGCGCTCTTTCACAGTGGGCGTGGCAGGGCTCCTGAAAGTTAGTAACAGCCCCTTGGGCTCCTTACTTGCCTCATTTACATATATATAAAATCGTTTTTTTTTCACACAATAAAAGCACAGAGAGCTACGGAGAATGGATATTGCGGACGTGCTAGAGGCGATCTAGCAGCCCATGGCCTCAGCTCTGTACCCCAAATCCCTTCAAAGTCGATGGTAAAACTGTTGGTGGAGCTTTGAATGTGGATTTAGCATCCGAAAACACTGCTGAATCCGCGGCAGATTTTAGCTGTGTGAACATACCCTCATATCCACAGCATGTCCTTTAGGGCCCATTCACACAACCGTATGGCCGTATTGCAGTCCGCAATATACGGACACCAGCCGTGTGAGCTCGTATTGCGGTGCGGACCTATTGGCATGAATGAGTCCGTGATCCTACGGCAAAAAAATAGGACATGTCCTATCTTTTGCAGAGCGAAGACACAGGTCAGAAGCGCATGGGAGGCGCTTTGGTGGGCTCTCGGGTATGTCCACAGTAGAGCATGTGCTATCTTTCGCCGTATTTTGCGCAGCATGGACCCATTCACGTCAATGGGTCCACACCGCAATACGGAATTCACACTGCTATTTGCAGTCCACAACACGGGAGCGGCGACGATATGATCACGTGAATGGGCCCTTATCTTGCGGATTGTGCATCTGCCGCTGAGAAATATGTTGTGGATTTGGTACGGTTTCAATACTACAAATCTGCAATGTGTGAAACTCCCGATAAAGCTGTTTTCCTCTAATAGATCTTGTTGTGGGGGCACTCCACCTTCTGAGGGTGGAGCACCCCCACCAATGACTAAGAAACAGAACTTTCCTGTGCACTGCAGATCCGTAGTTCTAGGCACCAGTGAGGTCCGAGCAGTAGGACCACCGTGGTCAGACAGTGATGCCTCATCTGACTCTAGAGTGGTGTATGAAGGGGTTTGGCTCGTCCATAAAAGGAGCAGAGTTTCAACTCCTGCTGAAGCTTTCTCAAGCTGACGTCCCTCGGCTTTTTGATGGATTCTCTAGTAACAGGTGTGAACTGAGCTGTATGGTTGGACTGTTGCTTCCTTTGTGGGACTAACTGTGCTGCTACCAAATGCCTTTTTTTTTGTTACCACTTTTCATATGTCCAATATTTTTTGGGTATATGGATGTCATATAGGAACCCCTTTCTATAAGGGTCCATTCACACGACCGCAATTCTGGACTTGTGGAATTGCGGACCCATTAATTTCAATGGGGACAGACGATTTCCCAGCCGGGTCCGCAATTGGAGATCCGCACTTCTGGGTCCGCAATCGCGTTCCCGAAAAAAATAGAACATGTTCTATTCTTGTCCGCAATTGCGGACAAGAAAAGGCATTTTCTATGTAGTGCCGGCGATGTGCGGTCCGCAAATTGCAGAACGCACATTGCCGATGTCCGTGTTTTGCAGATGCGTGGATCCACAAAACACACACGGACGTGTGAATGTAGCCTAAGGCAGAGGACATCTTGGGGCACATTTACTAAGTTCACCTTTTTTTGACAACACTTGTCTTTAATTTGCACCTCATTTATTATCCCTTAGTAAGGCCTCATGCACACGAACATATTTTCTTTCCGTGTTCGTTCCGTTTTTTGTGGATAGGATGCAGACCCATTCATTTCAATGGGTCCGCAAAAAGTGCAGACAGCACACCATGTGCTATCCGCATCTGTATATCCGTTCCGTAGCCCCGCAAAAAAAATATAACATGTCCTATTCTTGTCCGTTTTTGGCATTGTTACAATAGATCCGCAAAAAAAAATGGTTGGTATACGGATGTCATCCGTTTTTTTTTTTTTGTGCACCACAAAACACATACGGTCGTGTGCATGTAGCCTAAATCAGGTTTTTCTTTTTTTTGGTTTAAGGCCTCATTCACACATACGTGGATTTTCACAGACCACGGTCCGTGAAAACCCAGCTTGCTGTCCTGCTGAGTGCACAAGCGCATGGCATCATTAGTTGCTATGACGCTGTGCGCTTCGTGCCGCCGCCGCTGTACAGTAATACACTCGTATAGATCATACGAGTGTATTACTGTACAGCGGCGGAACAGAGGAAAACCCCCGGCTAAGGCTAAAGGGCGACCCATGACACTCGTGAGACCAAAGATCAGTGCAGCTGCAGTGTACGTTGCTCCAGCTGTAACCTGCGACATCCAGGAGTGCTGGATTTATCGCTACTCTGGGGACAGAGTCATGCTGTAACCCCATTCAGTGTAATGGCTGCACTGCTACACAGCCATCTTTGGCTGCACATCAAGTGTCACAGCCAAGGTCACCCGGTAGCCTCAGCCTTAGGCTACTTTCACACTCGCGTTTTGGGCGGATCTGTCATGGATCTGCAAAAACTGATCAGTTACAATAATACAACCGCATGCATCCGTCATGAACGGATCCGTTTGTATTATCTGTAACATAGCCAAGACCGATCCGTCATGAACTCCATTGAAAGTCAATGGGAAACGGATCTATTGTGCCAAGGAAAATGTATCCGTCCCCGTTGACTTACATTGTGTCCCAGGATCCATTTGGCTCAGTTTCGTCAAGAGGACAGCAAAACGTTCCAGGCCTCCAGAGCGGAATGAAGACTGATCGGAAGCAAACTGATGCAATCTGAGCGGATCCTTTTCTATTCAGAATGCATTAGGGCAAAACTGATCCATTTTGGACCGCTTGTGAGACCCCATGCTGGACCTCAGAAACGGAAAGCCAAAACGTGAGTGGGAAAGTAGCCTTAGGGCTCATGCACACAAATGTATTTTTTTCCGTTTCTGTGCCATTTATTTTCCAGCCCATATGAAGATCCCGCATAAAAAAACTGAATATACTCTGTGTGCATTCTGTTTGTGTAGAAGACATGAAGTACAGAGAGGAGGTGGGGTGTAGTAATGAGCAGCAGCACTTGTATACAGTCTCCATTACCACAGTCTGTCCTTACTTCATGTCTCCTCATGAACTCCATTCCTACAGAGCAGCTGAAGATCTCATAATTAACTGTATTCAGGACCATAATCCTTGACAAGTAGGAGAGGAGGATGAGGCAGCTCTTTAGCTCAGTGCTGTAAAGTAACTTGTCTTGCTGTTTGGTTAGGACAGGTTTTGTGTGCACTAAGAGGATGGCAGCCATTTTAGTTCTCCTAATGATCTCTCCCTAGACAAAATCAGCCATTATAACTAATGAAAGGTATTAGGGAATATATTTATTAAAAAAAAAAGTATTTTCATTTTCTTAATTCCCAGAGAACCCCTTGAACTAAAACCATTAAATACTTTCAGGACAGTGCTGGACACAAAGTCTGCTATATGGCATACTATGAGCCTTGAGTTTTCTTGGGTTCCTCACAGGAATGGAATCAGTGGTCACTTACCCTTTCTACAGAACATACAGCACACACAGGACATATTATCAGCAAGATCTCATAGGTTATTTGTGAATCTTCTCACGAAAAGACCCTGGTGCTGTTTCACATCTCTCTGCTGGAACTTTGGGGCCCATAGGTGTAAGCAGTAGGGTAGCAGGCATGATAGCTAAGGGGGTGATCTTCACACATAGGGTGCAGTCATTGATGACTGTGGAAATATATGTTTTACTGTAGAACCCCATGGTTACTCCTGCTGTGGACACTGGAACTCCTCTGCAGCATTACTGTTGTATCATCCCTGTACCATGACATCATGTGTGCGTTATACCCCGATGTGACCTGATTTAATGTTTTCATGTACTATGTACATTATCGCTATGCTGTGACATCACTGTGTGCATTATCCCTCTTCTATGACATCACTGTGTACATTATCCCTGCACTGTGACATCACTATGGGCTTTATAACTGTACTATGACATCACTGTGTGTATTATCCCTCTTCTATGACATCACTGTGTACATTATCCCTGCACTGTGACATCACTATGGGCTTTATATCTGTACTATGACATCACTGTGTACATTATCCCTCTACTATGACATCACTGTGTACATTATCCCTGCACTGTGACATCACTATGGGCTTTATATCTGTACTATGACATCACTGTGTACATTATCCCTCTACTATGACATCACTGTGTACATTATCCCTGCACTGTGACATCACTATGGGCTTTATATCTGTACTATGACATCACTGTGAACATTATCCCTCGATAATGACATCACTGTGTACATTATCCCTGCACTGTGACATCACTATGGGCTTTATATCTGTACTATGACATCACTGTGAACATTATCCCTCGATAATGACATCACTGTGTACATTATCCCTGAACTGTGACTTCACTGTGTGTATTATCCTTGTACTGTGTAAAAGATTTTAAAAAAATGTCATTCTAGTGGTATCGGGCTCTTCATAGGGACTGCTAGGCGGAGGTTTCAGCCCAGCAGTGAGCCCAGTGATGTCACCGGCACCATTGGGCGGGCTTTAGCACTGCCCTAGCTTGTAAAACGGCTAGGGCAGCACAAAAGCCTGCCCATTAGAGCCGGTGATATCACCGAATACACTGCTGGGCGGAAGCCTCCACCTAGCAGTGTAAAAACATAAACAAAAAAGCCCTTGCCCTGCGCTACTGCTCAGGGCAAGGCAGAACATCGGAGCATAAAATGCTCCGATGCTTATATCACAGGGCCTGCCTGGGTGAAAATGTGGGTAGATCCAGGTTCAGCTCTGAACCCGGACAACCCCTTTACTATAATGGGACCGGCGGAGATTCGGCTGCAACTCGGCAAATATGCCGAGAAGCAGCCAAATACTGCTGTGCGCATATACCCTGCCGGATCTCCCTAATGCTAGTGTAAACCTAGCCTAAGGCCTCAGTGTGGTCAGCAACTCATGCACAGTGGAATATGTTGGATAAATAACACCACATAAAGCATTAAAGGGGTTGAGCCTTGTTTTTCAGCTATCCCCTATGCATATGATGAGGATAACTAGTTGAACTCAGTAGTTATAGTAGTTATGCCCCCTTAGTGCCCCCACAAAGCAGCGCGCCGCCGATCTTTCAGACGGCGGCTCCGCAAAAATATAGAGCATGTCCTATTCTTGCCCGCAATTGCGGACAAGTATAGGCATCTCTATAGGGCTGGTGGCAAGGTGTTTTGCGGATCGGCAAAACACTACGGACATGTGAAGGCCTAACTGAACGGAAAAACAGAAATATAGAAACGGAATGCACATGGAAACACTTCTGTTTTTTTTGCGGACCCATTGAAATGAATGGGTCCGTATACGGAACATAAAAAAACAGCCCGTACACTCGCAAAAAAAAAACGTTTGTGTGCAAGAGGCCTTAGGCTTATTGCACACGACCGTATGGTTTTGCAGTCCGTTTTTTACGGATCCGTTGTTCCGTTTTTGTGATCCGTTGTGTTTCCATTTTTCCGTATGGCATATAGAGTATACAGTAATTACATAGAAAAAATTGGGCTGGGCTTAAAATTTTCAATAGATGGTTCCACAAAAACGGAACGGATACGGAAGACATACGGATGCATTTCCGTATGCGTTCCGTTTTTTTTGCAGACCCATTGACTTAAATGGAGCCACGGACCGTGATTTGCGGGCAATATTAAGACATGTTCTATCTTTGCACGGAACAGAAAAACGGAAATACAGAAACGGAATGCACACGGAAACACTTCCGTTTTTTTGCGGACCCATTGAAATGAATGGTTCCGTATACAGACCGTATACGGAACTCATAAAAACGGCCCATACACCCACAAAAAAAAGTTTGTGTGCATGAGGCCTTAAGAGCAGAGAAATTGAAATTTTGAAAACGAAGAATTTTTCCAAATAAGTGTAAAACATATCGACCTAAATTTACCACTAAAGGTACATTTAGGCCTCTTTCACACGGGCGTCACATTTGACGCCCGGATAGGATGCTGGTGCGTTGTGGGAATATGCGCGATTTTGCCACGCGTGTGCAAACGTTTGTAATGCTTCCTTTGGACGCGTGTGTGAAAAATTGCCATGTTTGGTACCCAGACCCGAAGCCGGACTTCATCACTGAAGTCCGGTTTCGGGTAGAGAATTCTGGAGAATTTATTATTTTCCCTTATAACATGGATATAAGGGGAAATAATAGCATTCTTAATACAGAATGCTGTGTAAAATGAGGATTAAGGGTTAAAAATAAAAAAAACTTAACTTACCTTAGCCACGTAGTTGGCGATCTGTCTTCTCTCTTCAAGCTTTAGCTACCAGCTAAAGAACCTGTGATGACGTCACATCACATGGTCCATCGGTGATCGCGCCTATTCCCGCAACGCACCCGCATCCTATTCGGGCGTCAAACGGAGGACGGAGCAGCAGCACGGCAGTGCACGGCCACTTGCGGCAGGCTGAATAGCCTGCCGGATCCGTCCTGCCGCAAGTGTAAAAGTACCCTAACATGAGGTATGATGTGTCACAAAAAAACAGTCTCAGAATCGCTTGGATATGTAAAGGCATTCCAAAATGATTACCACGTAAAGTGACACGTTAGATTTGTGAAATTAGGACACTGGGAATATTATTCCTACAGTAGCCATTATTAATGGGATTACTTGTTTCAGAGACCTTTCAAATGGATACATCCCAGCAGAGATTTTGTATTGGTATTACCCAGATGACATCCAGATGCATTCATTTGACAATGGGACATCACTCACCACAAAATTAGGCAACTGGTCACAACTAGAGAAGGTGAGATTTAATCGTTCCTTGGGTTCCAGCATTTATGTAGCCAGCACATCTTATTCATCTGTGCTCTGTTCTCTTTTACAGTTTTTTATGAAGAGGAAACTGAATGTTTCTAAGGAGTTAATTGATGGGACAATACACTGCAAACCTGGAGCAGCTGAAATCCTGCTGCAAGAAATATATGTAATGTTAACACATAGCAGGTGAGCCTGGGTATTGGTGCGGGTCCCCAAAATACAGGTCTATCGGTAAGGCCTCTTGCACACGATTTTTCAGTGTTTTGCGGTCCGTTTATAACGGATCCGTTTTTTGCTTCCGTTGTGTTTCCGTTTCGGTTCCGTTTTTCCGTTTGGCATATACAGTATACAGTAATTCCATAATAAAAATTGGGCTGGTCTTAAAATTTTCAATAGATTGTTCAGCAAAAATGGAACGAATACGGAAGACATATGGATGCCTTTCCATATGCTTTCCGTTTTTTTTGCGGACCCATTGACTTGAATGGAGCCACTGAACGTGATTTGCGGACAAGAATAGGTCATGTTCTATATTTAAACGGAACGGGAAAACGGAAACGGAAGGCATACGGAGACACCAGTATTTTTTGCAGACCCATTGAAGTGAATGGTTCAGTATACTGACCCAACTCCAGCACAATTATCGATGTAATTTTCGGGGCAAAATTGGCAAAATTATACTCCAGCTTATTAGACCCTATCCGCAATACTATATTAAAATATTATACTTTATTAGTTATACTCTAAAATGAGACATACCGTCCCTACAAAATGTCTAGACAAAAACAAAAAACATAAAGTCGTAAGATTCACAAGGTAAGGGGTGGGGGCAGCCTAGAGGAGGTAAATTCAAAGGGTAAGGGTCAGTAACTCTCCCTGCAATTTCCCTATATTACCCCTCTGCCCAGGGACAACCCCTGAAGGTGGGGACTCCCTGTCCTCGTTCCTACCCCTACTTTCCCTTAATTCTCCCTGTGCTCTTGCCCAATATAGGGCTACAATAAATAATGATACGTGCCTATTGCACTAATACCTCGCCTCAACGCGTTTCCCCCAGCGTATCTGGGTTCATCAGGAGGCCAATTATCTGATAATTTTGACTGCCATGTAATGTGTGCGTAACAGTCATAACACAAGTATATGTGGCTCCCACCATGGGACAATAGCCCCCTTAATAAGGTGTAACTACCACAGTATTAAATAGCAGAAGCACAGTATATTAGATACATTATACTGCAAGTCTAATGTGCTTAACACAAAACCTGATAAGGTATAGTTGCCACTGGAAGAGGGATGGAGGCTCCAATTCAGCTCATAACACACCGTTATTATAGATCATCCAGGACAAAGTAGTGATAGGGGGTGGTCATTCCCCATCAATATATAGTGCGCACTGGAGGAGGGAGGTTTGAACGAGCACCGCGAATCAGTAAACTGGTGATCAGGTGGTAGAATCATATATATTGATGGGGAATGACCACCCCCTATCACTACTTTGTCCTGGATGATCTATAATAACGGTGTGTTATGAGCTGAATTGGAGCCTCCATCCCTCTTCCAGTGGCAACTATACCTTATCAGGTTTTGTGTTAAGCACATTAGACTTGCAGTATAATGTATCTAATATACTGTGCTTCTGCTATTTAATACTGTGGTAGTTACACCTTATTAAGGGGGCTATTGTCCCATGGTGGGAGCCACATATACTTGTGTTATGACTGTTACGCACACATTACATGGCAGTCAAAATTATCAGATAATTGGCCTCCTGATGAACCCAGATACGCTGGGGGAAACGCGTTGAGGCGAGGTATTAGTGCAATAGGCACGTATCATTATTTATTGTAGCCCTATATTGGGCAAGAGCACAGGGAGAATTAAGGGAAAGTAGGGGTAGGAACGAGGACAGGGAGTCCCCACCTTCAGGGGTTGTCCCTGGGCAGAGGGGTAATATAGGGAAATTGCAGGGAGAGTTACTGACCCTTACCCTTTGAATTTACCTCCTCTAGGCTGCCCCCACCCCTTACCTTGTGAATCTTACGACTTTACGTTTTTTGTTTTTGTCTAGACGTTTTGTAGGGACGGTATGTCTCATTTTAGAGTATAACTAATAAAGTATAATATTTTAATATAGTATTGCGGATAGGGGTCTAATAAGCTGGAGTATAATACTGTCAGTATACTGAACTGAAAAAACTGCCAGTATACGGTCCGCAAAATACTGTCGTGTGCAAGAGGCCTAAGGCTTATTGCACACGACCGTATGGTTTTGCGGTCCGTTTTTTACGGATCCGTTGTTCCGTTTTTGTTATCCGTTGTGTTTCTGTTTCCGTTCCGCTTTTCCGTATGGCATATACAGTATACAGTAATTACATAGAAAAAATTGGGCAGGGCTTAAAATTTTCAAAAGATGGTTCCGCAAAAACGGAACGGATACGGAAGACATACGGATGCATTTCCGTATGCGTTCCGTTTTTTTTTGCGTACCCATTGACTTGAATGGAGCCACGGACCGTGATTTGCGGGCAATAATAGGACATGGTCTATCTTTGCACGGAACGGAAAAACGGAAATACGGAAACAGAATGCATACGGAAAAAGTTGCCTGTACAGAACAGGAAGCCTCAAATGTTTGCAATTTTGCGGAATACATGCGGACCCATTGACTGTGAATGGGGCTGGGATCGATGCGGAGAGCACACACTGTGCTCTCCGCATCCGATTTTGCGGAGCGCGCCGCCGATTTTCCGGTCCGCGGCTCCGCAAAAAAAATAGAGCATGTCCTATTCTTGTCCGCAATTGCGGACAAGAAGAGGCATTTTCTATGGAGTTCGGGCAATGTGCGGTCCGCAAAAATGCGGAATGCACATTGCCGGTGTGTCCGTGTTTTGCGGATCCGCGGCTCCGTGGATCCGCAAAACACAACAGATGTGTGAATAAGGCCTAATTCACACGTCCATAGTGTGTTTTGCGGAAACACGGATCCGCAAAACACGGATGGATGCAATGTGCATTCCGCATTTTGTGGACCGCACATTGCTGGCACTATATAGAGAATGCCTTTTCCTGTCCGCAATTGCGGACAAGAATAGGACATGTTCTATTTTTTTACAGAAACGCGGATGCGGAAACACAGATACGGAAATGCGGATGGGGACATCACATAGTGTGCTGTCCACATCCATTCCTGCCACTTTGAAATGAATGGGTCTGCAACCCTTCCGCAAAATTGTGCATGGGATGCGGATCCATTTTGCGGACGTGTGAATTAGGCCTAACTCAGGACACCGCATCAGTTTCAGGTAGACTGGTGGGAAGGACACCCTTCATCAGGTCTAAGTTATGTCCTTAATTCTGCGGTACAGTGCGTTGTACAGTGTAGACAGCAGGGCTTCGGTTCATCAGGAAACGTTTTGTCGCAGGCACAGGGAAGAGAAAAAAGGGTTGTGTGATTAAGTCCTAAACATTACAAATATAGTAGTAGCATCCAGCGATCAGTGATAGACAATTATAATTATAACAAAATGTACAACTGATGAGAATATTTCATAAAGGGTTAAAACCATCCAGGATAATGAAGTAGACTTCACAGATCGACAGTACCAAGATGGCTTGCCTATGGTGGCCAGATCTACAACGACAAAGGCTGTGAAAAGCAATATCACCTTGAGTGAGATCCTGGCTGAGCCTGACATTGATGTCAACAAGCAGAAGGTCCAGGCCGTGATCAGTTACCATCAACAGCAGAGACAGCAGGAGAGGATTGATGACCCAAGTGAGTATGCCATGGCACTGGGCATTCAAATTCTGCTTGTACCTATAGTCCTGTGTAAAAATACTGTTGACTGCTCTGCCACATGCGGGAATGTGTCATGAGAAGATAACCTATTCTTTAAATCACAGTTTATATTAAACACTTTTATTTTTACAATTATTGGTGATTTTGTTTTTAATTTTCCATGTCACTATCTATAAAAAGAAAAAAAGATACCTACTATCATGCCGTTTTTCCATTAGGCCCAATAACATGTTGAGGCTTTCTGTTCTGTACAGGCAACTTTTTAGTAGCCATCACAGGCTGAATTACAATGAAAGATATCACTTGTACATAGTTAACGCAGGAGCCACCATTCAAAGTAGATGATTACAGCTTATCTACTCCCTCCTGACCTCTGCACAGGTCACAGAGCTTGAGTAGGAAAATCCCCAATAGGAGTAAATGCCCTCCTGTTCATTGTGTCTATGGCCTATATGGCCTGATCAGCTGGGGTCCCGGAAGTCAGATATTGATGTGGATCAATCAGATCTTGAGGATATTCCATCAATATCAAATTCCCTTTAAATTTTTATAATACCGCATATTGTAATAGTGATGTAAGACATTACTAGGTCGTTATACACTTTTATTTTAGCTTTCTATTTCTGGAGGTGTCTCAGATAACTCATTTATTGTTTCTTTTCTCATATAGAAAGATTTAATGTGAAACCATCACTCGGTGAGCGCGCCATTCGACTTATGCCTTCATCTGATCAAAACCAAAGCGAGACCAGTCTGACCAATAGGTCATCTTCCTCCTTGTCCTCTAGCTCTAGTGAGTACCTACAACGGCGCTACGGACACATTTCTGAAATCTGATAGGAGACAGTGAATAGGCTGCATGTGATTATACTACACCAGATGTGAATATAGACACATCTAAGTTTACCATGCGGACCCCCTGTATTACACAACTATGCGGACTTCAGAGGTGAAATCGCCCATAGCAAACACTGTGGAGGAAATGCCTGTCCAGCCTTCGCCTCCCCAGATAAATCTAGGGGTTAGTCAGAGGTGCTGGAAGCAGGGTCTGCATCTGAAGAGACAATGGGAGGGGGGAGTAATTTATCTTTTTTATGGTGGTCTTTGATTGCCCTGCGCTCAGGAGGAAGCATCTGGCACAGGCCTCGCCATATATTGGGCGCACCTCCGGCAGTACGTGCGCCTGGAGTGAGAACTATTGAGGCCCCTGACTGCAGTAGTTTTCACTCCTCCTTTTCACCTGTTTCCAGCAACAAAAGTTTCTTACGTGGATAAAGAAAAAAGGGGCAAAACAGGGTATTGCAACTGTTTTTTACACCAAAAACTGGCGTAGACTTCTTAATAAATGACCCCAATGGCTTTAAGCCCTTGAGTTTTTCATTGGAAGCACTCCCTGCCTGATAGAGCCCTTCCACACAGATGGCTGGCGGGACAGAGTGTGCTCGATTCTGGTTTAAACTCATCTGTGGGGGTCATTTATTAGGACCGCCTGTCTAACTCTATGCCAGCTCCCTTGCAGGCGTAGATCTAGACCATTTTCTATGCCTAAAGCAGGTGTAGAAAATGATAAATGAGACAAGCCTGCAGACCCACTCCCTTCCCTGCCCATGTCAATCCCCCCTTTTTAGACCTGACGTGAGCGGGGAAAAGTTGCAGATTGCGGCGCAAATAACCTTTTCCTACAGATATACGCCAAAAAGTTGAGTATATCTGGTTGTAAATGACCCCTGTATGGTTCATACTTAACAGACCATTGGATGCCACACTACTAATCTAAATCACTAGAAAAGTCTCTAGGGATTTATCCTAACATGGCGACATGTTACCCTCACCCTTGAATTCTTTTGAATCAGTTCTTTTTACGCTTTTCTCTTGTGGGACACATATAGAACATACAGTAGAAAGACTTCTTACATGTTCTTGGTAGGTTGTTCTTGGTAGGTCTCTGTATATTGTATGTTCTAATAGCTCCGTATCCTCTCATTCCTGTGTCCGCAGGTCAGACTGATATCAGAAGTAAAACAAGTGTCAGTTTTAAGGAGATCAGAGTGAAACAAGGAGATAGGAGCTACGTGTCCTCCAGCGTGAGCTCAACAATGTCGCTCTCTTCCACACTGAGTGCACCTTGACTTGTCAGTGTCTAGCACTCCGCTGTGATGTATGGTCTCATGTTAATGCAGTTAATGATATTACTTATCCTTTTATGAAAAGCTAAAGCTAAAAGTAAATCATATATGTTAAGGTATTACAAAACATGCAGATTGTCCTCAAAAGTCCACATTCTGTATAAGCAAAAAATAAATTCAGTGACCATGAAATGGAAAAGCTGTGATTTTATTTGCACAAATAATTTAAAAGTTTTTTTCCCCCCAAACTGCATCCCTGTTTGCAGTGAATTTTTCGCCGTGTATGTGTGGTCACTCCCTCTTGAAGTGTATTAGCGTTATGGAAGTTTAGTGCTGATCAGGGCGTCGCTGCTACTCAGTTTAGAGCAGAGCTGCTTTTATAAATCAGCGGCCGAGGTCCACCTGTAAGTATGTATGATGTACCTAGAGCAAGGCCTGAGAATAGCGCACGACTCGCGGATTCAGATAACACCGAAGAGAAAATCCCAGTGCCATGTACCGTCTTGCAAGTTGCTGCTATACGCATAAAGTCCAATAACCAGTCAACAGCTAGAAAACTCCTTACTTCCTTAAACCATGCTGGTCACACAGTATTTACATTACTTGTGAAGCTCTGTGTTCAGACATTTAAGATTTGCCTAAGGCAAATGCACTGTGTTTGTTTTTCATTTCAAAGAATCTGCACTTGAAATCCAAGGATAAGACCCCAAGTTCTGCTGCTGCTGTATCAGCCTATGGCCTCTTGCACACGAACGTTGTGCATCCGTTCTGTGCATTGGGGACTGTGGCCGAGACTGATCGACGTGATCCGTCCGCACCACAAAAAAATAGAACAAGTTCTACTTTTTTGCAGCGTGGTGGCACGGAGAGAAACGCCACAGAAGCACTCTGTAGTGCTTCCGTGGGGTTCCGTTCCGCATCTCCGTGATTGCGGACCCCGTATGTGGGCCGCAATACGGCCACGGGCACGCAAGTTTGTGTGCAAGAGGCCTATATCTGTGATGGCTAGAAATGAATGGAGCATGCTGGGAGTCGTAGTTTCATCACAGCTGGAGTGTCGGAGGTTAGCCATCACCGGCCCATGGATAAGCCCCTTTGTAATTCTGTAGGAAGACTGCAGCAATTATGAACACAGTTTAGATATTAAAATCTGCAGCTCTTTCAATTTTCCCATTAATTTGTTCCAGTGGATGTGCCTGGAGTATAAAATATCCTCCTAACTCCAGGATGCCAGCAGATTCTGTATGGATTTAGGTGTGGAATCAGTAGCTGCATTCTGACAGAATCCTGAACGTGACCAATGTCTACAAGCTAGTTCCTCTCGTGTCTTCCTGGGAATATCACCACAATGCTCCTCTGTATTTTCAACAAATGTTGAATAAAAAGTATAAATGAATATAACATTTTTTGTAATATATCTTAGAGAAAGATGCCTCTTTGTCCACTTATGAGCCGCTTCTTCTGCCTACAGAACTGACGTTTCACCCTTAATTCACAGCTAAAATCCATCTTGAGTCACAATATGGACTCAGTGAGTAAGCAGTAAAGAATCAGGTTACATGCTGCCCATACAAGTTTATAGAGAGGGGAGAAGGGAAAGTGAGCTGCTGGAGGGAGAAAGAGGCACATACACACAGACACTTGTGCTGGCTCTAGTAAGTTTTCTACTTCACCCCTAGTGCTGGATTCACAGCTACACTACTCAGTACTGCTGTATAATGTCCTTTACGCTGCTGCTGTTTGTTAGGGTGAGAGGAGAGAGAGTAAGGGAACATTTTCTTTATATAAGGCTATATTCACACGAATGTATGTGTTTTGCAGTCCGCAAAACACGATCCACAAAAAATATGGATTACGTCCTTTTGGCATCCATATTACATCCCTTTTTTTGCGGATCCGCCATACAGACAAAAATAGGGCATGCTCTATATTTTTTGCGGGGCTACGAAACGGAGTAACAGATGCGGACAGCACATGGTGTGCCTTCCACATTTTTTGCGGACCCATTGAAATGAATGGGTCCTCATCCAATCCGCAAAAAAGAAAATAAATGGAATGGACACGGAAACAAAATACATTCATGTGAATGTTGCTGTAGTTTTACTTTATACACAGGGCTTTGGTGTCTGCATGAGCTCTAAATCTGCACCTGCTTCAAAGAAACAGCACATACAGAGTATAACAAAACTTGCCACAATTTTTTCTGTAACATTTGTATAGACAGTTTTCACACTTTTGAAAACATTTTTAGACATTTGACATGTTGTGAAATTGCCACCCATCAAATTACACTCATGGATACCTATAATCAATTTTGCATTTAACATTTTGTAAAAAGTGGGTAAACGTTCTGTTTGTAGCTAAAATTCTGACACCAACAGATACTAAAATGTACAAGAAATCCTACACATAAAAGTTGAAGATGAGCAGAGCTCAAACGTGATATGTGTCTATGTCAACTACACTCATCTTCATGACAAATTTGAACATTGTGCTCACTGATTGGTAAAAGGGTGATAACCAGTAGAAAGTTTCCTGTGTCTCCCTGTGGTCACTGGAGGGGAGGTAACAGGAACAAGCTGTGATCTTACTCTCTTGATATCAATGGCAGCTTCCTCCTTCCTTACAGCTACGGAACCAGGGAATAAAACTTTTCGTCCTTCTCCCCTGAGTCCTGCACCTGAATACTGCACCTAGATCCTGGTATCATTAAAATCTAAGATTCTGGGCTTTAATACGATACCAAGCAGGAGTTTAAAGGATTAAAAGCAGCAGCTGTAGCAGTGGACCTTGGCGACACACTCCTATAGCTACATGCATTCGGTTTTCTATTAGAAATCCAGGCCACGGTCTAATTGTTCAGCTTTATTCTGTAAATAGAACATCTGTATAAACCATGAACCGAAGGAAACAGATATGATAAAATGTCAGCTTTCAGTAATGCATATCTTTACAGTAAGTGGTGTACTACACACAGGAAAGTTACAGTACAAATTTGTGTGCTAAATCTTTACATTACTTAAAAATGGTAATAAATTTCACAGTTTCATTTCTTGGCCTATGTACAGCACTGGAATGACCACCAAGCAGCTTATATACTGAGTTGTCGGAATAGGCGCTAGTAATTATTACATGACATATACAGTACCTTATGACATGGTAATATCCTGCATACAGGATTATGGAGACTGAAGGACAGAACACATGGGTCTTTGGCTAGTCAAACTACATTTCAGGTTCTTTTATATATACAAATATTTGACTTTACCATTACTAACCCCGGACTTAAAATGGCTGCATCAGTTACGGTATCATCTGCAGCTGCTTATTCTCTCTCCCATTTGACCTTGGATTTTTACAGTATTTGTGATAAGCATCTTTATGCCCCAAATGTTACAGATTAATCAACATTCAGAAAGGGTTCAATCGTATTCCGGTCCCTAAAGGTGAGAATGGGTTCACTTTTGCCCACATTAATGCGTCATTCAATGAAATAGCTGATTTTCCATCTTCTAGGAAGAACACAGGGCCCTGCAACAAAAAATGTAGCAGATAAAGCATATAATACATACATACATACTTTGTATTTTTTATGCAGAATATATATATATATATATATATCTATAAGTATAGTGCATTCAGAAAGTCGTCAGACCCTTTCACTTTTTTCACATTTTGTTATGTTGCGGGCTTGTGCAAAAATAAAATGAAAATCAAGTTTTTCCCCATCATTCTGCACTCAATACCCCATAATGAAAAAGTGAAAACAGAATCTTCAAAATCTTTGCTAATTTATTGAAAAGGAGAAACTAAAATCTTACACTGGCAGAAGTATTCAGACCCTTTACTCAGGACTTAGTTGAAGCACCTTTTGCAGTGTTTTCAGCCCCCAGTCTACTTGGCTGACCATGGCTTCCAGGAGCTAAAAAACCCGGGAGAGAGCGCTCCCTGGGCTGCACTGACTCCCCCTAGTGGAGATCGGAGGAGCCGGCTAGTGATTGCAGCAGGTAGATTCCATTGGAGATCCTGCCAAAGAATTAGCCCTCACACAGGTCCTTGGGGGTTAGAATTTGGAGATAAAAAGAGAATTTTTTTCAAGTGTAGTAACGCCGTAATCATACTGACCTGGAGAATAAAGGTAACAGGTTAGTTTTACTGCACAGGAAATGCCGTAAAAAGAAAACCCATTAAAATGTGGCTTTTTTCAAAGTCCATCCCATTTGGAATTTTTTTTCCAGCTTCCCACTACACTGTATACAATATTAAGCGGTGCCATTAGGAAATACAACTTGTCCTGCAAAAAAACAAGCGCTCATATGGCCATGAATGGAAAAGTTAGAAAATGATAGCCTTGGAAAGTCAGGGAGTCAAAAACTAGTGTTATATTTCTCTTTCTGCAGCTCCTTCAAATTGAAAGCCCTCCTGACACAATTTTCCATTTTTGTGTATTTCTTTTTTACTTCCTGCCTTTCATGACCCATAACTTTTATTTTTCTGCTTACATAGCCATTTGAAGGCTTATCTTTTTGAGGGATAAGGTGTACTTTCTAATGGCACCACTTATTGCGTATGATATAGTGGGAAGCTGGAAAAATTCCAAATGGGGTGGAATTGGAAAAAATTGCAATTCCGCCAGTTTTATGGGTTTTGTCTTATGACGTTCACTATACGGTAAAACTGACCTGTGCCCTTCATTTTCTGGTTCAGTACGATTTTCTTTTCATCACCATATTCTGACGCATAACTTTTTTATAGTTATGTCCACAGAGTTGTATGAGGGCTCATCTTTTTCTGCAGTTCTTATTGACAACATTGTGTAGGACTTCTTGATCACTTTTTATTCATTTTTTAATATAAAAAGGTGAAGCAATGAAAGAACAACAAATCAATCCTATAGATTTTTTTCCCCATTCTGCCATTCACCATATGGGATAGATTTTTTAAAATATTTTAATAGCAAGGGTACTTTCAGATGTAGCAATGCCTATGATTACTGTGCATTGCCAGGGTAAGTAGCCCCACAACTCAGAACATGCACAGTGTGAACTGAAGTCTGAGGCTGAGCCTGCAGGCTGCGACGGTGAGTGGCCCTACAGAGGCTCTGAGTGGGCACATTAGAGAAGCTGTGCAATCATGTAGCTTAAAGGGAAAACTAACCATCAGGAGATATTCGATTGGGTTCATGTCAGTGCTCTGGCCGGGCCACTGAAAGACATTCACAGAATTGTCCCTAAGCCACTCC
This sequence comes from Bufotes viridis, assembly GCA_033119425.1. NCBI lineage: Eukaryota > Metazoa > Chordata > Amphibia > Anura > Bufonidae > Bufotes > Bufotes viridis. The sequence continues at coordinate 506,671,190 of CM065589.1, read as the reverse complement.
TGTGTTGTCCTGGTTGTGTGCTTAGGGTGCAGAGTACACTGGATCAGGTTTTTATTAAGAATATCTCTGTACTTTGCACCATTCAGCTTTCCCTAAACCAGTGATGGTTGACCTTCTGGACGTTTCTCTAATCTGCACACAGGATCTTTGAAGCACAGCCAAAGTCACCATTGGGTTCTTGGTCACCTCTCTTACCAAGGTCCTTTTCCTCCGATTACTTAGTTTGGTGGAGCGACCAACTCTAGAAAGAGTCCTGGTTGTTCCAAACTTCTTACATTTAAGAATTGTGGAGGCCATTGTGCTCTTGAGAACTTTCAATGCAGCAGAACTTGTTTGTACTCGTCTCCAGATCTGTGCCTCCACACAACCATGTCTCTGAGCCCTACAGGCAGTTCTTTCTTTCCTCCTCATGGCTTGGTTTTGGCTCTAATATGCATTGTCAGCTGTGACGCCTTATATAGACAGGAGTGTGTCTTTGCAATGATGTTACCACAGGTGGACTCCGATCAGGGGCGTAGCTATAGGGGGTGCAGAGGTAGCAGTCGCTACCGGGCCCAGGAGCCTGAGGGGGCCCAAAGTCCCTTGTGATTCATAAGAAGACACACAAAGCCCTGAGGGAAGGGGGCCCAAGCTGAACTTTTGCACCAGGGTCCATGAGCCTTTAGCTACGCACCTGACTCCGATCAAGGTGTAGAAACATCTCAAAGATGATCAAGAGAAATGGGAGGCTCCAGAGCTAAATTTCAAGTGTCATAGCAAAGGGTCTGAATACTTATGTCCATGGAAAAGAAATTGTTTTTCCTTTTAAATAATTTTTCAATTTTTTTTTCTAAATTTCTGTTTTCACTCTCTCTTTATGGGGTACTGACAGGGAAAACAGAATTTGTTTTTATTGTAGCACAAGCCCTTAACATAAGAATGTGAAAAGGTTAAGACTTTCTGAATGCACTATATAGATATACTGTATAACATAATAATTAGAAGTGCTGCGTGAAAGTAAACTATCTAATACATCGTGGTATAATTCTCACAGATCAGCTCCTATTTTTGACACAAGTGTGCCTGATAATTGGAAGCCATGTAAAGTTGGGAGCAGAAACTCCCCTGATCAAAAACTTAAAGTAGCATATTTTATTTTGGATTGCTCTTTCTCTAGGATTCTTGTCTTCTCAAGGATCTCTGAGGGCTTGCCCCCCCATGTGACCCCACTGTATTATCCAGGAAAGTACTTGTTGGAACCATGTATTACAAGGTGGTGCATCATTTGTATTAGATGTGAAATGCCTGGGTGCCTGTACCATTTGCTTAGTGTTGAACAGCATAAACACGTAACCCACCTGTATCCGTAACCCTGTTAAACAGGAAACGTGGACGTCAGAATGACTAGGTAGATTAGAACCTGTGACATAGTCTGGTCCAATCAGTCCTTTAATGGGTTCCTCCTTTATTTTTTCCACTATACTAGAATAAATCTTTCTTTGTGTTTCTGTAGGAGGCGTGTATGGAAGATCATCACCAGACCTATATAAAAAGCATAAGCAGTGCTCAAAAAGTTGGATGAATGAATGAATAAGATACACATCGCTTGTTGGTTAGATACGGGAGCATTCACTCAACAGTATTTTTAGTCTGCATCCGATCCACATTTTTTGCGGATCAGATGTGGACCTATTCATTTGAATGGGGCCACTAAAGATGCTGTCCTGCATCCGTATGTCCTAACGAAAAAAAATAAAAAATAGAACAGGTCCCATTCTTGTCCGTTTTGCGGACAAATATAGACATTTCTAACAAAGGGCCAAACCTGCTGATCCAAAAAATGCTGAACGCACACGGCTGTTATGCATTTTGCAGATCCACAATTTGTACCCTTATAGAGCAGAAGACTTTACAGTAGAGTCCAATGGGAGGGAGCATTCAGACAAAAAAGCTTGTTTGTGTAAGGGTCCATTCACACGTCCGCAATTCTGTTCCGCATTTTGCAGAACGGAATTCCGGACCCATTTATTTCTATGGGGACACACTATGTCCTGCCTGCATCCGCAATTGCGTTCCCAAAATAAATAGAACTTGTCCTATTCTTGTCCGCAATTGCCGAAAAGAAAAGGCATTTTCTATTATAGTGTCAGCGATGTGCGGTCTGCAAAATGCGGAACGCACATTGCCGGTGTCCGTGTTTTGCGGATCTGAGAATGAACCCTAAGTGGGACAGGTCGACTTACTGCTGCCATGAGCACACAGCCAGCCTGTGCTCCCTCCTTGGACCTGCAAGTACGTAGCTTCTTTACTATACAAACCGTAACAGAAAATATATCCAAATATAAATTGACGTGTGATGCGGACTTACAGTATATATACAAATATATTGTGCAGATGAAAAGAGGCCACAAGGGGAGAGGATGTGCACAATATATTGTGCTTTTTCCTGCCGACCTTCAACAGAAAATACTGAAAGTCACACAAAACTGTGGTCACTTCTCCCTATGTCGTACACTATGGGAAACTATATCAAACACAGTACAAGGTCACCCTAAACACCCCATATCTAGCAGCAAACAATGTACAGAGCGTGCACCAGATTCCTTTCTATAGATGGTCAGTCCTGAAGGTTGGCTCTTACTTGCTGGTGGACAGGGTACATGCTCTCCATGCATCTAACTCCACCGAGAGCTGCTCAATCTGCAAAGGAACAGACACTTCCCGACGTTTCAGAAGCTGGCTGAAAATGATTGCAAGAAAAAAAAGGAAGAGTGATTAGGGAAAGAGAAGATTATTCATTAAAGGGTTACTAACCTTCCCGGAGAACTATAAAATCCATACACCCATATACTGCCAACCTGTCATCGGTGTGTGGATTCCAAAGCGCTTTGGGGGCCTACTTTAGCAGTAATACAGTAACATCAATAAAATACTTTACAAAAAATGTGTTTTGAGGCACTTAGAATAGTTTCAAATAAAGTTGTGTAAATGGTTGGTTACCCTTTAGAGGGGCTATCTTATCTGAGACATTGGTGGGATATCGCTAGGATATGGCACCAATGTCAGATTGCAGAATGGGCCCCCAAAAGTGAAGGAGAGCACACCACGCATGGTGCCCTATAGAAATGAGTGGAGAGCGCAACACAGAAGAGCGACCACCACTCTATTCACTTCGATGGGACTGCCGGAGACAGCCAAGCCAGCGCTCAGATATCTTCAGCAGTCCCATGGAAAGGAAGGGGGAACGGCCACACATACGTGCCTGCGCTCCGCTCACTTCGGGGGTCCTGTTCTGGAGATAGATGTAATATACCACCAGCGTCTCTGATAAGACAACCCAACCACAAAAAGTCTTGTGATGCTACAAGGAGATTGTAAGCCCAGCTTGAGACAGTGATGATGTAAAAGGCACCGGGGGAGATTTATCAAACCTGGTGTAAAGGAAAACCGTGAGCTCCTTTGGAAAGTGAAAGATGGAATCTGATTGGTTGCTATGGGCAACTAAGCCAGTTTTTCATTTACACAAGTAAACGTACATGATCCCCTTTAAACATCATTTTGGTTTCTTTTAAGCTTAGTAGATCTAAATGTAATAATACCTAATACATCTTTATAGTGGTCAGCTCTCTATAGTGCTACATTTAGTGCAGAGCCTCAAACCACCACTAGGGGGAGTGCACTGCATCTACTTACACAGCTATGGTTGTGTGAATAGAAGAAAGGGCAGCGGAGCTCCACCTTGAAAGTGGATCCGTAATGGCGTTAAACGTTTAACAGCCATGTCGTGTCTTTACCCTGCTCTATTAAATAGAAACTGGTTAATTAAGAATAGTGCCACTAATAAGGAACATTATTTTAGTAAAGATTTTAGAATAGCAATTATTTGTCATATAGTAATATTTTTGGGCTGTAAAGTTCCTGTAGACATTTCCATGATGTGTCCTTTTCTTTTACAATTACCAGGAGGTACTAACCTTGTATATTCATAAAGTGCAGGCACAATGCTTGTATAGTGTCTTCTGATAGCAATTAAAGCCCCAATGTAGCCACACAGTATGAGAAGCTCATTGCGGACCCTGGAAAGAAAACATTGGAATATTATATGACCCTCGCTTTTAGAGAAACATTGGTGACCTTCAATCTAGAAAGCAGGGGACATCCGGTAAACCGTTGTTGGATCTTATCACATGGCTACTTTAGGCCTCATCCACATCTCCATGTGACACGTCCATGAAAAAAAGTGTACGTGGTTCATCCGTAAAGATGCCCGTGAAGGAACTGTGGTTGGTCTGTGTGTCCGTTTTTATCATCCGTAATTCACTGACGTTGCTCATGTGCAAATGAATTTCCAAAGAATCTCCTATCAGTCTTCAGTGAAAAACAGACGCACCACAGATGCCATCCTTCTATGGGCGTGCTTGGTTCGCATCACGGATTAAAGTAGTGCATGTCAGTAAAAAATACTGAAATGTGAACATGGGTACGTGTGTGTGGAAAATGTGGACAGCACATGTCAATGAAAAACGGAAATGTGGACGAGGCTTTAGTAAATACTTGTATTCCACCCAAAACATAACACTCTTAAATATTCTCTTTTCTTACAACTCTGTGTTGTGTAATTCCTCTGTTATTCCTCCTAGAAATGTATGTACTCGCACAGTCTTAGGCCCCTTTCACACGGGACGAGAATTCCGCGCAGGTGCAATGCGTGACGTGAACGCATTGCACCCGCACTGAATCCGGACCCATTCACTTCAATGGGGCTGTGCAGATGAGCGGTGATTTTCCCGCATCACTTTTGCGTTGCGTGAAAATCGCAGCATGTTCTATATTCTGTGTTTTTCACGCAACACAGGCCCCATAGAAATGAATGGGGCTGCGAGAAAATCGCAAGCATCCGCAAGCAAGTGCAGATGCAGAGCGATTTTCACGCATGGTTGCTAGAAGAAGATGTAAGTAAATTGATAACAGTCAATTTACTGTATTATTTTCCCTTATAACATGCTTATAAATGAAAATAATAGCATTCTTAATACAGAATGCTAACTTAAATTTCTCTATCTTCATTCAGCAGGACCTGCGCTGACGTCACAACACTCACCACGTGGTGAGCGCGATTACGTCATCAAAGGGCCTTTGCAGGTCCTCAAAGAAAAAGAAAGAAGATGATGCCTGGCTGCGCGATCAAGTGGATGAGGTGAGTTACATTTTTTTTTTTTTTTTAACACCTTAAGCCACATTTTAGTAAGTATTCTGTATTAAGAATGCTATTATTTTCCTTTATAACCATGTTATAAGGGAAAGTAATAAAATCTGCACAACGAACCCAAACCCGAACTTCATTGAAGAAGTTCGGGTCTGGGTACCACATTCAGTTTTTACTCACGCGCGTGCAAAACGCATTGCACTCGCGCAGAAAAAACTGAACAACGGAACGCAATCGCAGTCAAAACTGACTGAAATTGCGTCCCTACTCGCGCGGGTTTCCCGCAATGCGCCCGCATCGCATCCGGCCCTCACCCGCGACGCCCGTCTGAAAAGGCCTTACACTCAGCAGTGACTGGACAGTCTTAATAAAAGGTTATTTTATTGGGAACAGTATAACCAGTATAACCACTGATTTTATCTGAATGAAAAACTTCAAAATCCTTACAAATGAGTTAAATGAACGTTTAACCTATGTATCACCTCCACCATGAATATTAGAATCGGGTTGGTTGCATCATTTTTTCTAGTGCACTTTGCTCATCCGATCAGCCTCGTCTTTCCCAGGGGTTCAGGCTGTAAAATTCCCCTCCCCTAAACTTAACTGACTAAACCCCAAAGTGAGGATAGACACTACTTTATTCGGTGGGTGACTGAAGAGCCGCCATACAGTACATGCAGAGGCCTACCGACAGGAATAAGAATACTCACTCACTACATTTATGTAGTACTAGTCTCTCCGTCCTAATGTAACTGAGAAGATCAAGAATGGGGCATATGGAATCCAAAGTCCAGTCCAGACTACTAATTTGTTCTGTAAAAAAACAGGGAATAAAATACATAGACCAGTGTAAAATGATCCTTTGTCATACACAAAATGTACGTATAGTAGATTAAAAAATAGCATTTCCTAACTTAGCAGATCTAAGGGCACATGTCTAAAAATGGTGCAAAATGTACAGGTCACGCTCCAAATTCCTTGAATGGTTCCAAGCTGACATGTGTATCTGACAGAAGTGATAGAATTTGGGGCATGCTCACTGAAGCCTTAGGCCTAGTTCACATTTCTGTGTCTATCCTGAAGAATCCACGTTTAGTCCGTGGGTCCGTTTTTTGCCCTTCATGTGTCATCTGTATTCTACAGACACTTCTCAGCTGAAAATTAATTTCCAGAGCATGTCCTACACGGACGGAACATGGATACCATTGCATCAAGAAAAAAAGTAGAGCGTGTCTTTGTGATATTTTCACTGACCTTTGAACAGACACATTAAAATCAATGGGTACGTGTGATGTCCGTGGAAAATGTAGATAGCACATGTCAGTGAAAAATGAAATGTGAACGAGGCCTTAGGGTCTGGTTCACACATCAGTCTTCTGGTCAGTATTTGGTCAGTGATTTCCATCAGTGATTATGAGAAATCTTTCCATTATACCTTTATTTCTGAAGGCTCCACTCCTGGTTTTGGCTCACAATCACTTATGGAAATCACTGACCAAACACTGACGTGTCAACTAGGTCTAATTATGTTACTAAATAAATGTCGTCCTTCTATCCCCGCCTGTGCCCCTGATGTGAAAATGGGATACACACACCTATGAATAGCTCATTCCAGCTGTGACATTCACTGCTACTAGTTAATACTAGATTATCAGTCATTCAATACCTTTTATATAATTGATCCCGACTGGCAGGGCCTTTTCAGGTTCTGAACTCAGCAGGTAATATTTGACAGCTTGAAAGATGTCTCCTTCTCCATGGTAGTTCTCTGCAAGTTGGGAGCACTCTTCTGTACTTGGCAAATTACACTGGAAGGACATGTTAGAATATCTATAGACAAGGTTGAATACGTGCATTTCTGAAAGTTTTTTCATGGCGGATAGGCTGCAGACATGCATTTTTGTTTGACAATTTAGTGCTCCAGATGGCGACCAAAATGGTCGCCGGTGTGACTTACACTCAGTTCACACTTTCGCGTAAAACGCCACGTTGACGCCATATACGCACAACAGTACAGGAACCATGCATTCCAATGGGGTGGTTCACACTTGCGCGTTTTTATGCGCGATGCAGCCTACACGTCCGAGCCGCATAAGCAAGCATGTTCGCGTTAGCGGGGCTTTCGAGCGTTGGTGCCAATATACTTCAATGGGAAACGCGATACGCGTGTTGTTCGGGCGTTTGTGCAGCGTAAACGCGCCTATGAACGCGTTTACAAAGTTTGCAACATGCTGGATCAGCCACCATGGAATTTCACACCTCTAAAGCACTCAGATTGGCCAAACTATATCATTGGTCATTGGCCAACTATGCAGTCAATCACATAAACGCGCGTCAAACGCGCCTACACTATTACCAAGCGCTTGAAAAAGCGGCTTTGCGCCCGTCTTGAGCGCGCAGAAACGCTAGGCTTCAAAACGCTCAGGTCTGAACCCAGTGTTAGAATTTACAAATGGCAACAGGACTTTTTAGTCTTGTCGCCATTTGCAACTACTAGACCCACTGCTGCAACTCTGCAGCTCAAATCATGGGTCAGACAGGATCGTTCACATCAGGAGCCGCTCTGCAGCAATGATCGCCGCTGCGGGGCTCCTCTAGATGTGCTGCAGTATCATCAGCACGAGCCGAGTCTGGCCCCTTTAAGAGGCCCTGACCTGACTGTGAAAGGGGCGTGTATTAGTCATGTGACCTTGACTGGCTGTGGTTAACCCCTAGTTGTCTGTGACAGTGTCGCTTGCATCCTGCTGCCGTAGCTGTGTGTTCCCAGGACTGGTGCGGGACGGGCGGGTAGGTGTTGTGCTGGGGGTACGCTGCGCGTTCACTGTAGTGACGGCTCTGATTGGGTCTGTTGGTTCTGGAGAGGCCAAGGATGAACAGAGGCTCCTCCTCCCTATACACAAGAATGGGATGGTATAGGCTGCCCTGTACATGTACACAGCCTGAAATCTGATGGCTCCATAGCTCCCTGCTGTAGATATATAGTGCCCTATATAATCTACAATGTATTACAGTATATATAGATATATATATATTACACAGTGTATTACAGGCTATATATTATACAGTGTATTACAGGCTACATGTAATATACGGTGTATTGCAGGCTACATGTAATTTAGGGTCTATTGCGGGCTACATGTAAAATACGGTCTATTGCAGGCTACATGTAATATACGGTGTATTGCAGGCTACATGTAATATATGGTGTATTGCAGGCTACATGTAATATACGGTGTATTGCAGGCTACATGTAATATACGGTGTATTGCAGGCTACATGTAATATACGGTGTATTGCAGGCTACATGTAATATACGGTGTATTGCAGGCTACATGTAATATACGGTGTATTGCAGGCTACATGTAATATACGGTGTATTGCAGGCTACATGTAATATACGGTGTATTGCAGGCTACATGTCATATACGGTGTATTGCAGGCTACATGTAATATACGGTGTATTGCAGGCTACATGTAATATACGGTGTATTGCAGGCTACATGTCATATACGGTGTATTGCAGGCTACATGTAATATACGGTGTATTGCAGGCTACATGTAATATATGGTGTATTGCAGGCTACATGTAATATATGGTGTATTGCAGGCTACATGTAATATATGGTGTATTGCAGGCTACATGTAATATATGGTGTATTGCAGGCTACATGTGATATACGGTGTATTGCAGGATAAATGTAATATATGGTGTATTGCAGACTACATGTCATACAGTCTATTGCAGGCTACATGTAATATATTTTTTTAAAAATAGTTTAAAATAATATTTATTAGTTATTTCTTAAAAATTAAAATGGCTGATTCAATATCAGTGGCCACTGAATTCACTATGAGCTCATAATGTATTGTGTCTATACAGAATTCATGTATATATATATCCTTATGGGGTTATATGAGGGTAGATGCCAAAAAATCCATATAGGTTCACAGAAAGTTCATAAAGTTCGTCCCAAATTCAAAAAAATTCATGAAAATTCATAGAAAGTTCAGTATAACAATTCAAAAAAGTTGTACTAAAAAATAATAATGTAATATTGATGAGTTCATATAGGTACATGTAAATTCTTAGAAGGTCCTTGAAGCAAGTATCCAAAAGAATTATATATGTCAACCTGTAAATTATACATTTCTATCTGCTTTTTCCACTTCCTGTGAACAGCTATTGGTACAGGAGGAGGGGCTATGAGTGACTGACAGCTATCTGTATGCACACTTATACACACAATGCCATCAGTCACTGATAACCCCTCCTCCTGTACTTCACAGGAAGTAAAAAAAGCAGAGATATAAATTTATAAATCACAAGTTTTACTGAATCTTTTCCCATTTATATATCAATCTGCTCAGCTCCTCCTGCTCTCTAAAATGGTGCCTGCAGATTGCACTGCATTTTTAATCCTCTAGCAATCCCTTTAGAAAGCATTATCCATAGAATTGTTTGGCTAAATGGATTTTCAAAAGTTTTCCTCTCGATGTAATCAGGGAGATGAGGTTAAAACCATGACCTTCTCTACCACAAAAAAATGTATTCTCAAATAAACAGAACATTAACATGATTTTTTGGGTATGTATCATGGTTTTTACTAATAGCTAATATTCATGGCGATAAGATCAGAAAAACGGAAGATTCGGGGACATACTTTGCTATGTAGGTCATTAATTTCTTCAGTGCATCCTGGGTAGAATGCGCACAGCTTGACTAAGAAGAGATCATTGTCAGGAATCATTCTGAGAAGATCTGTTGCCAAGTCCCTGTAAAAGAATAAAAAATTCTGCTAACAGACGTTTTATCAGCAGGGTTCAGAACTGCTCACTGCAGCCATATATATAGAAAGCAGGTGAGGTATGCACATACAGACTTATCACGTTTATTCCCTATGTGAAGTGAAAAGATGCACTTGTACACTAACTGTATACCGTATTACTTATCTGTCAAAAATCATTGGTAATGTCCATTTAAAGAGTAACATTTAGATCTGCTGATGTCAGGGCCAAATCCCATTGATTGCTCAAGGAAAGGGACAGAAGCTCTCAGTTGAGCACAGTGCCACTTTAACTGTGTTTGACTCTGCATCGACGGATCCATGGTTTAATAAAAATCAAGCAGGCACACAGGCAACACATGTCAGGCCATATGGGGCCCTCGGCCTCTCACTGCACCCATCACCGTGGATGTGACTGTAAGAGGGAGCTCCACCTTCACACTCATCTACGCACTAGGCGACCCCCAAAACACGCCCGCACATCCATAAATCATGCTGCCACTATCTGTCTGTTACGGCCGATGGAATGCCCAGGTACAAACGTACAACACTCACAGGAACACACTGCATTCTATGAAAGGAAAACCTGTAGCACACTGGCCTTTAACGATAACACAACAGCGGTACTTAAAGAGTGTGGGTACGTTTAGAGCAGCAAGGAACGACTTATAAACATTTTAAAATTTAATGTACAGAAAAAGTATAGTGCTAAAATGACAAAAAAGGCATACACACAAGCAAACAGTACAGAAATAAAAGGGATAAAATAATGCATCGTGTTCCACTTAGATCTGTGAGCGTTCCACGCTGGGAGAACCATTGTCCAGACCTACAGCTAGGTATACCTCTGAATTCTGACCCTGTGTGTCAGTTCATGAGACATTTTAAGCGGTCCAGGCCAAGCCCACGTAGTCCATTCCCTTAATCATGTAACCAGAGGCTGGGTAACCATATGCAGAAAAGTCACCAGCTCTATGAAACTTTTAGATTGTGCCATAACTTTTGATAGATGGTTCTTAGAGAAAAAAAAATCTGATTTTCCATAATTTTACAAATCTGGGTACACCAAACTTGCTTAGTAAATATGAAGAACTGGAACCAATATTTGATTCTCAGGTTCCCCAAGGCCGAAACTTCCAGGACTAGAGAAGCATCTGGATTCCCTGATAATAACAACATAAGTTATTTACTATAAACCGTGAATTATGACAAGGCTGCATTTGAATCGTATTTTCTGGTCTATGGATCATATGACCTTCACAGCAAGGGATGAGCTCCAGACGTATGGTCTGGGTCCCGAATTTCTTCTATTTGAACCAAAGTAGCAGAAAAAAAGAAGAAACAGTGCACTACACTGAAGAACTTCCAATAAAACAGTTTATTTAAAAAACAGACAATAGACATGCGCACTGTGGTAAACAAAGCCGATGCCCTCAGTGGTTAGCGTAGTGCGCATGCCCGGGCCCGGTGGTGAAGTTCGCATGAGGGGGGGGATCTCAGGAATAGAGGAGAGTAACGTCACATCAATACAGGGCTGGTCAGACGATACACTAGGGAGGAGTTAGCTGCGCAAAACGTTGGGGGGTCTGGGCACTTCCAGCAAAAACCCTTGGGCACTTGCAATACCTAATTTGCATATCTATAACCTCTTTTTGCAGCTTTACAGAATCAGACAATAACAACAAAGTTACCATAACTATCACGTGCAATATTAGCAATATGGAACTTGGAAGTTGGTGACAGACTCCATTTAACAGCATTTCTGTTACAAACAAAATATGAAATGGTTGCATAAAAATATGAGATGTATATTTAATGTGATGACGTCAAAAACAGTTAAACGAACTCAACAGAGCTAAGCCTAAGAGTGATATGCAGGTTTGTTATATGGAGGTTAATGTAAATGACCCCAATAGGTGAACTGCTAAATGATGGATGAACTGGTTGTGAGGCTCGCTTCTTCTACAGTGCCCTACAGTATATGTTATAGTTCATTAGTAGAAGTGATAGTGTGTATACCTGTATCCCGGTGATGGAAAGCTGAAGGAAAGATATAATATTACAAAATGTGATAGAAAGTGGCACAGCTTCATTATATTTAGGAAAATATTTTTATCACTCCTGTTTTACAAATTAAATGAGTAACATAGGCCACATGTAGCTGAATAGCTGAATTTCACATTCCTATCTCTTTCTTTATCCTATTTCTATTCTATCTATCTATCTATCTATCTATCTATCTATCTATCTATCTATCACAGTAGAGATAAATCATAAATCACCAAAAAACTAGATCATGCGGAGAAGTGTAAAAAATCAAGCACAAATTAAAGTAATTGCAGAAATGTAAAAAAGTTATATGTGAAATACCATATTTTCTGCCCCATAAGACGCATTTGTTTCCCAAAAGTGGGGGGAAAATGCCCCTGCATCTTATGGGGCGCATACTAATGAGCGCTTCCATTATGGAAGCGCTCATTAGTACCGGAGGACCAGGAAGCGGTGAAGGCTCTGTACTCACCGCTTCCTGTTCCTCTGCTGTCGGCTGTGCAGTGGCTGCGCACAGTGTGAGGCGCTCTGTGACGTCACGCTGTGTGTGCCAGTTCACAGCACAGCGGACAGCAGGAGGAAGAAGATTGTGGGCAGTGAGAAGCGGCGGCGTCCAGGAGCAGGAGGTTAAGTGTTTTTATTTTATAAAACATGAGGCTGGGGCAATGGGGGTGATGCGAGGCATAATGGCTGATAATGGGGGCTGATGAGAGGCATAATGGCTGATAATGGGGGCTGATGAGAGGCATAAGGGTTGATAATGGGGGCTGATGAGAGGCATAATGGCTGATAATGGGGGCTGATGAGAGGCATAAGGGTTGATAATGGGGGCTGATGAGAGGCATAATGGCTGATAATGGGGGCTGATGAGAGGCATAAGGGCCGATAATGGGTGTGATAAGAGGCATAAGGGCTGATATGGGGGCTGATAGGAGGCATAGGGGCTGATATTGAGCTGATGAGAGGCATCGAGGGTGATGAAAGGCATAGGGGCTGATGAGAGGCATGGGGCTCTTATCTGATGTCTGATTGGTGGTCATTTACATTGGGGTCTGAGCTGAGGTCTGATTAACATTGGGGGTCTGATTGGTGGTCTGACCTGAGGTGTAATGAAAAATATTTTTTTTTCTCTATTTCCTCTAAAACCTAGGTGCGTCTTATGGGCTGGTGCGTCTTATAGGGTGAAAAATACAGTAAGTTGTACTGTCTCACACATGAAAAAGAACATCCTATAATAAACCAAGCCTTTACTTTTTCACTCCCAGAGAGACTACTTCAAGGGTTGAGTTTTTGTTAGGGGTCCGAATCCTTTTCAGGAAAGACATGGTAGTGACTTGCCAGTTTTTAATAAAAGGGCTTAACATATTTTGTTTTGTGGTCCTTGCCCCAGCACAAGTAATCCAGTATCTAATTTTCACTTAAGCCTCTTTCACATGAATGAGTTTTCCATTTAATGTAATGCGTGTTTTGAATGGACGGCATCCAGGCCGAATCATTTCAATGGGTATGTGCACTTCAGCGTTATTTTTCATTGACCCTAGTTCAGGAAAACTCGCAGCATGTTCGATATTGCCCGTTTTTCATGCAGCCCTTGCCTCATAGAAATAAATAGGGCTTGGATGAAAAACTGAAGGGATCTGGATGCAATGCATTTTTCATTGATAGAGGCTAGAAAATGTTTAGTGCTGTTCTTCAGTTTTTCTTCATGCATATAAAAAAGCATCAAAAACTGATTACATCTGTGAGGAAAAACTGAAACACTAAACGCAATTGCACACAAAACTGATCAAACCTGAATTCAAAACCATCAGTTTTTCCCTGAACAGACCCTGGCACATTAAGTATCACTCTTATGAAATAAGCCTAAGACATTCAGAAAAGGAAACATTTAGCCAAAGGAACATTAACCATGAAGATAAGCATGTTGCCTGTAATCTGTGGCACTTTAATGAAAATGTGAATGGAAAACTGCCTGCTTTGGTTCTCTGGGGTCAGAGTTAGAGTTGAGCGAACTTGTGTTTTAAGTTCAGCGTCCAAAGTTCGGGTTGGTTATCCAAGCATCCCGTTATGGATTCCGCTACCACGGACCATAACGGCATTTTGAATCCATAAGGGGATTCTTCAATGAACCCGAACCTTGGACAACAGGAAGGACCTGGGGTGACGTCACCGTCATGTGATCAGTGCAGGGGGCATGGCTCAGTACTGGATTAGATAGGAGGTGGTAGCCTACGACCTCTTATCCAATCCAATAGTGAGCTACGCCCCCTGCACCGATCACATGATGGTGACGTCACCCCAGGTCCTTCGTGTTGTCCAAGGTTCGGGTTCATTGAAGAATCCCTTATGGATTCAAAATGCCGTTATGGTCCGTGGTAGTGGAATCCATACCGGGATGCTTGGATAACCCGAATCCGAACTTTGGACGCCGAACTTAAAACACAAGTTCGCTCAACTCTAGTCAGAGTCAATCTGTAATACATACCATGTGGTTACAGTCATGCATTTTCTTGCAAGGAGCTCTAGTGAATATTGAGTTGCTTGTGCTGCACCTTCTCCAATAACCGTGCCCACACATACTGCCAGTTCCAACTCATTTCCACGGATCAGGTTGGCCATGGCTAGCTTGAATAAAGCAAAAAAACATTTAACTTACTTGAATTTCTTCAACCATTCAAATATACACAAGTTAGCTCCAGAAGTATTCGAACAGTGACACAATCTTCATGATTTGGGCTCTGCATGCCACCACATTGGATTTGAAATGAAACAACTGACAAGCAATTGAAATGTAGACTTTCAGGTTGAATTCAAGGGGTTGAACAAAAATATCCTGTGAAACGTTTAGAAATTGCAACCAGTTTTCTACAAAGCCTCCTCATTTCAGGTGCTCAAAAGTAATTGGACAAATTAACATTACCATAAAATGTTCATTTTAAAGGATAACTGTCTTATTTATTTATTTTTTTGCTAAAATGTAGGGCAAGTGATAGGTAACATTTTTGCAATAGACTTTATTTAGCCAAAACGTTTATTTTTGGTAGAAAACTGGGGCTGAAATGGCCTTTAGCAGCACTCTCTGAAATGAGCGTTGCTAAGGGCCATCCATCTCCTATTAGAAAAGGGGAGACGGGCTGTGCAGGCGCTGTGCTTCTGCCTCCCGTGCTTCCCTGGTGGGCACAGGAGTCTTAGGAGTTAAAATTACATTTATCTCCCCCTTTCTATGCAATCTAATGCTCCGGTACATTCACTGACCTGCGATCCCTGTGATAATAACTCATTAAGCAGCGGCCAGAAGTAAAAGCACTGTGCGCAGTGAGAAGGTGGTACATATAGGTGTGTGTGTCTCTCCTCCCACCAGGAGGTAACAAGGGGCAGCACACCATATGTGCGGGGACTGTGCTCCTGAAAAATGCGCCACAGCATGAATAGGTTAGCATAGGAACCCGCCTGAACTGAGACCACCTTGTCACCGGTAGGTGGGCTTAGATGTATTTTGATCAAAATGTATTGACCAAGTGTCTCAGTTTTTATCAAGAGTGAGGGCTTAGTCCATATGTCTTGCATCTATTTTTATAGTGCATTATTTTCAGTTATTTTGTAAATGCAGCCATATACACCCACCTAAAGAATTATTAGGAACACCTGTTCTATTTCTCATTAATGCAATTATCTAGTCAACCAATCACATGGCAGTTGCTTCAATGCATTTAGGGGTGTGGTCCTGGTCAAGACAATCTCCTGAACTCCAAACTGAATGTCAGAATGGGAAAGAAAGGTGATTTAAGCAATTTTGAGCGTGGCATGGTTGTTGGTGCCAGAAGGGCCGGTCTGAGTATTTCACAATCTGCTCAGTTACTGGGATTTTCACGCACAACCATTTCTAGGGTTTACAAAGAATGGTGTGAAAAGGGAAAAATATCCAGTATGCAGCAGTCCTGTGGGCAAAAATGCCTTGTTGATGCTAGAGGTCAGAGGAGAATGGGCCGACTGATTCAAGCTGATAGAAGAGCAACGTTGACTGAAATAACCACTCGTTACAACCGAGGTATGCAGCAAAGCATTTGTGAAGCCACAACACGCACAACCTTGAGGCGGATGGGCTACAACAGCAGAAGACCCCACCGGGTACCACTCATCTCCACTACAAATAGGAAAAAGAGGCTACAATTTGCACGAGCTCACCAAAATTGGACTGTTGAAGACTGGAAAAATGTTGCCTGGTCTGATGAGTCTCGATTTCTGTTGAGACATTCAAATGGTAGAGTCCGAATTTGGCGTAAACAGAATGAGAACATGTATCCATCATGCCTTGTTACCACTGTGCAGGCTGGTGGTGGTGGTGTAATGGTGTGGGGATGTTTTCTGGGCACACTTTAGGCCCCTTAGTGCCAATTGGTCATCGTTTAAATGCCACGGGCTACCTGAGCATTGTTTCTGACCATGTCCATCCCTTCATGACCACCATGTACCCATCCTCTGATGGCTACTTCCAGCAGGATAATGCACCATGTCACAAAGCTCGAATCATTTCAAATTGGTTTCTTGAACATGACAATGAGTTCACTGTACTAAAATGGCCCCCACAGTCACCAGATCTCAACCCAATAGAGCATCTTTGGGATGTGGTGGAACGGGAGCTTCGTGCCCTGGATGTGCATCCCTCAAATCTCCATCAACTGCAAGATGCTATCCTATCAATATGGGCCAACATTTCTAAAGAATGCTATCAGCACCTTGTTGGAATCAATGCCACGTAGAATTAAGGCAGTTCTGAAGGCAAAAGTAGTAGTATGGTGTTCCTAATAATTCTTTAGGTGAGTGTACATCTGCACATTTAATACCATATCGTGCAGGATTGTTTATATATAGTTTTTTCTGTGATTTGTTTGTGGGTCTGTCTGCCTAAACGGTCATTCTAAGTGTCAACGGTTATTCTAAGCTGATCATACTTTCACTTGTCAGATTGCAGAAGATAACCAGCTTAAGGTTGGGCAAGTACTAACTTGGGAGACTGGTTGGGAAACCCTGGTTCAGTTGACTCCAGCCTTCATCGTACACTCAGTGTTGGGTTGTCCCGCCCCAGCCCTTTTGTCATTCTTGCCTTGTCGGTTTGCTTCAATAAACAAAGATTCACAGAAGTGGTGAGTGCCGCGGTTTCTTCACCTTCTCCTTTGCATTTGTCTTAGATACTTTTTATTTTTGCCGCTGAGCACAACCGTTATCTGAATATCTATGACTGGGTTCCGCCATATCCACGCTGGCCGTATATGCTTGAAGTTGTTGGAGTAGTGCCGCACACTACTCCATTGTTTGGTCTTGTTTGGTCTGTCTGCCTAAAGTTTTGTCTTAAGCAAGTGAAATGCATGCTCAATTGTGTTGAGATCTGGTGATTGACTCGGCTTTTGCAGAATATTCCACCTCTTTGCCTTAAAAACTCCTAGGTTGCTTTTGCAGTATGTTTTGGGTCATAGTCCATCTGTACTGTGAAGCGCCGTCCAATCAACCTTGCTGCATTTTGCTGAATCTAAACAGAAAGTATATCCCTGTACAGTTCAGAATTCATCTGGCTGCTCCTGTCTTCAGTCACATCAATAAACACTGGTGACCCTGTGCCATTGGAAGCCATGCATGCCCATACCATCACACTGCCTCCACCATGTTTTAAGGAGCATGTGGTGTGCTTTGGATTTATTGAATCAAATTACACCCATTTCTACTTATGTTTGTACTAACTGATAAAATTTAATGAAAATTACATTTAAATGGATCATGAGCCATTCCAAGCCTTCTCCATACATTTTCCCGTCATTCTGGTACAGGTTGATCTAATTTTTATCAGTCCAACAAATGCTGTTCCAGAATTAGACTGGCTTCTTTAGATGTTTTTTGACAAAGTCTAATCTGGCTGATTAATCGTTTGCACTTTGCGGTGAACCTTCTGTATTTGCTCTCATGAAGTCTTTGCTTTATGGTAGACTTAGATACTGATACACCTACTTCCTGGAGATTGTTCTTCACTTGGGTGGATGTTGTGAAGGTTTTTCTTTTCACCATGGAAAGGATTCTGCGATCATCCACCACTGTTGTCTTCCGTGGAGGTCCAGGCCTATTTGAGTTCCCGAGCTCACCAGTTGGCTCTTTTTTAACGAGAATGTACCAAGCTGTTGATTTGGTGACCCCTAACATTTCCGCTATGTCTCTGGTGGATTTCTTCTTTTTTTCAACCTAATTTTTCAGCCTTCAATTGAAAGCTCCTTTGACCGCATGTTGTGGGTTCACAGCAGCAGCTTCCAAATGCAGATTCCACACCTAGAATCAACTCCAGACCTTTTACCTGCTTAGTTGATGATGGATTAACGAGGGAATAGCCCATTTAGTAGCTTTTAAGATAATTGTCCAATTACCTTTGGTCCCTTGAAAAAGAGGCTGTTACATATTCAAGAGCTGTAATTCCTAAACCTTTCCTACAATTATGATGTAAATACCCTCAAATTACAGCTGAGTCTGTTCTTTAAACCCATATTGATTATGTAACCGTATCTGGAATTTCTTTTAGTAAACAGCTAAAATGTCAAAACTTGTGTCACTCTCCAAATATTTCTGGCCCTTTAACTATTTCAGTGGAGAACCACATGAAGATTAAATGCACTAATCGCAGTAACTTGACTGCACCCCTCTCCTCCACATTGCCGTATTGAGAGTGTGTGTCATTCTCTTGTGGTCCATAGAGTGGAATCATGCACCTTTTACCAACATTTCATTGATCAGATAGCAGCAAATAGCCCCAAGCAACATTCACTGATATCAGTTACTGGTAGGGCTCATGCACAGGAAAGTGTGCTGCCGCTTGCCGTAATGCGGATTTACGGATCCGCAATACACGAGCACCGCTCCGTGTGAATTCTGCATCACGGATGCGGACCCATTCACTTCAATGGGTCCGCAAATCTGGAGATGCGGAACGGAATTACGGTATGGAACACTACGGAGTGCTTCTTTGAGGTTCCGTTCCGCAAAAAGATAGAACATGTCCTATCTTTTTGCGGAACGGACGAGTGCAGACCCATTCAAGTTGAATGGTTCTGAATTCATCCCGGCGGCGGTACGCACGGAAGGGACCACCTACGGCCGTGTGCATGAGCCAGTACTGAGAGTGCAGCCAGCTTTAATTTTTCATGGGGCTTTACCGTCAAATATTGCTATGTGGCGAACTTATCTAATGTCCCCTCATATTCCAGATATGTTTAAAACACAGGAAAAAGACAGAAAATGTAAGTATAACCTGCTTGAACGTACACAGGGAACTATGTTATTTGAATTTTTATGGTACTTCTATATGTGGCATAAAAAAACAGATTTACCATAGTGGATCTGTGTGACAAAAATCCACAGCATTTACCAAATCCCATCCACAAGCAGCACATGTTTTCCACAAGAAAAACTGCACATACTGTAAGTTAGACGGAGTGTGGATTTTAAATCCGTAGGATGGATATTGTGGATTTCGACCATGGCTTTAATGGATTTCACCATTAGCAAAGCAAACTCAGCCCTAGCATCGGCACAGGATTTTATCCTCTACCCTGACTGTTATGTCCTAGCATTATATATCCAAATGAGTGCCAGCCCGGGTCACTTATCAGGGCGAGTGCCTCGACTATGCCGGTATTAGGGCTTAGTCTCAGACAGTGATTAGGGTGAACCTAGACCTTTTAGGCAGCAACAGGTGAGCAGCCTACTCCTATTGAATTTGGACAAGCACCATATAAAGCATCTTCATTGCTGAGTGTTGCTTACTTTATTTTTCTGACTTTTTATTTGAAACTAATAAAAGTTATGTTTTATGTTCCCTTTCTGACATTTTGGCAGCAAAACCAGCACTGCATATTGTTCAATTGTTGGCATCAAAAGTGATGGAAACCCCAACAGAAGCTCTGAATGCAAATGTGAACAGATCTTTATACACAGTATAAAGATCTTTATACACAGTATATGTCTGAAACTGCCTCATTCAGGTTCCCTATAGGTGCACTGCTGGTGCCATCATCACAACACAACTGGCATATAGCGGTTCTGGTTTACTCTAGCGTGGTCTACTCTCTGTCAGTGTTGCTGCCCTGCCCTATTTGTGTGCTGCCCCACTTCAGATTTCACCCTGATGATAGATGTGACTCTCTTCACTGCGTGCTTGTTAGAGATGTACACTTTTTCATGTATTTAGTTCCTCATTACTAGGTATAGTACTACATAACTACAATATAAAAACTTACTTCAATATTATCGACAGCTAAATGGCAGCAAGCTGCAAGCACAGCCCGACCATCCTGGAAATACCACTCTGCCAGCTCCGCACTGACTCGATGAAGAAGTCTGCAAACAAGAGAGACACTTAGAAAGTCACTTACCATGAAAAATACTGTTATAAGATGAAATATACAAAGTTTTATCTTAGTTCCAGACTTACTCATTGTAGTCCTCTATGTTGTTGCCATCAGTTGGAGAAACAGCAGTGACTGAAACATGATTGGACTGTATATTTCCTTCACAAGCTGCCTAGAAGTAAATAGGCCAGAGAATCAGTAGACATTCTACAAAGAATATTGGGTGACTTCTTTTTAGGAAAGGACACTAAAACTAGAGGGATTTTGGCAGGAAAAGTATTGGGGCCCTTGTTTTCCAACTGCTAATTCATGCCAAGTCGGGTGCTTGCCATTTAGTACTGTACCTCATTCATGGCTTTCCAGAACATACCATACTAGTATGCCAATCTACTAGTAACTGAGAGTCATAGATGGAAAAAGTATAGTTCCATATATGTGATGTACTCTACAGGAGGGGGCAATGGGATCAGAGGCCTGCAGCTGCACAGGATGCACACAGTGGGGGGATTTGCTTAGGGAAATGAGCAATAATTGTGCCTATATACGTTGCACAAGTTTTATGTGTTTTAGATGCTTTTTGCATTTTACTAGACAGTTCTCAACAGATTGTAGCATAAAGGAGCCTAAAAGAGGACCTGTCACCGGTCCTAACATGCCTGATTTAATAGTATCATGCATTCTCCATGTAATAACAATTCTGGAGCATCTATTCTTATGTCACTATCTTGTGCCATTCCTGTATTATTTCTACTAGAAGTTATGAATGAACAGTCTGCAGTAAGGGTACAGAGGTAACCAGTTGAGGGTTCGTACCTGCACACAGCAGGGCAGTTTCTAGGGAAATTTACCAGCAGGGCGAACATCAAAAAGCCCCCCCCCCCCAGATTGTGGCCGGATCTATGCCGTACCCCATTGTAGTTGATCGGGGCGGCGGGCATTCAGTCTGCATCCAGCAGTGTCGGATCCAGTGAATTCTCTGCTGGAACAGCCTGCCAGAATCACTAACACAGTTGTGAAAGTAGCCTCATACAGCCCCACATACCTCTTACATCCAGTGACGTCTCCTTTGATGTAGATGTTCTCTTTCTTTATCTTCTCCATTCAGATCAGACCGCCATGATGATTTCTTTCAGCCATCTCTTCTCTCTGCAGAGTTTGACAGACATCTTAGTTTCCTACTTTTCCATTATCCCCCCACCTTCTCCACAACCCATCATGCACCCCTAAAACTATACTGCATAAACTGATAAACCCCCTGAAAATACTAGTTACACACAGATAAGCCCCCCCCCCACCTTTCAATAATTATTGGAACACAATGCTCTAAAAAAATAAACTGCACCCAGCAAATAGTGTCCCTGACACCAATAGTGTAACCATAATGTCCCCCAAAACTAACTGTGCTAAGCTGATACTGTGCCAGGGTGCCCCCACAGTAATAGTGCTCCCCAAAATCACAACTATAGTAAAAATTCTGTGCCAGAGTGCACTTAGTAGTAATGGTGCTCCTACAGTGCCCCCAACAGTAATTGTGTCCCAGAAGTAATAATGCTCCCATAGTCCCCCAGTTGTAATAAAGCCCACCATAATGCCCCTGTAGTAATAATTCTCTTTATAATGTGTGACAGTACAAAACGTCCCCTTATAATGTGCACCAGTACAAAAAATGCCCCGCTGTGTGTCAGTAAAAAAATAAAATAAAAAAAACATCTCTTAGTGCCCCCAGTAGAGCCAATGTCCCCAGAGTGTCCTCATGTGTTCCAATGACCCATACTGTGTGTCACTAGAAAAAACACTTAGTGCCCTCACTTGAGCTTAGGTGCCCATAGTGCCCCTTTAATTTGTGCTAGTATAAAATACTCCTATATAGTGCCTCCAGAAGATGCCCCATAGTGCTCCTCCCCGTCCCCATAGTGTCCCCCATAATGTGCCAGTATAAAATGCCCCTATAGACTGCCCCACATCGATTTCCCCATAATGCTCCTCTCCCCACTTCCCCATAGTGGCACCAAAATGGGTGCCAGTATTAAATGCCCCTATATAATGCCCCCATAGTGCTCTTCTCCCCCACTTCTCCATAGTGCATCCCCATCATGGGTGCCAGTAAATAGGGCCCCCAGTAAATGCCCCCATAGTGCTCCTTTACCCCCTACTTCTCCATAGAGCCCCCCATAACGAGTGCCAGTATATAGGGCCCCCATAGTGCTTCCCCTCTTTTCCATAGTGCCCCCCATATTGTAGCAGTATATAGGGCCCCCATAGTGCTTCCCCTCTTCTCCATAGTGCCCCCCCATACTTTGGCAGTATATAGGGCCCCCATAGTGCTTCTCCATAGTCCCCCCCCATATTGTGGCAGTATATAGGGCCCCCATAGTGCTTCCCCTCTTCTCAATAGTACCCCTCCATATTATGCCAGTATATAGGGCCCCCACCCCCCTTCTTGCCACAATATACTATAAATAAAAACAATAAACACATACTCACCTTACGCTGCTGTCAGTGATGCGATGCAGGCCTCTTCCGGCCTGTGTCCTGCGCTGTACGATTCAGGCGGCAATGACATCATTGCGCTGCCTGCGCCAGCAACTGATAGTATACAGGCACTAGGCCTGTAGACTATCAGAGGAACGGGCAAGGGAGACGCCTCTCCCCTGCTCCTCCACACAATTCATCTGTATCGCTGTCCTGAGGACGGCGATACAGATGAATATGGAGATGAGCGCTTCCACAGTGGAAGCGCTCATCTTCACTCCTGCTACCTACGGACAGAAAGGGCCCCCCTCCAGCGCTGGGCCCTGCTGACACCCCCCCCCCTTTCTTCTGTCCTGAGTGATGCAGCCCGTGTGGTCACCCACTTCTCCCACCTGTAGAAACGGACCTGCTGCACAGTCTCACTCTATCCGATCAGTGGTGCCATTTTCAGACTGTGCAGGTACACCCCCCCAACTTGTTACTACCCCTCTGTATCCTCTGTAGAAATAATAAAGGAATGACACTACATAGAGCCATAAGATGCTCCTGAATTGTTATTACATGGGGAATGCAGTGAAAGTGGTGAAAGGTCCTCTTTAAAATGTACCAACTTTACACTAATGTTTGGGAGCCGAAATTTGGTCTAAAGGTATCCATCCTAGAGGTGGTAGAAGAAAGAGAAACATGTCTAGCAAGATGTTCTTATATCTATCATACACGGTTTATTATGTGTTTTAGGCACTTTTTACACCTTACTGGACAGTTTTGAAAAGTGTCTAGAAAACAGATCGTGAAGATTGCCATGTGCCTGCCATCGTCTTGCTCCTTCTTGTGGGCACAGGTTCCTTGCTACTCGCATTAGCTCTTCTCCTACTGTTCTGGCCATTGGTGTTCTCTGCAGACCACGGTATGAAGGCCTTCAGGCCTGCTCTATAAAGTGCGCACTCACTCTGGGCCTCTTAAAGGGACGGCTTGCGCACATCCAAATACATCCCCAGCCAATGGCTGGTTGTCCCTTTGTATTTAAGGCACCATCTCCAGTGGGAGGATGCCTGAGTTTTAGGTGCCTAGTCTCTAGCTTACCAGCAAATGTGCTACCTATCTACCTGTATACTGAACTTTTGCCTGACAGCCAATTCTGATTCCACACAGCCTGTCCTGACCTTTTTTCCCGTTTAGCTGCCACCTGCTCAGACCTCAGGCTTGTTTTTCGGATTCGTTTCTATGCTGCCTGCCCTGTCCTCGGCCTATCTCCTGACTACATATTTGCACCAGTGTCTCTGATGCCAGTGGGTCAGCTGCCAAAGACACTGTGACTGTCTCAAGAAGTAGTGGCCTCTAGCTCCCCTGCAGCAAAGCTGCCTACATTGAAGACAGTATTAATGCATCTCCCTCATGGTGTGCCATTTAAAATGACTAAATATAAATCTGATTTCAGCCAGGTTTTGCACAATCAATGTCTTGTGTTAAAGCGAATCTGTCAACATGATCTTGGACTATTATCTGGTTATCTGCAGTAATAAGTGAGCAGATAACAATTTTTTTCCCTACTGCCCTCTATTTCCCCACTGTAAGCATTTAAAGCTTTATACAAAAACATTGCAGGAAAAACATGGATAGATCCGGCACCCAAATAAAAACAAATTCCTTTTTTGACTCAATAAATTTATATTTTTCTCCTATCTTCAAGGAATTAGTTTTTATTTGGGTGCCGGATCGATCCACGTTTGGGTTGCCAGCCCAGATCGCGTGCACCATACCTGCATGGAGGTGAGCTGATCCAAATTTCTTTTCTTTCTTTTTGTTATTCAAAAACATTGTCAGGACTGCTGCGCATGTGCACAGAATGCGTTTTCCACTACATATTTGTATCTATGTTTTTTGGTTGGACTGCATTAGAATTTGCACAGTTATTATTGTGACTGCTAGAAAACAATGGGGGAGATTTATCAAAACTGGGTGTAAAGGAAAACGGTCTTAGTTGCCCAAAGCAACCAATAAGATTCCATCTTCCATTTTCCCAAGGGGTTCTGAAAAATGAAAGGTGGGATCTGATTGGTTGTTATGGGCAACTAAAACAGTTTTTCTTTACACCAGTTTTGATAAATCTCCCCCAATGCCTCTAGTTACATGGAAAATGTTAATACCTGTGCCACGAGTAAAGCCTCTTTAAGTTGTCCTCTGGAAGTGAAGAAATTGACAAGTTTTTTCACATCACCAGTAGCTATACAGTATGGAATCACATCGTCGTTTTCCTCCTCAATGAGTTGACTTGCTCTTCTAAAATGAAGCACAATTTATTATTGACCAGGACAAATCAAACATTTAGGTACCACTTGTTATCAAACGATAACATTTTATGTACAGGCCTACATGCAAGTCAATGAATCATAGGCAGGCAGCATTAAGGCTCAGTGCTTAGGTTGTGCTTTTGCTTTGCCTTCAATCCAACAAGGCACTACATCAGCCTTGACGTTTCTAGGTTCTCTCCATCCTTGACTAGGTTTGCTCTTTGTACTCTGGCTTCCTCCTCACTTCTAAACAGATCCTCTTTCATTCTTCTATATCTCACTACACTACTCAAGGTAGAAATTGCAACACCAATAAGGACAAGCTGTGAGGGTTGTATTACACCAACAGATTATCAGACCAATTTCTGTCCAATCAGACCGATAGTTGGTGTATATAACAAACCATCTGTGTGTGTAAATGGCCATCTGACCAAAGATTCATTGCTGTAATACAGCCCTGAGGTTACATGAATTGAGGATCTGCAAATGATCAACTTTTCAGGCACCTAGCTCCAATTTGAGACATGTGGAAGGGCAGGGGCGGATTGGGAATTAAAAGTGGCCCTGAAAAATAATATGCAAATGTCCCCATATTGTAGGCAGGGCCAAACTAGTAGAAGGTCAGACCAAGTAGGTGGGGTCCTAATGCTCGTTGGTGGCTCCAATACAAACAAGGATTCTTTTCATTAGGCAGGTATAATTTACAAGTAAGGTCAGGTTCACATCACGTTTCGTTTTCTATTCTTCTGATCTGTCAGAACAAAAATCAAAAAAACCTTTATTTTGAGCATCCGTGTGATTATTTTGCGTCCATTTTAGCCACTCCTATCTGAGATCCCTATTTTTTATTTTTTTGGGCAGGAGGAAAAGTCCTGTGTGGAGGACTTTTCCTACCATGTAAAATAACGGATCTCACATTAAAATAGCTACAACGGTGTCATGCTTTGGTGTGGGAGGGAAACAGCACATCGAGCATAGGAGGGAAGGGGGGGACAGGGAATTAGGTCTGAGAACTAGGGAAGGAAAATGGACACCTCCTAGTAAAACCCTAACCAAAATCCTGACTGACTACCAGTGTGAATAGACCCCAGAGGTAGGTGTGTTCATACGCAGGAATACCTAGAGTCCTATCTAGCCCTATAGGACCCTGGTACTAATGGCAGGGACGAGACTACCTGTTCCTCCAAAAGGAAGGACAAACAGGAGTCTCCCTCAGGCATAATACAAACAATAGAGAAATGCAACACACAGAACCCAAACAAAATACAAAAGGGAAAGGAAAGACTTAACTTCAAAGCAGCTATGGAAGCACCAGGAACTCAGCCGAGATCTAACCACCAACTATCCACAGGTCCAACAGAAGATATAAACCGCACAGCATTGGGGGAGAAGCAACTATCAATAAGGAAGGCTAAATGACCACATTAGCAACACCCGGAGAAAGAAGGTGTGGCCATTACCAGAAACAATACAGACATCTATTGATCCCCAGGGAAAACCGGTCAGATCAAACCACGTGTTGCCAGTCTCACAGATCTCCTGCTACTTACTGTTGCCAGGACGTCCGTATAACTCGTTACGTCCGTGACAAACGGATGCAAAATAACGGATTTTCTTTTCTTTTTTATTCTCTGTTCTTCTGACAGATCAGGAAAACGTGATGTGAACTTAGGTGATGTTAACACACCAGTAAGGAGTGTGATTTCATTTTCTTGTCATTGTCCCCCCCCGGTCACTACACAATATACACTATGCAGTCACCCCCACTGTCACATATACACAATATACACTATGCAGTCACCCCCACTGTCACATATACACAATATACACTATGCAGTCTTCTAGGCAAACCCAAGAGCCCAGGCAGAAGCAGGTGTCAACATTTTTCTAACTTTTTTTGAAAACTCAGGTACGTTTTATGGCCCTAGTCACATGGTCATTGTTTTGGAGAGTAATTTTGATTAGTGATTGTGAGCCAAACTTAGTAGTCCTACACAGAGATAAGGTATAATGGAAAGATTAGCATCTGTTCTGTGTTTTTGATACGCACCTGGTTTGGGCTCACAATCACTGATGGAAATCATTGACTGAACACTGACTGTGTGAATAAGACCTAACAAGATGCTCACTCCTAGCAAGGTTAAGAACAGTCCTGAATTTCTCAATTTGTAGTTAATATGTCTAAGGCCAGAAACAGATGAGCAAGCTCAATGTGAGAAGCATACTGTGTGAGTAAATATAATTTACTGTTCTGACATCTTCTCCTCTTACTCTTATAATGCTGTGTGTCCCTGTCAAATCCATATGTACTGAATTAGGCCTGTTTCACACTAACGGTAAAACAGATCCAGGTGCTGCTGGCAATACAACTGGCCCCACTGACTATAATGGGGTCCGGCGGAGATCCGACCGCAACCCGGCAAATAGGCAGACGAGTGGGTGGACGAAAACTGCTGCGTTCTGTGGTATTTGTCCGGACGCTCCTGTCTGCCGGATCTGTTTTACAGATGGTGTGAAACAGCCCGTACAATGACAACATTATGTCAGAACAATTCAGTAGATCTGAGTCGTCTGGCAGGGACATATGGCTTTATGAATTATTATAATGCTGTGGAATCCAGTCAGAGGAGCAGAGGTCAGAACAAGAAATCACGCTTACATGTGCAGCATTGAACTTGTCTGAAGCTAGCCTAACCGCGAATTAATATACACCCAGCAATGTTTTCTTGACAAGAACATATTTTTCAGGCTTCATGTGAATTAATTAAAACGCCTTTGCCAATTAGCCCTTGGAGAATTCATCAACACAGAGACTCACCTATTTATTCTTCCTTTCCTGTTTGTTTCTTCTTATTGTAGTTACATTGTGTTTGTCTATAACTGTGATTTAGCAATCAGATCACATGTATTTATACTTGTATATATCAATGCAGATATCCAGGTAAGGGTTCACTTTTTCTTACAAGTCTATATCAATGAGTTTGTCAGTCTTGTGACATAACATCAATATTTCAGATTTTTATCATTATTCTAGGGCTTAATAACAATGTGGTAATTACTGGTGGTTTACTTACCTTTGCATTAATTTTTTCCAGTATTTCATAGAAACACCAGGAGCCACTGATAATGCCTTATCCCACTATAAATGAAATAATACAAGATATTAGCAGAGTGCGTTAAAGTGATTTATACTCAGGGCCCATCCCAAGGATAGGTCACCAGTATCTGACCGGTGGGGAACTGACTCCCAGTAGCCATGCCCATCAACTGTTTGATCAACTCAATGGAGCACTGTGGCCTTCCTAGGCCAGTAACGTCATGCCCATCGAACACTTGGCTTAGGTGCAGCTGAGTCCCACCAAAGTGAATAGGGCTAAGCTGCAATACCAAGCAAAGCTGCTATCCAATGCATGGCGTATGGAGCTGTGTGAAGGCCGCAGTGCTCACAGGAGCACCACGGCCTATTCAAACTGCAGCTCGGTAGGGGTGCCAGGAGTCGGTACCTCACTAATCAGATACAGGTACTGAAAAATCCAAAACACAAGCTGGGTTATGTATCAGGTAAGATCTTTATACTTTATTAATTCATTTTGTTATCCACAGTTAAAAAGTGTCCAGCTCACACATTTTGAGCAGTATATGCACTTATTCATAGCTCATAGTGCTGGGCAGTTTAACTATTTATCCCATGGTTTTGGTCCCTGATCCAGGAGCATCTGCACACCCTGACAGAATACCTGCATGTTGATATGGAGAATTCTTTACACTCAAGTGACCTCTACCATAACTAATATATTTTCCCTTGAAGTTAAACATGCATGAGGATATGGTAGTATAGTTAACTAATTTGTTGCAGCATGAACTGAAGGAAATACTGTATGTCTAAGTCCAGAAACATGTTAGGCCTCTTTATCACTTGCGTTCTTAGGATCCAGCGTGCACTTCCGTCGCCGGAAATGGCCGCCGGATCCGTAATAACGCAACTGACCTGTGTTACTACGGCAACCAGGACGCTATTAAAGTCCTGGTTGCCATAGTAGTAGTGGGGAGAGGGGGAGCAGTATACTTACAGTCCGTGCGGCTCCCGGGGCGCTCCACAATGACGTCAGAGCGCCCCATGCGCATGGATCACATGATCCATGCGATCACGTGATCCATGTGCATGGGGCGCCCTGACGTCACTCTGGAGCGCCCCGGGAGCCGCACGGACTGTAAGTATACTGCTCCCCTGCTCCCCACTACACTTTACCATGGCAGCCGGGACTTTAGCGTCCTGGCTGCCATGGTAAACATTCAGAAAAAGCTAAATGTCGGATACGGCGATGCGCCGAAACGACGTTTAGCTTAAGGCCGGATCCGGATTAATGCCTTTCAATGGGCATTAATTCCAGATCTGGCCTTGCGGCAAGTATTCAGGATTTTTGGCCGGAGCAAAAAGCGCAGCATGCTGCGGTATTTTCTCCGGCCAAAAAACGTTCCGGTCCTGAACTGAAGACATCCTGATGCATCCTGAACGGATTTCTCTCCATTCAGAATGCATTGGGATGATCCTGATCAGGATTTTTCCGGCATAGAGACCCGACGACGGATCTCTATGCCGGAAAACAAAAACGCTAGTGTGAAAGAGCCCTTAGTAAATGCAGAATACGGCCTGTCCACCATATGTTTTGATCTTTTTACATTTACTTATCCTACAAGACTTGATGCATGACCCCTATTCTTCAATTGTGTACTTTGCCTATGGAATACCAATCCTTCTGATGCCATATGTAAGGGAATGTTGACAGTACATTTTATATACAAGAATTGGCATTTTCCACGATAGGGCCTGCCATGTGCGGTCTGCAGGTTGCGGAACGCACACAGACCGGCATCCGTGTTTTGTGGATCCACAAATGAGCCCTTAGTGTGATTGTCCCTGTACAAGTTGCATATTGTCGGCAGCAGATTCCTTGTTAACATGACGAGATGTGCTGTTGACAAGGATGACCTTTAGGCCGGCATATAAGATGTGATTAGCAGAGAAACAAGCGTTTGCTCGTCTGACGGGTGATAACTACCATGTTTACAAGGACTAGTAATTGGGAGCAAACAGTCTTATGCACATTTGTGAAACTATTGTTTCATGTAACAAAGCTTTAAAGAGGTAGTCCAGCTTTTTTTTTTTATTTGCACCCCATTCAACTGTAAAAATTCATACTTATCTACTCCCTGCCACTTTATTTTGGCTCCCCAAGAGGCACTTTACTGCTGGGTCACAAGTCGCTTGGGGACTTGTCACTGCTGAGGCCAGTCATTGGCTGCAATGGGACATGATCCCATCCTACAGCTGACTGGGGTGCAAATTAAAAAATATTAAAAAAGCTGGACAACCGCTTTAAAGTATAACTGTTAAATTTTTATTTTTTTTACTATTGGCTATTTTTACCTGAGATTAAAATCAGGTTGCTATGCTCCTTCCGTCTACCAGATCGCTGGCTGCGTGCACTGAGAACTGATAGTGAGTCAACATTGTAAGGGAACGTATAAAAAGCCAGGTTCTTCCTGACAGGAGATAACAGTGCTGGGCTGTGTGTGTGTGAACTTCTCCACATGCCTGTGCTTGGCAGACACTCCCTTAGCAGTGCTGGAGAATGTAGAGCTCAGGGAGATATGCCAGCTGCTCAGTGTATAAATGAAAGCCTTATCTGATAAGAGGAGAGCTTGTAGGAGGACTATAGGCTTCAGCCAGACCTGGAAATTTAACTGCAAGACCCCCCTATACAGAGCTGGTCTTCACTAACTTCACTGCAGGCGTCCTATGGATTAGCCTCAGGGCGGAAAGCAGCCATTTTAACAGAATAGTGAAGTTGTAGTTTTATGCAGACTGGTTGCTAAGGGCTGAATCTTATTAAATAAGGGGTAAGTAAGTCTAATAGTTATTGATTCAGGAATATTATCATATTAGTAACTACATATATGAAAACTGAAATTAGGGTCTAAATGTGACTAGGGTTCAGTCACTAAGTTATAAGTAATAACAAGTACCTCTCCAAGCTCCACCAGGAGCTCGCAGTATCTTTGGATCTGTCCTAGTCTCAGGTGGATCTCAGCAGCTTCCTTTAGCCTTTCTTCTTTACTTGGTGCACCTATACCACCACCAAACTTGGACATCTTCACAGTTGTTAATTCTTGAGCTTTAGACTGTCAGGACACATGCATCTATGGTTACTTAACATGTCACAAATGTATGTTTTTCTAGTAGAGCAGAGCAGCTTTACATAACTACGATACATATTACATTTACCTTAATTAATATATTGGGGCACTTTTGAAATTAGGTGTGGGCTTTGGAGTACTACTCAACAACATACAATTTGTGTCAAATACAGTGGTAGGGAACTTAACATAAGCTCAGCCTGAACCATGCTTTTCAATGGAATTATGCTTAGAAATTGCCAATTATTGGCTTGATACACATAGGAAATGACTGTATATGTCGTTCAGCCATTCACTGGCCACAGCAGTGACCCTCCTCAGCCAGTACATTCCTATGTGTTGAGTGACTGACAGCTATCCCTGTATACACACAAGCACAGAGTATGCTATCAATCACTGATAACACCCCCCCGTGTACAGCTACCAGTGACTGACAGCTGTCTCTGTATACCCACTTACACAGAGAATGCTATCAATCACTGATAACACCTCCCCGTGTACAGCTACCAGTGACTGACAGCTATCTATGTATACACACTTACACAGAGGATGCTATACATCACAGATAATACCTCCCCTGTGTACAGCTATCAGTGACTGACAGCTATCTCTGTATACACACTTACACAGAGAATGCTATCAATCACTGATAACACCTCTTCTGTGTACAGCTATCAGTGACTGACAGTTATCTCTGTATACACACTTACACAGAGAATGCTATCAATCACTGATAACACATCCCCTGTGTACACCTATCAGTGACTGACAGCTATCTATGTATACACACTTACACAGAGAATACTATCAATCACTAATAACACCTCCCCAATGTACAACTATCAGTGACTGACAGATATATATGTATACACACGTACACAGAAAATGCTATCAATCACTGATAACACCTCAACCAAGTATAACTGAAGTCAGAAAAAGCTGAGATTTTAATATATAAATTACAGCTTTTTCTGAATCTTTTCCCATAAAACTATATATCAATCTGCTCAGCTCCTCCTGCTCTATAACATGGTGCTTTCAGATTGTACTGCATTTTGTGGTGACAGGTCCTCATTAGATTGTTTATATCTACATACCTAGGTAACAACCATGCAAATACTTTTTAGTACCTATTTTATGATTCCTCACTTCATACATACAGCTGCTTTCAAAAATTGCTTTGGTTGGCCCTATTCTGCTGTCAGACATGTGCCCTAACACCTTGTACTGAGGCATTTGGCTAATGCACAGTTCACTGATCTACTCAAATAATGTACCATTGCCATGGCTAAATATTGGTACTTACCGTTTTGAACCTAACTAGATGCTTCATGTGCATAATTCCTTTGCAGTAGTTCTGAGGAAGTAAACTGTCATCTTGACCTTTTAACACAGCAACTAAGTCCCATAAATTTTTACTACCACCTGGAGGCTGATGGAGACACAATACAGTGTAAGCAATTAGTGCTGTTAATTAGGCAGTGGTGGACACTTGACAAGAGAGGTCAAGAACAGTAGGGATTACTCGTTTTAACCCCTTCATGGTCTAGCAGTGGTCATGTAATTTTTTTATAGGTTGGGTTATGAAAATCATTTTTACACACCATTCTTTTTGTAACAGTTTTTTCTTTTTTTAGCATTATTGGCACTAAATTGCACACAAGTGTTTTTTTTCTTTAATTTATATATATATATATATGTTTTTAAGGCCTCTTTTACACAAACATATTCGTTCCGTGGCCTTATTGCGGGCCGCATCCGGCGGTTCCGCAATACACGGGGCACCAGCAGTGTGCATTCCACGTCACGGATTCAGACCCATTCACTTGAATGGGTCCGCAAATCCGGAGATGTGGTGCACAACCGAAGCACGGAACAGAACCCCACGGAAGCACAACGGAGTGCTTCCGTGAGTTTCCAATCTGTGCTTCCGTTCCGCCAAAAAGATAGAACTTATTCTATCTTTTTTGCGGAACAGACAGAGTTGAATGGGTCTGGATCCGTCCCGGATGTAGCAGTACTCAATGGGGGGGGGGGTCATCTACAACGGCCACTTCACTAGTTTTTGACGCAAAAAAAGTCAAAGGACCCCGTTTTGTGACTTTTTTAACGCCCGTGCGATATTTTGTTGTATGAATGTTTTAGCGACATGCTCGCCACTTGGGAAAGGTGAGGGACTGGCAGGAAACAGGTGTAAACGTTGATTGACAACTTCTCCAGTCAGGGGTGCTTTTACTCCAGGCACACACACGGACTGGTGTGCACCTAATTTAGGGCTCATGCACACAAGTGTAATGGCTCAGTGCCCTGGCTGTGTGCACACAGTTTGCGGATGCGGACCCATTGACTTGAATGAGTTTGCGATCCGCAACATACGGCCAACTATAGAACACCTTCTATTTTTTAGAGGTGCGGAGGCACGGACCTGAAAGCCGACAGAAGTGATTTGTAGTGCTTCCGTGGGCTTCCAATCCGGGCCTCCACTCCACAAAAGATAGGTGAAGTCCTATCTTCGGTTGTATCTTGTGGATTGCAGACCCATTTAAGTCAATGGGTCAGCATTCGCACCATGGAGTGCACACAGCCAGTGCCCGTTTACGGTCCACAATACGGGCACTGAGCCAGTACGGTTGCGTGCATGAGCCCTTATTACTAGGGAGGAAACAAAGACTGGCATAAAATGCTGGTCTTTGTAGATGACCCCCAACGAGTGTACCGTATGTAAGCTACAATGGAGAGCAGAGGCTTTAACCACTGCCACACGTGTCAGGTTTTGTTGCCCAAAATTTCTGCAACTGAAAATCCGTTCCATTCTTCTGAATTGAGTTGTTCTGCTGGGAAACACATACATTTCTGAAAGCACCTTTCAGATAAATGGAACTGATTTTCAGTTGCAGAAATTACCTGCAACAAAATCTGCCACGTGTAAAGGCACCCTTAAAATGGTGTGCGTTTAAAGACCAGGCCGATGCACAGTACATTTATGGTGTGCGGTCCTTTACAGGTTAAAGGGGTTATCCAATATCATAAACAGCCCCCCATGTGCCGGGGGCCCCATTACAGGGAATATACTTATCCCGCTACCTGCGCCACTCCTGGTCCCTGCACCGCCGCTGCTGCTTCTCCCTGTACACAGAAAAAAACATTTGGTTCGGGCGGATCAGCAGCCAATGGCAGGCAGGGACGGGAACGAGCTTACCTAACATTGCGGGTAATGCCATTGGCTGCTCCCCCCTGACACCGGATGTTTTTATCCGTGTACAGGGAGAACCAGTAGTGGTGGTGTGGGGACCAGGAGCGGCCATGGGCTGTGTCTGCTACTGCATCTTACTAAGGATTTGGCTTCTGTATTCACTTCTAGAAGCCAAAATCAGGAGTTGATCATACAAGGAATGGATGTATAAAGGACAAATTCACTCCTACTTTTGGCTTCCAAAACTGCATGAAGAAACCTGACAGTGTGGCCGTACCCTAAGAACCTTACTGACCCAGACAAGTGGAGTGTACACTGGGGCAGACTGAGAACTTAAAGTGGCCCTGGAAAAAAATCATAAAAGTGGCCCCATGTTGTAGGGGGGTCCAAATTAACAGAAGGTGAGACAGGACAAATAGGCCAGGTCAGCAATACCATAGCACAAAATACTGTCCCATATACCGCAGAACAGCCCAATAGCTGTTCATCTGTGGTGACCATCAACGGCTCCCATTTCCTGTCCTCCTTCTCCAGTTCTCTCTGATTAAGATATGGAGCAGTGGGCTTAAGAGGTGAGATGTGGGCCACAGAGCATGTGTGGTCGCTGGTCATGAGCACCTCATTCTCAAAGAGTTAATTACCGCTAAGAGCTCATTATGAACCCTACCTGCGGCAGACAAGAGGGCTTGGGCAGCCCTCTTGGCATCGGCCCACCAGGAAATTTCCCTGTAAGGCCTATGGCAAATCCATCCCTGAGTGTACACCTACACTGCATACACATAGAAAGCCACTAGGGCTAAAAATGCCCAATTTGCCACCTATCACTAATATGTGCACTGCTAATGAGTGAACCTATATAATAAAACTCCACTTTTATTTAAAATCTAAAACCTAAGTGAATTTAAAAACACAACCAATGACTGTGATGAATAGCACTATTGATGTAACACACTCTGGGCTTATGATATGAATTATACAGCGTCAGTGTGCCTGCAGGTCAGCACTGCATCGGGGTGTAACTAGCAAAGTGAGGGTCCCATAGCAAACTATTGAATGCCCTCCCCCCCCATAAATATGTAAAGATCTCATGGGGGGGATGTCATAGGAGCTGTAAAAAAACAGCAGCCAAAATAGAGCGGCAAACGGCGCCATTTTACCCACAAGGTGCTGGAACCCAACCGGGCTCCATTTTAGACAGTGGAATCTGTAAAGGGATTTTGGTATCCGTCGTGTAACAGGAAAACCAATGTGAACAGAGCTTTACAATCCAGATAAGATAATATTTCTCCCAGTTATATCGCTACACAGTGAGAGTTTGTGTCCTAGATGATGATTTTTGAGATACAGCTTCATGAGGAGGATGGGACCCAAACTATCAGGGATCACACTATGAAAAGTACAGGGTGAAAGAAGGTGGCTAGGGCTAAGTTAGGGAGGCAGCTAATAGCAGCAAGGTAGCAGGACCTTTAGTGGGATGAGGAGGCCGCAGGAGAGGGGACACAGAATAGCAGGGCCTCTACAGGAGTAGAAGGGTAGCAGCAGTCTGTGGGGGAAAGGAGGTTGGAGGGGCACAAGGTGGCAGGGGGTCTACAGAGGAAACCCAAAACATAGTAGGTGAAAGGGAAGCACCAGCAGAAGCGAGGCCTCTGTATAGTGGAGACACACCTTGGTAGTGCGGGGTCTATGTGGGGTTGTAGGTGGGATAGGTAAATGACAGGGGGGTGGGGAGGCAGGTAGGAGTAAAGATGACTACATCCTTTTCTGTGTGGAAAGGATTAAGGTTGGAAATAAATGTAAAAATAATTGATAAATAAGATTGCACTACATAGAGCAGAGAGGCAGACAGCAGCTTCAGGGGCACTTCTCCGAAGGTCCCAGAGAACTCGGTGTGTAGGACCTCGTCCACACTTCTCTGTCAGTATGACATGCATAAAATAAAATGTCCTTATATAATCCTTGAAGGATCCATGGTTGGTCCATCTGTCAGCTTACTCTCTGAGTGTCATCCGTGATCAACGGACATTGCACAGATGAAAATTAACTTCATGAGATTTTCTATCTGGCTTCCGTGAAAAACGGACGCACCAAGGATGCCAGCCGTGTTGTCTCCGTGATTTTCACGGACCCATAGACTTCAATGGACGTGTGCAGTCCGGGTCACGGATGAAAGTAGTGCATGCATATGTGGATTTTTTGCAGACACACGGAGCACAGAAAATTATGGGAATGTGGACAAACATCTTTAAATTAATGGATCAGTATGTTGTCCGTGAAAAAAGGCGGACAGAATAGGTAGGTCCCACACGGAACTGAGGACGAGGCCTAAGCAGTGCTCCTGCTGCTGCCTTCAGGTCCCACCTGCTTTTCTCCTCCTTCCAGCTCTGTTCTGCATTGCTGCCCCCTAGATGTAGAGAGGAGGAAAGTAGCAGGGGTATGCTGATCCATGCATCGATGGGAGTATTCCATGGGCCCTTTTGTTTTAGTCTGTGCTGGGGCCCTGAAGGTAGTACTAAGGTCAGTACTGCAGCTGCACACAATTTCCTGACGTCTTCTAGCATCAGGACATTTTGTGCTGAAGGCCAGGTTACCTGGCACCATGAGCCCCATAGCAGTTGGTATGGCGTTAGTTATGCCCCTGCAGCCTTCAGTTCTTTCACTGTGTGTTACAACAATAGCGCTATTGATTACAGTCACTGGTTGTGTTTTTACGTTCACTTTGGTTTTGGATTATAAATACAAGTGAAGTTGTAATATATAGGATCACTCATTAGCATTAAACACATTAATAATAGGTGGCAATTTTTTTTTTAGATGAGGCATTAGTTTATATTTTGGCCAAATTTGACTCATAGAGGCAACCGTGAAGTGGTGGGTGGCTTACATAATTTGGCCAAAATATAAACGAATGCCTCATCTAACATCCAGCATAGTGGCAGGACGGAGCTCTAGCTGCAGTGTGCCATTGCACCTTTGTTTTTACGTTTGTATGTGTATTTCACCATAGCAACGTGCACCTGCGTATTGAGTTGTGCTGACTGCAATCCCCATTTTATTCCAATTTTTTTTTTATGTTTAGCCCTAGTGGCTTTCTGTGGTATTGCAGCTCATCCTCATTTAAACGAATGCGATACCAGACTTAGCCCTTATTCACACATCAGTGTTTGATCAGTGATGTCCATCAGCGATTGTAAGCCAAAACCAGGAGTGGAGGCTTCACGGAGATGAGATATAAAGGAAGGATCTGCACTTCTGTTTTTGACCCGCACCTTGTTTTGGCTCACAATCACTGATGGAAATCACTGAACAAACACTTAGGCCTCATGCACATGACGGTTGTTTGTTTCCATGTCCGTTCCGTCCGCAAATTTTTGCGTCCGCCCAAAAAAACAGACCGTTTTTTTTTGGCGGATCCGTTTTTATGGCAGATCCATTGTAATAATGCCTATCCTTGTCCGCAAACGTGAAAAAAAAATAGGACATGCTCTATTTTTTTGACGGAATGTAAAGACGAGCCATGGAGGCGGAACAAAAACGATTGACCATCCGCATTTTTTGACGGACCCATTGAAATTAATGGGGAAGCATCCTATCCGTGAAAAAAAAACGAAACGGACGCGGAAACAAACAACGGTCGTGTGCATGAGGCCTAACTGTGTGAATAAGGCCTTAGACCTCATGCACACCACCACAGTTTCCGTCAGCATCTGACCCATGTTTTTTTCAGATCTGCTGTGGACCCATTCATCTCAATGGGGCTGCAAAAGATGTGGATAGCCAACCCGTGTGCTGTCCGCATCTGTAAGACTGTTCCGCAGCCCTGAACATGTCCTATTCTGTGGGGGGGGGGGGGGGGGCATTCTCACAGGGATCCGTGTTTTGCAGACCTGCGATTTGAGGACTACAAAACACTTACAGTTTAATGACATCTACTTTGTTACTTACAGAGAGACATTCTGAAAACCATCTCAGTTTCTTGCTCCTCAGATTACCGGTCAACTTGTCCACCTCTTGTTTAATATCACGAGATACCTTCCCACACAGTAAAGGCGGTGCGCCAGGCTCCATGGCACGGTCTATCAGATGGAGAAGACATAAATCTCATACTGACAAATAAACCAGTGATATATAAGAATTAAGATGATCACATACCAGTGTTACCAATTACTTCTTCCCATGGACGGTCTGCCAAGATATTTATTTGAAGAGGTGAAATCAATGGCGTGAGCGACCACAGCCTCACAGTGGAATCCCGTGAACAAGACGCCATGGTGAATGGCCGATTGGGATGGCATGTTAGACCTGAGCAATATAAACATCAATTATGTCAAAGGTTTGAGATGTCTGTCTTCATATCTTTAGGCCATTTCTTAAAAAGGTTTTCCAGCCAAAACGTAAAGGAAATGTGTCGCCAAAAATGTTTTCTACCAGTTCAAACTCAGAAGGTAACACATATCCTGTTTTTATTTTCTGATTGTAGATTTTTTAATTCTGTTTTCTGAACGGAATTATGAGGGCGGCCATCTTGCCTGAGCTGTTCTTAATAGCATTGACAAAGCATTAAAAGATTGCTTTACGGCAGCCACATGGACCGAAGGGGGCCTCATTGACTTCTATGGGAGAGTCTTCTAGGCATGCTCTGTGACCTGTGCAGAGGTCATTGTACAAGGAAGGAGTAGATAAGCTCTGACACTTGCCTATTGTGAATGGTGGATCCTGTCTTATCTGTACACAGAGGTGATATAATTACAGGTAGGATTAGAATGACAGATAAGCAGGTAACTGCAGTAAAGTGATCTGTACAGACCAAGAAGTGGTGTCTATTATTATGCTTAGTGGCCAGTGCGAAAACTGCAGGAATTTTTTGTTGTTTTTTCAATCTAGATATTGACATGAAACATTAAAAATAACTTAATAAAAAATATTTAAACATAAAAACATGATTTAAACAATAGGTCATTTTTTGATGACAAGTTTCCTTTAACATAGTAACATAGTTTATAAGGCCAAAAAAAGACATTTGTCCATCCAGTTCGGCTTGCTATCCTGCAAGTTGATTCAGAGGAAGGCAAAAAAAAAAAAAACCCCTGTGAGGCAGAAGCCAATTTTCCCCACTTAAGGGGAAATAAATTCCTTCCTGACTCCAATCAGGCAATCAGAATAACTCCCTGGATCAACGACCCCTCTCTAGTAGCTGTAGCCTGTAATATTATTACACTCCAGAAATAAATCAGGCCCCTCTTGAATTCCTTTATTGTACTTACCATCACCACCTCCTCAGGCAGAGAGTTCCATAGTCTCACTGCTCTTACAGTGAAGAATCCTTTTCTATGTTTGTGTACAAACCTTCTTTCCTCCAGACGCAGAGGATGTCCCCTTGTCACAGTCACAGTCCTGGGGATAAATAGATGATGGGAGAGATCTCTGTACTGACCCCTGATATATTTATACATAGTTATTAGATCTCCCCTCAGTCGTTTTTTTTCTAAAGTGAATAACCCTAATTTTGATAACCTTTCAGGGTACTGTAGTTGCCCCATTCCAGTTATCACTTTATTTGCCCTCCTCTGAACCCTCTCCAGCTCTGCTATGTCTGTCTTGTTCACGGGAGCCCAGAACTGTACTCATTACTCCATGTGTGGTCTGACTAGTGATTTGTAAAGTAGTAGGACTATGTTCTCATCACGGGCATCTATGCCCCTTTTGATGTAACCCATTATCTTTTTGGCCTTGGCACCAGCTGCCTCACACTGGTTTCTACAGCTTAGTTTGCTAAAATTCCTAGATCCTTTTCCATGTCAGTGTTACCCAGTGTTTTACCATTTAGTATGTACGGGTGACTTGCATTATTCCTTCCCATGTGCATACCCTTACATTTGTCAGTGTTAAACCTCATCAGCCACTTCTCTGCCCAAGCCTCCAATCTATCCAGATCCCTCTGTAGCAGTATATTGTCATCTCTCGTGTTAATTACTTTACACAGTTTATTGTCATCTGCAAAAAATAAATATTTTACTGTGCAAGCCTTCTACAAGATCATTAAATAATATATTGAAGAGAATAGGGCCCAATACTGACCCCTGAGGTACCCCACTAGTTACAGTGACCCAATCTGAGTATCTACCGTTAATAACCACCCTCTGTTTTCTGTCACTCAGCCAGTTAGTTACTTACCCACTTACAGACATTTTCTCCCAGTCCGAGCATCCTCATTTTATATACTAACCTTTTATGAGGTACAGTGTCAAATGCTTTGGAGAAGTCCAGATATACGACATCCATTGATTCGCCGCTGTCAAGTCTAGAACTTACGTCCGCATAGAAATTGATTAAATTAGTTTGACATGACCGATCCCTCATGAAGCCATGCTGATATGGCGTTATTTGCTTATTTTCATTGAGGTATTCCAAGATAGCATCTCTTAGAAAACCTTCAAACAGTTTACCCACAAAAGATGTTAAACTTACCAGCCTATAGTTTTTGGACCCTTTTTGAATACTGGCACCACATTTGCTATGTGCCAATCCTGTGGAACACTCCCTGTCAGTATAGAGTCCTTAAATATCAGAAATAAGGGTCTGGCTATGACATTACATAATTCTCTTAGGATACGGGGGTCTATGCCATCTGGTCCTGGCAATTTGTCTATTTTAATCTTTTTAAGGCGCCGCTGTACTTCTTCCTGGGTTAGACAGGGCACTTTTAAGGCCCCATTCACACTTCTGCAATTTTGTCGGCATCCATTCCGCATCCATTTGCGGAATGGATGCGGACCCATTCATTGTGAATGGGGCCGGACGTGAGGCGGAGAGCACACTATGTGCTCTCGGCTTCCGCATTTGCGCGAGCCGCGGCCCGAACTTCCGGGTTTCGGCCCTGAAACATCCGGCCGCGGCTCCGCAAAAGATAGAGCATGTCCTATTCTTGTCAGCAGCCTGCGGACAAGAATAGGCATCTCTATGGGGAGTGCCGGCATGGTGTGTTGCGGATCCACAATTTGCGGATCCGCAACACACTATGGACGTCTGAATGGGGCCTAATGGGGAGTTTACTTTTACATTCTGCATTTCAGCTGACAGTTTATATTTCTCAGTGAATACAGTGGAGAAAAAAATATTTGATAGCTTTGCTTTCTCCTCATTGCTCTCTGCAACACCCCCCTCATTACTCTGTAGAGGGCTGATACCTTCAGATTTATACATTTTTACCATTATTTTAAATGAAGAACATTTTAGGGTTAGTTTTGCTCACTTTGGCAATTAATCTCGTGGTCTCTAATTTCACTGCTTTTATTTGTTTTTTACATATTCTATATTTTTTCCTTATAGTTTATCAGTGCTTCCTCGCAACCCTCCTGTTTTAGTGATTTATATGCTTTCTTGTTGTCATTTATTGCTTTCTTCAGTTCTATTTATCCACATTGGTTTTTTCTTGCTCCTTAACCTTTTATTCCAATAAGGTATGTACCTCTCACAATTAGATTTTAGGGTAGTTTTAAAAAAATCCAATTTTGTGGCTGTATTATTTTTTTTTGAAGACTTTGTCCCAGTTAGTTAGGCCTATGGCCTCTCTTAGTTGACAAAATTTAGCTTTTTTGAAGTCTGGTACTTTTGTTTGTTTAAAATTGGCCATTTAGTAGTAAATGTTAATGATAATTCAGAATTACAGCCAAAATCTTTTTCTTACAGACGTGTTGGTGTTGACATATGCAGCTATATTGCTCCATGTGTCCTTCAGTGAAAGTCGAGCAGATCCGATAGGAGGGCATGTAGCACAGAGCTTTCCAAGGCTGCTGTCATTTTGGTCTCACTGGTCATGCCCCACTATTCCCCAGACTGAACACTGACAGCACATCCTAGTGATATATGCCATCAATGTCTGTCCTGTAACAACCCCTCTAACTTCTCATTTTGTGTATTCAGTCTGCAACAAAGTGACCGTTTTGCCATCAGCTGAATATATAAAGTATTTTCTTATTTCCAGTCATGTTCATGTTTAATTATGTCCTGTTTTTATGCCCTTATTTGACTCCTTACTTTGATGTAACATTTTAAAGCTTTCCATGTGTTCTGATCCCCTGGTCCTCAGGCAGGAAGTTCTGTTTCTCAACACACAGGAAACAGCTTTCTCCCCTCTGATGTCATCTCATCTTGTGATCTAATGGGTTTGGTGCACATTTTGTCTAGGCCGCCACATTTGTGCTTCCCCTGAAGTTCTGTAGAGAGCCCATGGATCTTTCCTTTCCCTGCCCAGCTTAACTGTGTCCTGCAGCTTTGAGCAGCTGTACGAAGCTTCCCCCTGACCCCCTGCACTGTGTACAACAGCTCCTGATAATCTCCATAGGAGCCCATGAGCCCTTCTCCCCCCACCAGCAATGTGCACAGCCGATGTAGGGTACAATAGGCAATGTATATTTGGTTGATCAGCACACTTTTAGCCTCTGCATTTACAATACGAAGAGACCTTTCCCCTGACCCTGGTCAATGAATAAAAGGATAGGGTCTGTTTGTAGAGTGTATGCAGAATAAGGGTGCCTTCACACGCTGCAGATTTTGGTGCAGAATTTTTCACGACTGAAAATCAGTTCCATTCATTTGTCTACAGTAGGGAGGAAGCACATGGATTTCTGCAAGCCCCATTCAGGTGAATGGAATTGATTTTCTGACGTGGAAAATTCTACAACAAAATCTGCAGCGTGTAAAAGCACCCTAAGGGCTCATGCAAACCATTGTGTGTGCCCCACGCCTGCGCTGCGGACCGCAATTAGCACCCATTGTCTTGAATGGGTCAGCAATCTGCAAGATATGGTCCGCACTGCAAAAAATAAAATAAAGGACAAGTTCTATTTTTTTCGTGGTGAGGAGACAAAGCCCGTAATCCCACGCAAGTGCTTTGTAGTGCTTCTGTAGGCTTCAAATACTTGCCTCCCCTCCGCACCGTATCTTGCGGACTGGGGACCCATTCAAATCAAGGGGTACGGCATGCACGCGGTCGGTGTCCATGAGCCCTAAGCCTGATACATGTGCTGATCAATTGATTTCATACCAGCAGCTTCCATCATCTCTGTGCACCAGAGCTGGACGAGGTGGGAGGCAGGCTCACGGGCTCACTGAGGAGACTATCAGGAGCTGCTGTACACCAGGGCTGTGGACTCGACAGCGTTTGTAACGCCAGTCTTAGTACATCTGCCCCTGTGTGGAACAAAGACAAACCTCGTCGGTCACATGATGAGATGACATCTCGAGACAAAGGAGAGAAATCTGTTTCCTGTGTGACGAGAAACAGAACTTTCGGTCTCACGGTCAGGGGACCAGAACACAGGGAAAACTTAGAAATTTTACGTCAGGAGTCAAATGTATATCTGGGTAAGGGCATGCAACTAGAACACTATTTTCAATAGAATACCCCTTTAAGCTACAGTACTTTTTCAAAAAACAACATATTCACCGCCAACAAGGAAA
This sequence comes from Bufotes viridis, assembly GCA_033119425.1. NCBI lineage: Eukaryota > Metazoa > Chordata > Amphibia > Anura > Bufonidae > Bufotes > Bufotes viridis. Next base: position 506,627,175 of record CM065589.1, on the reverse strand, counting down.
AGACTGTAAACAGTTCAGACAAGTAATGGCATAGTAACATGTCACAGGTCAAGCTCTGAAATACTTCAACTGAACATGATAGACAGAATCGACATACCGTATACATCTGCCCCATGATCATACACAGTGTCCAAACAAGTTCCATCCCTGGTGTCCCATACTCGTATAGTGTAATCCCAGCTTCCAGATATTAGAAGGTATGGTATTTCTGTATTCCACATCAATCCCCGGACTGGGGCAGTGTGTCCACTGAGCACATTTATACAAGCATCTTGTGTGTAGTCCCAGATTCTTACCGTGCTGTAAGTAATATTACAAAGTAAGGGTCACATATTTTTCTGTTTCTGAAATTAAAAAGGAGCATTGCCTGAAGGTTTCCTGATACAATGACCTGGAAGATTGATGTTCAGTCCTTTGCCTCCTTTTAAAAGGGTTATCCCACAAATGTAAAACAGTTTTTTAGGTCCCATTCCTACGACTATATGGTCACCAGGCCCATGTTGCGAACCACAAATAGCGGTCAGCAAAACACTTGCACCGGCCGCGTGAATCCCATATCGCGGTGCGGACCCATTGACTTGAATGGGTCTGCGATCCGCAAGATACGGCAAAAGATAGGACATACCCTATCTTGTACCCTTTCTTGTTGCACGACTTGCTGTTGTCCGACACATGTTGCCATGTAGCCAGACCCTAAGAGTTTTTTGAGTTTTTTTTTAGTGCATTGATGGGCTGCACTTGGTCTCGCAACCCCTATTCTGAGTGTAGCTGATCATGTCCCGCCAGTGGTTTTATCTTTTCTTTCATGCAATACATGTTTAAAAGTGGATTTACCCGGGCAGATGAGCAGCAGATTGTTGGGAAGAAAGCGTTCGTTCCTGACATTTAGCGGCTTGTTCAGTAGAGGTGAAGTGCTGCTCCACAGTAGGAGGACGATGGATCGCTGTTGCATTGTTTCTGGCAGCAGATCTGCATTGTTTCTTGGCAGCAGATTGCTGTTTAGACAGGCAGATTGCCGGCACCGAGTGTGCACAGGAACGTTCGTTCCCGACAGTCTACCCACCTAAATCCACCTTGAGTGTGGAATACCCTTCAAGTGGGTTTTTCCAACCTGTTCTCTAATGAAAGCCATCACCACAATCAATTGAAACCGCCCATCTACAACAGCTGATCAGGCAGCCACACATTTGTTCTAATAAATGACGATCATTTAATACCTGGTGATACATGGTACCTAGTCCAGAAATGACAATTGTCCTACCCCTTTAATGAAATTGTGCTGAAATAATTATTTCCTAACTATGGAAATTTCCAAGTGCAGAAATAACCAAAAAATAATTTTCTACATCAAAAAACATCCCCACTGTTCCATTGATCGGTGCATGTATGTCCCTTTATCAATGATGGTCGAGATATATACAGTATATATTAATAGTAATCAGACATTAAATTGTAAGTGTTGACCTACCCGTCATCAGAGCCACTGCATAAAATTCCTTCTCTAAGTGGGGACCACCGTACATGGAACACCTTGGCTGTATGTCCAGTGAAAACCTTCAGGGGCTGATCAGAGCTGGTGGCTAAGTAATACACTCTGACATTTTTGTCTTCGCAGCCAGTTGCAATCATATCTCTAGATGAAAAACAGAGGGAGAAGGAAAAAGCTATTTCCGATATTGCTTCTGCTGGCCTAACAATCACATCTTCACATTGACGTAGATAAAAAGGTGAACAACCTGCAGGTATATTGGGGGTCATTTAGAAAGACTGTGGTGGTCATTTACTAACTGATATACACCAGTTTTCTGGCGTATATCTGTCACAGATTGCGGCGCCAAGGTTATTTGTGCTGCAATCTGCGACTTTTCCCCGGCACCTCTCCATAACTTTGGCAGATCCACCTCCAGCGCAGGAGTAATTAAGACCGGCGTCTAAAATGCCCGTCTTAATAAATGACCCCCTGTCTTCTTACATCTTTTACTCCCCTTTTGCACTGGCTTTGCTGGCAGAAGATACGCCTAATTTATGACAAGGCATAAATGATGTGCACCTTTAGCAGTCCATACGCCTGGCGGGAAAACTAGACCAGCTTGTAGAGTTTTTCGCTAACATTTACGCTTGGAAATGTTGGTAAATTTGTTGGGCCCATGTTTATGTAGAACAAGGTAAAATAAAACTATGGGACTGTTCTCTGGCCTGACCAGACTCTTTTTTGCAGTTTAGAGTCCGGGGTGTAACAGTCCTAACTTTTTCATTTGTTGTGATACCAAAATAATTTGTGGTTTGCTTTTCCGTGAAACATAGGGCTGTTTATTGATACATTTTTAGATGCATATTTTTTTCCATTTATTTTTTGTTTTATTTGGGGGTGACCTGAACCAAAAATCATTTTTGTTTCAACTTATAGCTCTTTATTTTTCAAATATGAAATTATAATGGGTTCCTTAACCCTTTTGCAACCACACCACAGAAATTAAAGGGGTGATGAACTTGTGCCTGCTGCCTGTTAACTTACATGGCGAGTTTCACAGTACCACGCACACATGTTGTGCCACTGGCGGATTCATGCAGGAGGGGACACTTAGATAATGTGTTCCCTGCAACCTGTGCCCCATAGTAAAATAAAATAAATAACAAAAACATTCAATTACATAAAATGTAAAAATAAATAAACTATGAAGAAAAACATAAAAAGAAAAAAGCACAAAAACCTACACATCCACCAATTTAAGTTTCCTCCTGATGCAAATAAGTTTTGCAGGAACGTCAAGGTATTAAGCATTAGGCATTAAAGGCGTACATTGATGGCCTATCGTACAAGTGCTGAGTTCTCTACAGTGTTTGCCTGCTCGTCGTCAACACTGCAGCAGTGAGCGGATGTAATTACAACTCCACTCTCCCATTCACTTCAATGGGATGGCTCCCTGTGTGCCTTCCACAATTTGCGGAACGGGCGGCCCATTATAAAGATGCCTATTCTTGTCCGCAAAATGGATTAGAATAGAACATCGTCTATTTTTTTTGAGGAGCCATGGAATAGAGCAACGGATGTGGACAGCACACAGAGTGCTGTCCGCATCTTTTGCGACCCCATTGAAGTGAATGGGTCCGCACCTGAGCCGCAAAAACTGAGGCTCGGATGCGGACCAAATCAATAGTTGTGTTCATGAGCCCTAAAGCAGAGGAGAGCCTATAGGGTTAATTACTTCAGCAGGACTGTCCACACTGGGTAATAGGACCCCCGGGACAGATCTTCTGCAGGTCCACAGCATTAGATCTCTGTCTCACAGCTCAACTTCTCCCTTTGTTATTAACAGAGAGCAGGGCTGAGCAATTTTAGTCATGTCCCATCCTTTTACCTCAGAGGTAGGCTATCTGGAGCATCCAGCACATGCCCCAGGTCCCATATGATAGAATATTTATGCACTACAGTGAGCAGAGCTGAGGCTTCTGTAAGACCCTGACCCTAGCAGCTGTAAATTCAGTCACCCTGCAAACAGCCTGTCTTTCTGTCAGCCCCTCTCACCTCAGCTCCATCATGCAGAGCGTTTCTGACCTCTCACCCAGTGACTGGCTGTAACTGGCGGTGCTGGGGTTAAACAAACAAAGAGAAGTACGGAGGACCCAGAGGAGGGGAAGTGTGTGGGACATCACTGCTGATAAGTAAGTCCAGGGCTGGACGCTGGTACTTTACCAGGCTGCTTGCTGTGGGACATCACAGAGGGGCCGGCACATCAGGCAGTGAGCTGCTACCTGATTGGAGGAAGCAGCTGCTCACTCTCCTGTCCTCCCTCCTTCCACTGGCCGGCCTGCTGTTATCAGCGCAGCACCAGCGCTGCGCATAGTGCAAAATGAAAATGTAAATATGGCTGCTGACCCAAAAGCACTATAAGTAGCCATTGCCTGTATTTATCTCTGTTACTAATGCAGTGGGTATTCAGGTCGGAAAGGGGGCGGAGCCATGCAGCCTGGCCGGGCCCCCTAACCTCACGGGCCCCATAGCCAGTGCGTGGTCTTCCTATATTGACGGTACGCCACTGACTGACAGTCTTTCAAACATGCAGACTTGTGTGTTCTTTTTACCTCATTATGCCAATATTGTATGTGAGTGAGCAATAGAAGTCATACCCACAAGTCACTGGTACAAAACCTTTTGTTTCTTTTTATTTCTTTCATTCATTCCAATATAAAATGGTACATCACGAGGACAGACTGAGACAGACATCGTTCACATCTCCTCCTCAGAGTGATCTATTTCAAAGTGTGACCACCCATGGGTCGGTATGCTTTTCAGTTTGCTGTTAGGGTTTCTCACATGCCTTGTAGCACTTAGGCACTTTAGCGCTCTGTAGTTTAACCCCATGTATGTGGACATTCCTTGTATACATGTTCCATGTCTCTCTCCCTGTTCAATGCATTTATCCAGACCAGTGTATGTCTTCTAGGGAGGTACTTTTCCTCCACCTCTTTTATGTCTGCCAATCCTGCTGTATATGTTTGTGGGTCATGTTTTTTTATAAATTGTTGTTCAATAAAGTAACATTTGATTGATTACTTGACTGTGTAGTATGTGTTTGTAGGTGATTTATTTATTTATTTATAATTTTCTGAGATATTGACTTTTGGGTTTTCATTAGCTGTAAGTCAGCCCATAATCATCACTAAAAGCAATAGACCGCTCTGTGTGTGATGAATCTATGTAATATTTGAGCTTCATTTTTTCAATTGAATTACTGAAATAAATTAACTTTTCGATGATATTCTAATTTATTGAGATGCACCTGTGCATGGCTATAGAGGGGGCTAATATGATTTTTTTGTAGTATTGGTTTTATTTGTTGATGCACAAGTTATCCCGGCTACCAGAGGTGCAAAGTGTCCATAAACTCCTGGCACCTGGCAGTGAAAGATTAAAGTATTCTTACGCGGGGTTCAGACCTGAGCGTTTCTGAGATGCGCGTTTTCCGCGCGTTTTTGGCAACAGTAAACGCGCGTTTTACGCGTGTTTGTGTGATTGACTGCAGTGTTGTCCAATGACCAAATATCCCTGTCTATATGAAGTTTGGCCTTTCCAGCATGTTGCAAATTCATAAACGCGCGTTTTCAGTGTCAAAAATGCGCAAAATACAAGCGTTGCGCGTTCCCATTGAAGTCTATGGGCCAAAACGCGCGACAAACGCCCCAAAAAAAGCTCAAGTACTTGTTTATGCGTCGGGCGTTTTTCAGCGCGTTCGAACGCGCTGTAAAACGCGAAAATGTGAACCAGTCCCATAGGGAAGCATTGGTTTGCATCGGTTATGCGTTTTACAGCGCGTTGGAACGCGCTGTAAAACGCGCAAGTGTGAACTGAGGGTTAATGTTTGGGTCATTTTGTCTGGATGAATTATGGGAACGCACTACAAAGCAGAGTAAAGTATTTCAGAGAAGACTACCAATCTACAATGCTTACTTGTTGTTTTGGCTCCAGTCACAGCCGAAAACAGCGGCTGGATGTTTATACTTGTGCAAAACTTTACCATCAATTGTTCGGATAATGCTGAAACAATTAGAGAGAATGATAAACCGTCACAATCATAATGTCTCCAGGCCAAGTGTTAACTATATAATGTAAACCACCCAGGACAAACACAGCGCCATGTTCTCAGCAATACTCACCAGAATCCATCTCCACTACACGTGGCAATGCGCTTGGAGTCCTTGTGACTCCATGAGATGCAGAAAATACCATTTTTCCCATGCTATAAAGAAAAACAGAATGTAAGATCCATCGGTATTCTTGGAAGTAAAGTGTATTTCTAGCTTTATAAGCTGCCGTTTAGTAGGTGGTACATCTATTATCATATGCCATCACTGTAGGCATCAAGGATAACAATAACATGCAATGCCACTTCTGCTCTCACTGTGTACAGTATAAGCTCTTACCTCATTAAACCGAGTGATCATTTTTCCTTTCTTTACATCCCAGATAAAGCCCCCATTCCGGGAAGTGGCACCGGCTATGCAGTTCAAGTCCCCTACACATGATGAATGCAAGAGTTTTATTAAAATGTATTAGACAAAAAGAGGTTTAAAGGTTTTTTGTTTTTTTGGGGTGGGGGTGTGATTTTAACATTGATGGTCCATCCACTGGACACTGCACACCTCCACTGATCAGCTATTTCAGAGTAGCACCAAATATCAGCACCAGAACTACACATCTCTGAAACAGCGGATCGGTGGAGGTGCAGGGTGACAGATGTCATCAGTATGTCAGTCCCAGAAAACCATTTTAATTTTATTTATTTAGGCACCAGCGTATCCAGCACCCATCATAACTGCTGCCTTAATAAATGTCTGCATCAAATTTTGCAGAAAAATTCTCAAACAAATGTTTCTTAGAAATCAGTGTGTATGTTTAGGAGCTGCAGCAGAACTACTCTACACCAGGGATCTGGACAGTCATTTTAGGAGCGAGAAGAAACATTGCATTGGCATCTTGGCGATGGTCCACATACCTGGAGCCCAGGACAGTGAATAAATCACACCTTCATTCCCCGGTGAAGTATATACAGCTGTTAATGTGTTGATATCCCAGACCTTTATTGTACCATCAAATGACGCTGTAGCAAGTAAATTAGGATCATCTGGTTTAAATTTGCAGTCAAAGATAGTTTCAATGTGACCCTGTGGAATAACAGAAATACTAATAAAATAATCCAAGGAATAATATGTAAGACACAGTACAATGGGGGTGTATCACTTCAGCAAATGGCATTCATCATGTAGAGAAGGCACTTACTAATGTATTGTGATTGTCCATATTGCCTCCTTTGCTGGCTGGATTCATTGTTCACTGTTATCCACTGCTCGTATCCAGGGGCTATGACCACCCTGTAATCCAGCAGCGGTGGTCGTGCTTCCGCTCTATTGGAAAATGGCAGTGACTGTGGGAGTGGGCATAGGCACCCATGTGCAGTAGCTCCCATCCTGGGCACCTCGTATCTGCGCTACAGCGGTGACAGGAACCTCTGGATACGAGCAGTGTATAATGTGATGGAAAACTGAATCAAACCAGCAAAGGAGACAATATGGACAATCACAATACATTAGTAAGTGCCTTGTATTAACTTTCTCTACATAATAAATGCCACTTGCTGAAGTGAGACACCCCCTTTAAGCCCCCCCAAGCAGGTGACATAACGTATATATGCACATCGTGAAGCCATATATTCAGCAGGTCTCATAACACTATGTCACCTCTACAGTAGATGTCAGGTAGTCAGTGATGAAAACCCATTAGCTCCTCCTAAAGTTTTACAGTTGTATGAATTTTATGGGTTGGGTTTACACTTTACTAATTTTGTTCCTATCACACTAACATCTAGTAACTGCCTCCACATGAACGTTTCCTCGTTATATTGGAGTTTCCTGGCTGTTTCAGGGTGGTCACAGGGGCGGCACTCTCCAGGATGGGGCTTCAAAGTCCCGGGATATGTTGGTAACTAGGAAATATCTGAGGCAGGATGGTTTCCTTAAGACACTGCCAATATTCATTCTGCTTCTTGTACTTTCTGCCGTCTTCAGAGAAAACGATTGATCCGATTTAGCATTTGACATCAGTGATGGAAAACAATAAGACAATACATACCAAGTCTCTTAAGAAATCCCATTTCTTGGCACCCATATCATAAAGTCCCACTCCTCCATCCATGAAGCAACAGACGGCATGACCGGGGGGCAATGAGAAAGCTTGATTCTGCGTTAGTGTGGGAGGTGGTACAGCCTCACTGGTGGACGATATGTGATGGTTTCTCATAGGGGACTGTGCTAAAAAGGCTCATTAGAAAAAATAAATGTATTTATTTCAGTAAAGCATCCTTTTATTAAACTAGATACAAAATCAATAGCTTGTTCTGTTTCTGTGATATTGTAGCTACAATATACCGTACATCATATCAATACATGGATCAGACATAACATTAAAGGTGTTGTCCAGGACTAGTGAAGGCCCACAGCCTGGCAAGAGACACGTCACCATTGAAGCCAGTGGTTGCCTGCAGCAGACCAAGAACTTGCCATGGAAAAAGCAAACAAGCCACGGACTGGAAGATGGACATGGGGGAGGCCAATGTGCAAGAGCGGAGCGGCAGGGAGCAGGAAAGTATGGTTCTTTCCACAGCGGAGGCGAGGCTGCGGCATCGGCTAGAACTTTACTATTCCGGGATAACCCCTTTAAGACTACTGCTATGAAAGATGGCATGAATAACATATCATATCATTGCAATGGCACCCGTCTGGAGGCGGGATATTTTAGGCAGCAAGTGAACAGTTACTCCTTGAAGTCGATTCACAAAAAGGGCACTTGTCTGTTTTGATCAACTTTAGGCCAATGTGTATGGCCACCATTAGGCTAAAAGCTGCGGCTTACAGTATGATACATTTCTGGTTAGGGTACTTTCACACTAGCATTATTCTTTTCCGGTATTGATTCCGTCCTCGGGGCTCAATACCGAAAAAAAAGCTTCCGTTTTATCCCAATGCATTCTGAATGGAGAGAAATCTGTTCAGGATGCATCAGGATGTCTTCAGTTCAGTCACTGCACGGCGTTTTGGCCGGATATCTCTGTCGAAAATTCCAGAACACATGCCAGGATGCCGGCATTACTTTGTATTGCAATGCATTAGTGCCAGATCCAGCATTAAAAGTACCGCAATGACGGACCCGGCATTCCGGTCTGCGCATGCGCAGGCCTTTAAAAATGTAAAAAAAATAAATACCAGATCCGTTTTGCCGGATGACAACGGAAAAACGGATCTGGTATTGCAATGCACCCGATCAGTCTGAAAAATGCCTAATCAGTCAGAAAAAATGACATGCGTTTGCATACAGTTTGCCTGATCAGGCAGGCAGTTCAGGCAACGGAACTGCCTGCCGGAATCAAACAGCGCAAGTGTGAAAGTTCCCTAATACATGAATCTGTTCTTATATTATGCCTGCTCTTATGTCACATCTCTTTAATAACACCAAGCATTCAATGATAAATCTTCTAGGCATGCTCAGAGTTTCTTTTTGTACTCACTTTTTTTCTTCGGAGTGGAGTTAAGGACATGTAACGCATGGAAGCCGGTTTTCTTCAATTTAAAATTATCTATAGGAGTAGTCTTTGAGACGTTCCATACCCGTAAGACACCAACCTGGGAATCTGAGCATATTGGAACACTCTTATACTTCAAGCCATGCAATTTTTAAAATGCGCCTCTCTGGCAAAAAATTCATATTTTTAATATAATTCTATAAGAAAATGGTAATATTGTTAAAAAAAAAAAAAAAAGGCAGCATTAGCAGCTGTTAGGAAGCCATCGCTTGAGGGGCTCCTACTCACCAAAGTATTAGAAAACAAGACGGGGAATGACAGCCAGGGGTCACAACACCATACTCAGGTTCGAATGGCCCACAGGGAGTAGGTGAGTCCCCCGGTGGGCTCCTGAGCCAGGGTGGGCCCCCAGTCCCAACCCCCTGCACAATGACTTTACTGTTGGGCCATAGGCACCTCAGTCCGAAACGGACAATACTGTCCTACTTTTACACAAGGGATGGGAAACAGGGAGAGCCAAAAAGGGCGAGGTGGGATGCTGCGATGGGACAGTGTTGTGGGATGAACCAACACCAGATAAGAAGCCCTATTGGGAGTTTGTTATGGGGTCTTTATATATATTCTCTGCCTTTTTTACTCTTCACTCTTTCACAAATTATATTATCAAGCAGATTGTTACATTTCTATTTCCCACTCCACGTGCCCTCATCAAATGTTTTCCATAGTTCATCAATACGTCTCTTCATAGGAAATGTAACTGCACTACAATTAATATAGCTCAGATACATCTTACGCTCCATTTAAAGGGTTTGTCAAAGTCAATTACAAATTTGCATTTTAAAATAAATAAATATTATATAGTCTCCCCCACGGTTCTCAGTACCGCCAGTCCAGTCCTTCTCCTGTGGCTGTATGTGAGGCTTGAAGTGTGAGGACGTAGTCTGTGATCTTTTGGACTCCATTTTGTCCGAAATAAATATGACCTGGAAATGAACTGGGAATAACAGATGGACACGATGTACACAGTGATATATAGTGATAGGTATAGAGCTTTGTGTTGGCTACATTCCAATAGGGGGTGAAGCTCTTTATTTAACTGGTATCAAAGTCGGGACTCTCTCTGAAAGCAGTTGAAGTTCACCTATGAGGGGGACGCCTCTGCGGAGGAAAGTTGCTGTTTTACTTATCGAGTCTCTGACTGGTTTTGCTGAAATAGGCTTCCCAGCTGATGTGTGTCGCTGTCCGATGATGTTAACTTAATTGGTGATGTAGGTACCTTCATTCTGGATGTAGTCAGGACTCTACATGAAGTGTGGATGTAATTATGTGTTATGTTTTATCTAAGGCTACTTTCGCGTTTGGTGCGGATCCGCAATGGATCTGCACAAACGCATCCGTTCAGATAATACAACCGCATGCATCCGTTCAGAACGGATCCGTTTGAATTATATTTAACATTGCCAAAACGGATCTGTCTTGAACACCATTGAAAGTCAATGGAGGACGGATTAGTTTTCTATTGTGCCAGATTGTGTCAGTGAAAGCGGATCCGTTTGGCTCAGTTTCATCAGACAGACGTCCCCCTCCAAAGCGGAATGGAGGCGGAACGGAGCCAAACTGATTCTGACTGGATCCTTATCCATTCTCACAAATGGAAACCAAAACGCCAGTGTGAAAGTAGCCTATCCCTTATTCTTTGTAAGATTTCTACTCTTTGGGTGACGTAAGTTATTTTTTCCTTGGCTTATATAAAAGTGCAAAAGAAGGACATACATTTACCTGATTATCACTATTACCTTAATAAACTTACTTATATATTTTACTATTCTTATTTGGTGTGTGTAGTCTTTCTTTAAAGGGAGTCTGTCACCACATTTTCACGTTTTAAACAGTTCACATAGCGCTGTAGCCTAACCATAGATGATTGAAATGGTACCTTTCTTTGTTTCTGTTGAGCTTCAAAACAGGCAAAAACGCACTTTAATTCATATGTAAATGAGGGCTCGCAAGTGCCCAGGGAGGGGTTTACTTCGTTGGAGCCCAGGCTGCTCGGCCTCTTGGGCTCATATCCCCGCCCCATCCTCTGCCTCAGCCCGCCCTTCTGTTCCCTGGTGTTCGTCTTCTTTCTATTGCGATACAGTAATCTCGCGATGCCTGCGCTCTCCCTCGCTGGGCCGGGGCATGCGCACTGCGATGACCAATGTGGGCACGGCTTCACTGTCGCTACTGCGCATGCCCTGGCCCAGTGAGGGGAGCGCAGGCATCGCGAGATCACTGATCGCAATAGAAAGAAGACGAACACCAGGAACAGAAGGGCGGCTGAGGCAAGGATGGGCGGATATGAGCCCAGAGGCCGAGCAGCCTGGCTCAAGCAGTAAACCCTCCTGGGCACTGCGAGCCTCATTTGCATATGAGTCAAAGTGCGTTCTGAGCTCAACAGAAACAAAGAAAGGTACCATTTCAATCATCTATGGTTAGGCTACAGCGCTATGTGAACTGTTTAAAACGTGAAAATGTGGTGACAGACTCCCTTTAAAGAGTATCTGAACCTGAAATGGTGTATTTGTTGACCTGCAGGTATATGGCATGGGACTGCTGCTGCCAATCACTGTCCTAAGCGATATAAGGCACAAGATGGGTGAGGACAGTTATTTTTGCTATTACTTGAACCTATGCCCCATGTATATTGACTTAGTGCTATTCTGCTATTTTGTGCTGAGGATTTGGGCAAATTTATGTCACGCAGGCTGTCCACTTTTTTTATATAGAGTCTGGTTCAGCCTTTCTAGACCAATGTCATAGGTGTACATCAGCCATTATATATTTCATTATTGTATGTATTAGGCCCCATTCGCACGGCCATATTTTTGGTCCAATTCCGTTCCGCATTCTTTGCGGATCGGATGTGGATTAATTCAGTTCAATGGGTCCACAGAAAATCTGGACAGCACACCGTGTGCTGTCCACATCTATATGTCCGTTCCGTGGTCCTTGAATAAGGATAGAACATGTCCTACTCTTCTCCGTTTTGCGGACAAAGATAGGCATTGTTACAGTGGTTTCTCACAAAAAATGGATGCCACACGGGCGTCATACATATTTTTTGTGGATCCGCGTTTTGCGGACCGCAAAATACATACAGTCCTGTGAATGCACCCTCATTCAGATTAATTATACAATAAAGATGTGACTTGATACCATAATTGTGCACTGTGTAGATATTATTTCTGGTGATATAACACCTCGTGTACAGGAGAAGGACTGGACCTGAGAACAGTGGGGAGAAAAGAAGATCATATAATCCTTTTTTATTATAAAGCATTAGGTGGCAAGGGGAAAATTTGTAGTTATCTTGGACAACGCCTTTAGGGTACCTTCACAAGCTGTGGATTCCATGTGGTCCTACATTTAAACATTTTTTACATTACTCATGACATAACCCCTTTAAGAGGTCAATTTTCCAGGCTGAACTCCAGTATGTAAAGAACTGCAGATGGTCTGTTTGGTTGTCAACAGATCAAATATTTTGGTCAAGCGATTTCCGGACATTAAAGAGGTTGTCTGGGTTCTCGTGATGAACTATCCTCATGACAGGTCATCAATATCAGATCTTTTTGGAACTGACACCCAGCTCCCAAAAATCAGCCGCTCTCAGGAGCCACCAGGCCGGAAATAACAGGGTGGATGGAGCAGAAGCAGAAAACTATGACAAACATTTGTAATGCACTTTTTCTCACAGGGACCCAAAGCGCAGGGTTAGTTGTGTGGCTGGGTGACTCCCTGTGAAGTCAGTGGCTGCCATACAGCTTCTCGATTACAACACACAAAGCAAATTTGGTAGGAAGCCAATTTTGCCAATGCACACTAGGGTCAATTTCATAGGAAGCAAATTTGGCAGTAAACTGGAGTACCTGGAGGAAACCCACGCAAACACAGGGAGAACATACAAACTCAGTGCTGCAAGCAGTGTCGGACTAGGGTGCCTAGGGCCCACCAGTAAATTCATTCTAGGGGCCCACTGTACAGCGACAGACAGCAAGAAGACCCTCAAGACGACTGATCATGGGGGTCTCTGCAACAACTTCAAGAAGGCAAGTCCCTGGGGAAAGAAATAATTCCAGCTATCTACCCAGTTTTTTATATGCATGCAGGCTGGTTGAGATGATGTGCTGGGTGCCCACCTATGTCAGGGGCCCACCAGGGGATTCATCTGTTCCCCTGTAGGCTAGTCCGCGCCTGGCTGCATCATTGAGCGACCATTGAGCCCACTATGTAGTGGCTGTCTAGGTTCCCAATGGATACCTCATCAATGCCAAAACCCAGATAAGCGCTTGAAGGCAAGTGCAGACAACCATAGAAATGCCTTAAGAATGATTAGCTATGGGTCCTAAAAATCTGATCAAAATGCTGTGATTTCAAATTTCAAACTCATCAAAATTAGTTATTGTAATATGTGTGTAGCAAAAAAACAAACTTTGAACAGATTTTCAATGATTTGAAATTTGTATCAACCTTCATGCACCACATATAAAAATACTGGAGTCCTCAACTGCACTCATGCAGCAGCAAAGCCTGTGTGCAACTGCAACCTCTGCAGCATCAAAGCCTGTGTGCAACTGCAACCTCTGCAGCAGCAAAGCCTGTGTGCAACTGCAACCTCTGCAGCAGCAAAGCCTGTGTGCAACTGCAACCTCTGCAGCAGCAAAGCCTGTGTGCAACTGCAACCTCTGCAGCATCAAAGCCTGTGTGCAACTGCAACCTCTGCAGCAGCAAAGCCTGTGTGCAACTGCAACCTCTGCAGCAGCAAAGCCTGTGTGCAACTGCAACCTCTGCAGCATCAAAGCCTGTGTGCAACTGCAACCTCTGCAGCAGCAAAGCCTGTGTGCAACTGCAACCTCTGCAGCAGCAAAGCCTGTGTGCAACTGCAACCTCTGCAGCAGCAAAGCCTGTGTGCAACTGCAACCTCTGCAGCAGCAAAGCCTGTGTGCAACTGCAACCTCTGCTGCAGCAAAGCCTGTGTACAACTGCAACCTCTGCAGCAGCAAAGCCTGTGTGCAACTGCAACCTCTGCAGCAGCAAAGCCTGTGTGCAACTGCAACCTCTGCAGCAGCAAAGCCTGTGTGCAACTGCAACCTCTGCAGCAGCAAAGCCTGTGTGCAACTGCAACCTCTGCAGCAGCAAAGCCTGTGTGCAACTGCAACCTCTGCAGCAGCAAAGCCTGTGTGCAACTGCAACCTCTGCAGCAGCAAAGCCTGTGTGCAACTGCAACCTCTGCAGCAGCAAAGCCTGTGTGCAACTGCAACCTCTGCAGCAGCAAAGCCTGTGTGCAACTGCAACCTCTGCAGCAGCAAAGCCTGTGTGCAACTGCAACCTCTGCAGCAGCAAAGCCTGTGTGCAACTGCAACCTCTGCTGCAGCAAAGCCTGTGTACAACTGCAACCTCTGCTGCAGCAAAGCCTGTGTGCAACTGCTACCTCTGCAGCAGCAAAACCTGTGTGCAACTGCAACCTCTGCAGCAGCAAAGCCTGTGTGCAACTGCAACCTCTGCAGCAGCAAAGCCTGTGTGCAACTGCAACCTCTGCAGCAGCAAAGCCTGTGTGCAACTGCAACCTCTGCAGCAGCAAAGCCTGTGTGCAACTGCAACCTCTGCAGCAGCAAAGCCTGTGTGCAACTGCAACCTCTGCAGCAGCAAAGCCTGTGTGCAACTGCAACTTCTGCAGCAGCAAAGCCTGTGTGCAACTGCAACCTCTGCAGCAGCAAAGCCTGTGTGCAACTGTAACCTCTGCAGCAGCAAAGCCTGTGTGCAACTGTAACCTCTGCAGCAGCAAAGCCTGTGTGCAACTGCAACCTCTGCAGCAGCAAAGCCTGTGTGCAACTGCAACCTCTGCAGCAGCAAAGCCTGTGTGCAACTGCAACCTCTGCAACAGCAAAGCCTGTGTACAACTGCAACCTCTGCAGCAGCAAAGCCTGTGTGCAACTGCAACCTCTACAGCAGCAAAGCCTGTGTGCAACTGCAACCTCTGCAGCAGCAAAGCCTGTGTGCAACTGCAACCTCTGCAGCAGCAAAGCCTGTGTGCAACTGCAACCTCTGCAGCAGCAACGCCTGTGTGCAACTGCAACCTCTGCAGCAGCAAAGCCTGTGTGCAACTGTAACCTCTGCAGCAGCAAAGCCTGTGTGCAACTGTAACCTCTGCAGCAGCAAAGCCTGTGTGCAACTGCAACCTCTGCAGCAGCAAAGCCTGTGTGCAACTGCAACCTCTGCAGCAGCAAAGCCTGTGTGCAACTGCAACCTCTGCAGCATCAAAGCCTGTGTGCAACTGCAACCTCTGCAGCAGCAAAGCCTGTGTGCAAATGCAACCTCTGCACACCCCATAGTTACACATACATGCTGGTGATACTTGTTCCTTTATATGCATTTGGTATAACCTAAGGGCATATAAATAACCATTTTATATTATTTCTACAGCGGAATGAATAGATTCTAATATTTGATCTGAATTTTTTTTAAACATTTTTTTAAAAACATTTAAACATTTTGATTCTAACTAATCTGAATTTTACAAGAATGAGAAAAAGAGAAAAGAAGATTGAGAGAGATTTCCAGGGAAATGGGGCACTGTCAATTTGGGTTGAATTTATTCAGAATATAATTGCTCACCTGATTTGGCCAAATTGTATCTAATTTTAAGAAATTTGCTTATGTTTAATTACGGTATTTCTTATACACACTTTATGAATGTGGTCCAACCTGTGCACAGTGCCAGAGCATCCAAGAAATTGTAATGTAAAGTGCTGGAACGTAAGTAAATGTTAGACGTACCTCCTGTTATAAACATGCCGGGAGCTGTGGGAACCCAAGCCAAACACTGAACAGACGCTGCTGCACTGGGGAAACTGAAAGTCGTGATGCAAGATAAAGACTCAGAGTCTACCAGACGGATCCCATTATGTAGATTAGCAACAAGCAGGTAATCTGTGGAAAGTGGGTCCCATTCTAACGCTGTCACTGGATCTTCTTCATCTGTTCCCTCTAGAGACTCAGGTCTCAAAACATGTTTTTGACTCTTACAACCTTGAAAATTGACAAAAACAAGGACACTTAGACGTGCTTTTATAAAAGTGATTGCAATTGTGGTCTGATTTGAAAAGCATTAAACTGTTCTTCTCCATAAATTAACCATTCTGGAGCATCTTTTCTCTTTATTGAGCTATTTCTGTTATTCCTACTGGAGATGTATGCCGCTAGGGTGTTTTTCTACACAGTCTGACACTGTCTGCATTTATGGGCAGTCTCAGAAATTGCTAAATTTATTTGTCATTATTCGTCATCCTGTGTAAAGCAAGTATCACTTTGGCATATTATGGCTCTATGCAGGAGGAGAGTACTTACCGGTACGTGTAAATGGTCACTAACTTTTCAACAAACTTTGCATAAATCGAAAGTACAGAAATATAGAAAACCCTGTAATATATCTTTATCAGGAAAAAAAAAACTCTTTCTTCATCTAGCAGCTCACTTCTCCTTACCTCTCATTTCTCTATAGACTTCTAAGACCAAAATGTAACATGATCTGTCAGTGAGCTGACAACCCGTCTTGTCTCTCAAAAATTTTCTTATAGATATTTTTTTCCCTTTTTTTTTTAGGTTTAATTTGGTAGAAAACCGCTAATTCTTATTAAAAACTATTTTTTTTAAAAAATTATAGCTTTTTATTTCTTAAATTTTAAAACTGACACAAAAATTAATTATTGCAATGGGTTCCCTATTTTGTGATGATCGTTTTGATATATAACAGGTTTGAGTAAACAGGGCGACTACGGTTATTTTTTTACTTATATTTTAAGTTATATTTTATTTTAATTTAAAAGACCTCTAGAGGACACTGACTTCCCCACCCCCCACTGTTTCCACTATAACTGGGGCATCAACAGGAGCCCCAGTTACAGGAGAAAACAGCCCCTTGTGGGGGCATTACACACAGGCAGAGCTGATCAGGGTCTCCTTAGACCCTACAGCTCTCCTCTTGCCCCGAAACACCTGGCGGACACGTGACTAATGGTGGAGGTGGCTCAGCCTCTTCATGCTTTCCCCCCTGCGCTGACACAGGAGAAGGCAGCAGTGGCAATAAAACCGCTCCTGTCTTCTCCTCAGGGTCCCTGCTGTGTCTGACAGCCAGGACCCGACCTGCTCCTGCTAGATTGCACAAGCTTTAATCCCAGCACTGTACAAGGATTAAAAACTGCCTGACCATTTATATACGTGCTATCTGAACAGGGTATGTGCAGACAGGACATCTATAGCCAGTGGGCAGTCGGGAAGGGGTTAAGAGGGGGAGAAGGAACATTTTTTTTTTAATCTGAAAAGATACATTTTAAAGTTTCTCATATCTATCTGTGATGCTGATTTACACAAAGTTTGTTTAAAGGCCAGTGGCCATTTAAAGTCAAGGCTGGGAATGGATTCCATCCTGTAAGAAAGAGAAAAGCTTTCCTGAAGAAGTCTTCCGGAAACCTTTTACCCAGTCCTGTCACGGTCAGTGATGCATAGAGACGTACTGTGCTTGTGGAAATAAATGGCTGATATTATGAAGGTGTAGGCACATAAAAAAATGAGTGATCCAGAATAGGTAAAGATTACTGTCTTACACATTTTTTTATGTTTTTGTTTTTTTAGTAGCTGTAAATGGAAGTCTATTGAAGGCATTTATCTGCCAATTACGGCTTTAATACACTTTCCAGTCTCGGTACTGTTAATGCAATAACAATAATTAAAAGTGCTGAACAACTACAATTACCAGTGTTTTACCAGGAGAAGCTGCTAATTAGGTATCAGTGACAGTGCACTCAATTATAGTATCATCAATTGCTTTGGTTTGAGTCAGAAAAAGCAGGTTTCTGCATGGTAAACAATGTATAGAACTGTATAAAACAAGGCGTGTATTAGTATAAATCTGAAATACAGGAACAAACTTGAGACAATCATATCCACAACAAAGGACGACAAGCAGTCACCTATTGGACTACTGATAAATTGTGGTAATAAAATTAGTGATTATTGTTCTCATAGGTTTCACTTCATGAACGGGGCTGTCCAGCCTTTACTAAGCGATGGTCTATCCACAGGATAGGTCATCACTAGCTGATCGATGAGGGTCTGATACTCCGCATCCCTGCCAATCAGCTGTTTAGGTATGGCACAGTTGACGGATCTACACAGTACCATCAACCCTGTGGTGGAGGGGGCTCATAACTACAGCTCTGCTCTCATTGACGTCAATGGGCGCATTGCTGAGGTAACAAGCCCCCTCCATAACAAAGAAGATCGAGCTGTGTACGTGACTTCTGGCGATAGTCCTACACCCAAACAGCTGATTGATGTGGGTGTGGGGTGTAGGACTCCCACCGCTCAGCTAGGGATGGCCTGTCCTGAACACAGTAAAGGCTGGATAACCCCTTAATGTCAGTTGTTTCCCAAGGGAAATACATTATTAAGGCTTTTATCATAAAGCTATTTTTTTTTACATTTTTGGTACTTTTTGTCTTACATGCACAGTAAAAATCAATCTAGTTTTCACACTAGTGATGTGTAAACTGGGAGAAGACCAGCAGTCATCTCATCATCATTAGACAGTGGAGATTTTAATGACTGACACTGCTAGAGGCCTAGCAAAGGTAAGATAGCAACTCTATAGACACAAGTAAGACCATAGACTTGGGATTACTCTATGGCAGGGATCAGCAACCTTCGGCACTCCAGCTGTTGTGAAACTACAATTCTCAGCATGCCCCATTAATTTCTGTGAGAGTTCTGAGAAGAGCAGAGGAAGTATGCATGCTGGGAGTTGTAGTTTCACAACAGCTGGAGTGCCGGAGGTTGCCTAACCCTGCTCTATGGAAACGTTCCTGACCATTGACTCCCATTAACTGCAGCTTGAACAAAGCACACACAGTGCTGTACTGTCTACGCAGACAATGCAGGGCGGAAGTGCGTATTTCCAATATGGTCGCCTCCAGGGATGTTTTAAAAAAATAAATAGCTACAATATTTCAAAACTAATAAACACATCACATTCCACAGACTTTCATCTGCTCTACGAAACTAAAACGGAATATGAGACGCCCGCTTTAAAAATCGTTATTGTCATATTCTATGTACAACACATTGCACTTTACATATCAAGACAAGTGCACTTTACCAGTTCGATAAGAAATCAGCTAAAGATTCAGGCAAGCATTTTTAGGAGGGTGGGGGGGGGGTGGAGAAGAGGAAACGTGACCTGTCTCCATATCTGAAGATTCACTGCTTAGTTTAATTTTTTGAACATGTTTTAAATGTGACCAGTTTTTCGTTATTTCCCTATTTCAGAGACAACTGGATTGCTGCCTTAGGACTGCTGGGGTTCCTTTAGATTGGTGGGGTTCTGACATCTGGGGCCTCATTCACTTTGAGAATGAAGGAGCTTTGTGCCTGCATAATGGCGCTTCTGGACACCTAGGAGCTAGTGAAGGTGCTGCAGTTCTTTGGTAAAGAAAAACTGTCCGAACTAGCCCTGTGACCCCTCATGCTATGCGTAAGTGTAGGTGTGGTTTTGTGGTCAGTTTTTTGTATCCGTTGTGTTTCCGTTCCGTTTTTCCGCTAAAACAGGAACTTTGTAATCGTTACAAACACATGTGCAAAATGGGCTGGGCAAAGTATCTCTACAGCATGGATCCGCAAAAAACGGATGACATACGGACATGTGTTCTGTATGCATTACGTTTTTTTATACGGACCCATTGACTTGAATGGAGCCACTGAACGTGATTTGTGGACAATAATAGGTCCTGACTCAAAATGTTGCAGAACAGAAAAATGGAAATATGGAGTACATTCCGTTTTATTTTGCGGACCAATTGAAATGAATGGTTCCGTATACGGAACGCAAAAAACGGCCTGTATAAGGAAAGCAAAAAAATGTTCATGTGAACGAGCCCTTAGTCAGGATCCTGACACTCTGATCCCCACTAATCTACATGAAGACACACCCTAAGTACCTGATATTAACCAAGTTATAGAGTGACAAGCTGATATCAGGGTCATTTGTTAGTAGAAGGGAGCGTATCTGGACAGGCATAAAGGGTCAGTGCCGACGGAGCGCTATCTATGACCCACAAATATGTCTATGTCACCTTGTCTGCCACCACAGGCAGTGATTATTATTTCCTGAACACCTCTGAATATAGAACAGATGGAAGTTTAAACGTCTTGGTTTAGTGCCTTATGGAAGTTGCATTTACAGAAGGTACTTTGGTTAATTTTGCTACTGACATTTTACCTGGCTGAAAGATAGACAGGCTTCCGTCTGTGTGCCCAAATACAACTTTTCCTTTTTTCCTTGGATGCCATCGGAACAGACAAATATCAGAGAGAAAGCTATGTGCCTCCTTGTGAACAGCCACACCACTGTCAGGTCCAGAAACAGTCCAGATGTACAGAGGACCTCTGTGCGATACAAATGCCACAGCATCCGCAGAATTCCAGCACCAGCTCAGAGAAGCAGGCATTCCTAGATATGTGAATGGAAAGCAACATGTCAGATCAGATCATACCAATAAAAGCTGCAATCGGTTCTATTCAATTAAATAATACATGTAGAATATAGTTTTGATAAGGGTCCATTCACAAAACTGTAGGCCGCCCATGCCCGTACTGCAATACGGGCATGGGCGGTCCGCATCTGACCTCCATCCGATCTGCATTTTTTGCGGGTCAGATGGGGACCCATTCAGTTTAAAGGGGCCACAAAAGATGCGGACAACACACGGCACATGTCCGTTCCGCGGCACCTGCAAAAAAAAATTAAAATGACCCATCCTTGTCCGTTTTACTGACAAGGATGCCATCGAAACAGACAAATATCAGAGAGAAAGCTATGTGCCTCCTTGTGAACAGCCACACCACTGTCAGGTCCAAAAACCGTCCAGATGTACAGAGGACGTTTTACTGACAAGGATAGGACTGGTCTATAGATGGCAGGACGTTCCGTTCTGCAAAATGCGTAACGCACGTGGCCGGCATCTATGTTTTGCTCATCTGCAGTTTGTGGACCGCAAAAACAGCTACAACCATGTGCATGAGCCCTTATATAGATGCATTCACACCATGCACGACCCAATGAAAGCCTAGTAGACAAACTACTGCTTAAACTCATTTTGTCAAAGAGAGAGTCACAATTTTCACAAAATTGTGGGGCCGCCTGCCAGCTGCACCACTGGGCCATGCCCTTTGTATTTCTTATCTTACCTTTTGTATTGTCGAGCCTGGCCACCACTTTCTGTTCAGCCACATTCCAAATGATCACTAAATTGTCTGCACTTGCACTTGCAAACATGTCAGGGTTGTGAGGACACCAGGAGATGGCCGTGATTGTCTTTTTATGTTCTGACATGATTGCACGAAGCTTGAATTCATTGTATCGGTGATCCAGCTGAAGAATAGAAATGAAAATGTTAGCAAGTTATTTCCAGAACTACCATACAGATGAACGGACTGACAGTGCGCATGTTTGACCATTTAGCTTTGTTTATTTTGGGGGGCACTGTTGTCGTAATCACTGGGGGACCCAGCAGTAGGACTCTCACCTATCTTATAGTTATCCTACAGGAGAACTTACTACATTTGTAATACCCCTTTAAAGACAGTCCCATATTAAAGGAAGTCTGTTACCTCTGAAATCACTTTTGAAGTAAGCATACCGCCATGTGGGGTAGGTGCCAAAAACATATCCAAGCCTTTGGGAACATCTTGAGAAATGCTTGTTTTTAATTTTAAGCACATACGGCTTTTGGTGCACTGTGGTCAGGGGAACTCTGTTTGGCGCAGCCTTCCCCTGCGTCAGCTCTACCAGCTTTGAAATCTCAGGGTTAGGCCTATTTCACACGTCCGTAGTGTTTATGGATCCGCAAATTGCGGATCCATAAACACACCCGGCCGGCAGCCCCATAGAAATGTCTATTCTTGTCCGCAATTGCGGGCAAGAATATGACATGCTCTACTTTTTTGCGGAGCTGCGGCCGTAAGATCCGGCGGCGCACTCTGCAAAAACTGATGCGGAGAGCACAGTGTGTGCTCTCCGCATCGTTCTGTGCCCCATTCACAGTCAATGGGTCCGCATGTATTCTGCAGAATAGGGCCTAAATCAAACAAGAGGGGGAGGCGCTAGGAAACATTACTGGCAGCCCCATCCATCGCGCACAGAAAAACTTATTTTCATACAATAAAAAGTAACATTTCTCGACCTGATTTTCGCAGGTCCCTCGTTTTGACCTGGGAAATAAATGTACGTTAATAAATGTACTTAATTGTGCCTTACTAATCTATCTGTACAGTTTCTACCTGTATATTAGACCTCAACTTCATTATTTGGTGCAATTTGGACTATAATCAGATGCTTTATATGTTCATATTTAAAGACATATTGAAGTGCAAGAAAAAAAAAAAACTGCCCCAGGGCCTGTAAAAAATAAAAGAACTTACACTCACCTCCCCGATCCCAGCTGCTACAGATGTGACAGCGCCAGGTCCCTCTTTTATGTTGAAATGGCTGTGAATGCGGCTCAGCCTTGAGTTGGCTGCAACAAGGACCCGCTTCAGCCACTAATTGGATCTTTCACAAAATGAGTTGTAAGTGACCCTCTTTGACCATCCCAAAAGTGGTATGGTTGTATGGCAGGTATGGTTCTATCAGGCCACCTACCCCAACCATTTTTAGAGCAGACAGACTCCCTTTTGGTATCTCCGTGATTGTATTCAGATCTTATGGTACAAATGTGTCTCAGGATTATTTAAAATTGATCTATTTTCTGATTACTTCTTTCATTAAAATGAACTGAATTTCTCAGAGGGAGAGGCTACAAGGTTAGTATTGCTGTCTTCCCTCTTTCCCCACATAAAAATGTTTGATCAGATTTCTTTCTGAATGTTTCTATTTTTTTAAATGCTTTGATAATTTTAAATGACTAGGCTACTTTCACGCTTGCGTTTTCTGGTATTGAGATCCAGCAGAGTATCTCAATACTGGAAAAATACGGTCTTGTTTTGTCGCCATGCTTTCTGAATGGAAAGAGGATGCATCAGGATGTCTTCTGTTCCGGCTGCATTCCGTTTTGTGGTATGTGCGGTATGGGCAAGTTGCGGTTTTGTGTCCAATCATAAAAAGGGAGAAAAGCGGATCCGGAACTGAAAACAAAAAAGCCTAAAAACGGATCCATCACCCATTGACGTTCGATGTATTCAGTGACGGATCAGTTTTTTCAGTTTTGATTTCCCACAACCGCATCCTAACGGAACAGAGGCATCCTGATGGGCAAAATCAAAATGGATCTGTTTAATTGCGATATTGAGATCCTCTGCCGGATATCAATACCGAAATTACAAATGTAAGTGTGAAACTAGACTTAGTCAGTTCCCAGACGGCCATTGTACAATGAAAATATTGTAACTTGACACCATAACTCTAGAAAAGGGGGGCAAAACTGCACAATGTTCATAAAAAAGTGACATTACTGTCCTACAGTACTTCCCATTTAACCAGTGACATGCCCATGCTGATTGGCTGGACCATCAAGCCAATCACATGGTCTACAAAATGGGGCTATCTGTGGCACTTTATATAAAGATGAGGTATTAGGTGACAATGACCCTGGAATGGCCACTCAATGTTGAAAATACAAAAACCTTACACCATTGCCACAATGTATGAAGACATATAGTATAATACATACATAGTGTTACATTTTTGTGAAGTTCTTGCAGTTCTTCTTGCTTACCTGGTACACATAGATAGCCAATGTGGCACAATAGGCAAATCTGTCTCCACTAGCGGCACAGACATCTTTGTTCCATGGCTGGCACCCAGCAGCCAACAGTCCGACTTGTTTTACTTGTGACATCTTTGTCTAGAACAGTAAATGAAAACACAAATACATTTCCTCAAAAATGTGTGCAATTATGCAGCTTTATAGCATGTATAATTTATTTGTTACTCGACGGGAAAAGTAATACTACAGTCTGTTTAGAAAGGATCGTCAAAACTGGAGAGGGGGAGGGGTCGGCCTTTATGTAAAGTCCTGTCTAAAGCCCATAGTCCGAGAAGATATAAGTGAGGGACATAAACATGTGGAGTCACTGTGGGTAGAGATACATAGAGTCACCTAATATACCAGAGTCCACAGAAAATCTACTTCTAAACGAGATAGACGAGGCAGAAAATCATAACGAGGTCGTTATTATGGGGGAAACTGAAACCTGTACATCTGATAAAGGAAACAGGTTCTTGGAAATAACCAAAGACAATTACCTTTCCCAACTGGTTCAGGACCCGACTAGAGGGACGGCCATACTGGACTTAGTATTAACCAATAGACCTGACAGAACAACAGATGTGCAGGTTGGGGGACACCTAGGAAATAGTGACCATAAAGTAATAACCTTCCAATTATCCTTCAAATAAGTTTTATTTCAGGGAGGAACAAAAATACCAAACTTCAAAAAAGCTAAATTTAGCCAACTAAGAGAGGCCATAGACCTAACTAACTGGGACAAAGTCCTCAAAAATAAAAATACAACCACAAAATGGGGAATTTTTAAAACTATCCCAAAATCTAATTATGAGAGGTACATACCTTATGGGAATAAAAGGTTAAAGAACAAGAAAAACCAATGTGGATAAATAGAACTGTAAAGAAAGCAATATATGACAAAAAGAAAGTATTTAAATCACTAAAACAGTAGGGGAGCGAGGAAAAACTGAAAAACTATAAGGAAAAAAATAGAACATGTAAAAAACTAATAAAAGCAGCCAAACTAGAGACTGAGCGATTAATTGCCAAAGAGAGCAAAACTAACCATAAAATGTTCTTCAATTAGATAAATGGTAAAAAGTATAAATCTGAAGGTGTCGGCCCTCTACAGAGTAAGGAGGGGGGAGTTGCGAATAGAGATGAGAAGAAAGCAAAGCTATTAAATATTTTTTTCTCCACTGTATTCATTGAAGAAAATAAACTGTCAGATGAAATGCAGAGTGCCCTGTCTGACCCAGGAAGAAGTACAGCAACGTCATAAAAAGATTAAAATAGACAAATCGCCAGGACCAGATGGCATACACCCCCGTATCCTAAGAGAATTAAGTAATGTCAGAGCCAGACCCTTATTTCTGATATTTAAGAACTCTATAATGACAGGGAGTGTTCCACAGGATTTGCGCATAGCAAGTGTGGTGCCAATATTCAAAAAGGGTCCAAAAACAGAGCCCGGAAACTATAGGCCGGTAAGTTTAACATCCGTCGTGAGTAAACTGTTTAAAGGTTTTCTAAGAAATGCTATCTTGGAATACATCAATGAAAATAAGCAAATGACGTCATATCAGCATGGCTTCATGAGGGATCGGTTATGTCAAACTAATTTATTCAGTTTCAATGAGGAGGTAAGTTCTAGACTTAACAGGGGCGAATCAATGGATGTCGTATATCTGGACTTCTCCAAAGCATTTGATACTGTACCGCATGAAAGGTTAATATATAAAATGAGAATGCTTAAACTCCTGGCTCAGTAATAGAAAACAGAGGGTGGTTATTAATGGTACACACTCAGATTGGGTCACTGTCACTAGTGGGGTACCTTAGGGGTCAGTATTGGGACTTATTCTCTTCAATATATTTATCAATGATCTTGTAGAAGGCTTGCATAATAAAATAACATTTTTTGTAGATGACACTAAACAGTGTAAAGTAATTAACACGGAAGAGGACAGTATATGGCTACAGATGGATCTGGATGAATTGGAGGCTTGGGCAGAGAAGTGGCAGATGAGGTTTAACACTGACAAATGTAAGGTTATGCACATGGGAAGGAATAATGCAAGTCACCCGTACATACTAAATGGTAAAACACTGGGTAACACTGACATGGAAAAGGACCTAGGAATTTTAGCAAACTAAGCTGTAGAAACCAGTGTGAGGCAGCTACTGCCAAGGCCAATAAGATAATGGGTTGCATCAAAAGGGGCATAGATGCCCGTGATGAGAACATAGTCCTACCACTTTACAAATCACTAGTCAGACCACACATGGAGTACTGTGTACAGTTCTGGGCTCCTGTGAACAAGGCAGACATAGCAGAGCTGGGGAGGGTTCAGAGGAGGGCAATTAAAGTAATAACTGGAATGGGGCAACTACAGTACCCTGAAAGATTATCAAAATTAGGGTTATTTACTTTAGAAAAAAGACGACTGAGGGGAGATCTAATAACTATGTATAAATATATCAGGGGTCAGTACAGAGATCTCTACCATCATCTATTTATCCCCAGAACTGTGACGAGGGGACATCCTCTGCGTCTGGGGGAAAGAAGGTTTCTACACAAACATAGAAGAGAATTCTTTACGGTAAGAGCAGTGAGACTATGGAACTCTCTGCCTGAGGAGTTGGTGATGGTGAGTACAATAGAAGAGTTCAAGAGGGGCCTGGATGTATTTCTGGAGTGTAATAATATTACAGGTTATAGCTACTAGAGATGGGTCGTTGATCCATGGAGTTTTTCTGATTGCCTGATTGGTGTATTGGAGTATTTTCTCCGTCCAAAATTCCGGAACACTTGCATGCGCAGACCTTTAAAAATGTAAAAAAGATAAATCCCAGATCCGTTTTTATGGATGACAACTGGAGAGACGGATCCGGTATTGCAATGCATTTTTGAGATGGATCCGCATCCGGATCCATCTACAAATCGTATCCGTTTGCATACAGAATGCCGGGTCTGGCAGGCAGTACCGGCGATGGAACTGCCTGCTGGAATCCAGCAACGCAAGTGTGAAAGTACCCTTACCCTAATGATGTCTTAAGTGGACCTGCTAGGGTTGGGCAATATACCGGTGGCTGCGATATACCGCGGTATTAAGAAACTGCGATATGGCGATATCACAGTTTCCTAATAACCGCGGTATTTAATGACGTCATAGGAGCGGTCGCACGTATGCCGACCGCTCCTAAAACATCCATGTCAGGGCGAATTCCTGGCGCCCGGGACATGTAGTGCCGGGCGCCGGGCAGGTAGTAAGTAGCGGGAAGTAGCCCGACCTTAATAACTATTGTGACGCAGGCTCCCGGGCAGCGCTCTGTTCCTCCATGCGCCGTCTGCCCTTCATTCATAAAGTGGGCGGAGCATGGAGGAACAGAGAGCTGCCCGGGAGCCTGCGCCACAATAGTTATTAAGGTCCGGCTACTTCTAAAGAGATTAACTACATAAATACTGGATCAGAGCTGCGGGGCCGGTGTATTACTGCAGAGTAACACTGCACCGGCCCCGCAGCTCTTATCCAGTATTTATGTAGTTAATCTCTGTAGAAGTAGCACGACCTTATTAACTATTGTGGCGAAGGCTCCCCGGGCAGCTCTCTGCTCCTCCATCCGCCGTCTGCTCCTTCAATTATAAAGTGGGCGGAGCATGGAGGAACAGAGATTAACTACATAAATACTGGATAAGAGCTGCGGGGCCGGTGTATTACTGCAGAGTAACACTGCATCGGCCCCGCAGCTCTTATCCAGTATTTATGTAGTTAATCTCTGTTCCTCCATGCTCCGCCCACTTTATGAATGAAGGAGCAGACGGCGCATGGAGGAACAGAGAGCTGCCCGGGGAGCCTGCGCCACAATAGTTATTAAGGTCCGGCTACTTCTAAAGAGATTACAGTGTTGGGGGTCTGTGGCTGACATTGTTATGGGGGATCTGTGGATGACACATATATAGCATAAGATGCTATATATGTGTCAGCCACAGTGCCCCCATAACAGTGCGTCAGCCACAGTGCCCCCATAACAGTGCGTCAGCCACAGTGCCCCCATAACAGTCGTCAGCCACAGTGCCCCCATAACAGTGCGTCAGCCACAGTGCCCCCATAACAGTTCGTCAGCCACAGTGCCCCATAACAGTGCGTCAGCCACAGTGCCCCCATAACAGTGCGTCAGCCACAGTGCCCTCCCATAACAGTGCATCAGCCACAGTGCCCCCATAACAGTGCGTCAGCCACAGTGCCCCCATAACAGTGCGTCAGCCACAGTGCCCCCATAACAGTGCGTCAGCCACAGTGCCCCCATAACAGTCGTCAGCCACAGTGCCCCCATAACAGTGCGTCAGCCATAGTGCCCCCATAACAGTCGTCAGCCACAGTGCCCCCCATAACAGTGCGCCAGCCACAGTGCCCCCATAACAGTGCGTCAGCCACAGTGCCCCCATAACAGTGCGTCAGCCACAGTGCCCCCATAACAGTGCGTCAGCCACAGTGCCCCCATAACAGTGCGTCAGCCACAGTGCCCCCCATAACAGTGCATCATACAGTATAACGTCTCCTTGCGCTGCCCCATACAGTATAACATCTCCTTGCGGCTGCCCCCATACAGTATAATGTCTCCAAGTGTTTTTTTCTTCTAAATGGGCATTTATCGTGATATATATCGTTATCGCGATAAATTTCTTAATATCGTTATCGTGGCAATATTTTTGATATCGCCCAACCCTAGGACCTGCTCTCTTTGTTACATTCATGGACGTTTTCAAGCCTCCTGGCTCTTCCTAGCCTTCCCTAAACGTCTTCAGTGTGCAGTACCGGCCAGGTACCACTAACCAACTACATTACAAGTAACTAAAAGGGAAATAACCACGAAATAACTTGCTACACACGCAGGCATTCAAGTCAATGGCAGTCAATGGAATACAAAGATGCGCTAGGTCCACCAAAGAAGCTGCTGATTCTGAACTATCCCTATCTATGCCTTGGTTTATAGAGGGGCACCCAACTGTGGGACTCTGCCCTCTATGACATCTCTGAAATTGATATAAAAATGATAATGAAAAATTGACCTTTGACCAAAACCAGCATATTCTTTTACATGAAGCACATATGACAAGATTGAAATGATCTGATTTTGAACATACTATGGGAACACTCTGAATTTATAGAAAAGAAATGCGTATCAAGATGGAAGTACATCATTTCATAAATCATGAATGAGTCATTGATATGCCTAGAGCTTCTAACAGAAAGGGTTTTCTAGAGTTTACCAATACGTTTCGGGAAAAAATATATGCAAGTCTATTACATCTTGTATCTGACAGGCTTAGTTTCCTTTTGGAAAAAGCTGTACATCTTACAAAGGAGTCCATAATAATTCAATCCATAATATTATCCAGCAGTGTAGGTCTAAGGTCTGCAGAGATAGTAGCTGAACTTGGCCTAGTGCTTGATGGTGGGAACAGAGGCTCCTTCGATACACATGAGAAGGCACCATTATTACAAAAGAGTTCTTTGCATATTTTGCATTGGGGCCTAGGGCATTTTAAGTTGCACCTCTGATTTCATCCTAACCCCTATGTTAGCAAAACTGTCCCTTGTCGGTCAAAAGAACATAAATGGGGTAATTTATCAAACTGGTTTAAAATAGAACTGGCTTAGTTGTCCATAGCAACCAATGGGCAACTAAGCGAGTCTTGTGATGCATATACATCCTAGATATTATAAAACTACACTGTATGAATAAAATATAGATGTATATAGTATTGTGAACTGGTTAGCTACTCAAATCCTTTAATACGTAAATTATGTAAATTCTTCCAACTAGAGCAGGAAGGAAGTAAATTGTCTGCCCAGAGCCTTCCAGGTGTTATATAAATTATGCGATATCAGAATGTTTTTAAAAAAAGGATTTCTCAGCGTTTGCAGCATTGTAAGACAGCGCGGCAGATGACTCATTTTACCAAAGCTCGATGTGAGATCTCTGCGGGGACAGGGCTTTTACAGGGAGATCTAGGACACAAAGTTTGTTGAGACAATAAAAACTTTTCCCATTGGGAAATCAAGTAAATCAATTGTATGAGTCTATGAACCCTAATTGTACGATTTCAGAGGCCCAAGGACAGTACATTTTACAAAGAAACACTCTTAATAATGATGTCCTATCCTGATCCGGACAAGGGGTAGACTGAAAGTAAACGGGGACCCATACAGGGATCAGTGACATCACAGCTTGTTGATGCTCAATACACTAAGATGAACTGACCATACATATCAGTAGGGGTTAAAACATCAGGTGGGGGGGGGGCATCACATATCTGTCTGCATAAAGAACTAACTGACCTTCTATTTAGTTGGACCTTACCAGGGTAACCAACATCTTCATACTTATAATGCCGCTAGTCATCAGTGGACGAAAAGACTAATTTACTGTATCCAGGCCATGACGCAGACTTTTATATAGAAGCATCCGGAGGAGGAGTGATGAGATCAAAGTCATACATAGTGAAAGTGGTCTGAAGATAGGCCATCAATATCAATATAACCTGTCATCACCTTTATGCTGCCCATACTAACGGCAGAATAACGTAGAGATAGGCGAGTTATTTTCAGCGCTCTGTCATTTATAAGTTAAAAGTAAGTGGTTGCCGAGAACCAACATCACAATCATTGCAGACTGGGCCTGGAAAAGAGTCCCGGGCACTGGAGAAGAGTCCTGGTTATTCATAATTTCCTGCTCTCCCTGCCCACCTGCTGATGACTGACAGGCTTCTACCTAGTTTTCTCCCTTTCTCTCTAGGAGAGAACTGCCAAACATCAGCAGATGGGTGAGTGCAGGAGATTATGAATAACCAGGACTCTTCTCAGGTAGATTGGACTCTTTTCCAGGTCTGGGCTGCAATGGTTAGGTGCTGGTTCTCGCGACCACTTACTTTTAACTCATGAGTGACACATCGCTGAAATCAGCATTTCTGCCACTACTTTATGCTGCCCTCAGTGAGCTCAACATAAACTTGATGACAGGTTCCCTTTAAGGTTTGTTTTTATGGCCACAGTGTTCCACTTCTGGTCTGATGGTGGGAACAGAGGCTCCTTCGATACACATGAGAAGGCACCATTATTACAAAAGAGTTCTTTGCATATTTTGCATTGGGGCCTAGGGCATTTTAAGTTGCACCTCTGATTTCATCCTAACCCCTATGTTAGCAAAACTGTCCCTTGTCGGTCAAAAAGAACATAAATGGGGTAATTTATCAAACTGGTTTAAAATAGAACTGGCTTAGTTGTCCATAGCAACCAATGGGCAACTAAGCGAGTCTTATGATGCATATACATCCTAGATATTATAAAACTACACTGTATGAATAAAATATAGATGTATATAGTATTGTGAACTGGTTAGCTACTCAAATCCTTTAATACGTAAATTATGTAAATTCTTCCAACTAGAGCAGGAAGGAAGTAAATTGTCTGCCCAGAGCCTTCCAGGTGTTATATAAATTATGCGATATCAGAATGTTTTTAAAAAAGGATTTCTCAGCGTTTGCAGCATTGTAAGACAGCGCGGCAGATGACTCATTTTACCAAAGCTCGATGTGAGATCTCTGCGGGGACAGGGCTTTTACAGGGAGATCTAGGACACAAAGTTTGTTGAGACAATAAAAACTTTTCCCATTGGGAAATCAAGTAAATCAATTGTATGAGTCTATGAACCCTAATTGTACGATTTCAGAGGCCCAAGGACAGTACATTTTACAAAGAAACACTCTTAATAATGATGTCCTATCCTGATCCGGACAAGGGGTAGACTGAAAGTAACGGGGACCCATACAGGGATCAGTGACATCACAGCTTGTTGATGCTCAATACACTAAGATGAACTGACCATACATATCAGTAGGGTTAAAACATCAGGTGGGGGCATCACATATCTGTCTGCATAAAGAACTAACTGACCTTCTATTTAGTTGGACCTTACCAGGGTAACCAACATCTTCATACTTATAATGCCGCTAGTCATCAGTGGACGAAAAGACTAATTTACTGTATCCAGGCCATGACGCAGACTTTTATATAGAAGCATCCGGAGGAGGAGTGATGAGATCAAAGTCATACATAGTGAAAGTGGTCTGAAGATAGGCCATCAATATCAATATAACCTGTCATCACCTTTATGCTGCCCATACTAACGGCAGAATAACGTAGAGATAGGCGAGTTATTTTCAGCGCTCTGTCATTTATAAGTTAAAAGTAAGTGGTTGCCGAGAACCAACATCACAATGATTGCAGACTGGGCCTGGAAAAGAGTCCCGGGCACCGGAGAAGAGTCCTGGTTATTCATAATTTCCTGCTCTCCCTGCCCACCTGCTGATGACTGACAGGCTTCTACCTAGTTTTCTCCCTTTCTCTCTAGGAGAGAACTGCCAAACATCAGCAGATGGGTGAGTGCAGGAGATTATGAATAACCAGGACTCTTCTCAGGTAGATTGGACTCTTTTCCAGGTCTGGGCTGCAATGGTTAGGTGCTGGTTCTCGGCGACCACTTACTTTTAACTCATGAGTGACACATCGCTGAAATCAGCATTTCTGCCACTACTTTATGCTGCCCTCAGTGAGCTCAACATAAACTTGATGACAGGTTCCCTTTAAGGTTTGTTTTTTTATGGCCACAGTGTTCCACTTCTGGTCTGATCCCTGCTGATCTTCGCTTTCCGGTCACTGCTTCACACAGGAAATGGCAGGAAAGGCCTGCTCAGCCAATCACTTGTATTTCTGGCGCATCAAGTCGGGACTAGAAAGGCAGAGGTGTGGGATCGGTGAGTGTAGATAAGGCATATTTATTATTTTTTTTTTATAAAAATATACTTTATTTCTGCAAGAAAACCTCTTAAAAATATGAGGGTACTGATGATTATACAGTTCCCAATCATTTTCAGTAAAGTACCCCTAAGGAAAGTTTTTTGAACAGATTGAATTTAGATCTGTTGGGTGTTTTTATAAGCTTTAAAATGGCGCAAAAGTATCACTGCAGGTTCAATGCCATACCCGAAGGGCACATGATATACGCCTGTGGGTGATCCACCTGGGTGCAGACAAATTATACAGACATTGCTTCCCACTTCCAGCGCTCAGACATTACAATTTCCAGAAGCACCTCCATGCACATAGTAAGTTGCTGGAAACATCATTCGCCAGATCAAAACGAACAAAATGGCAGCAGAGGGTTGGACGAATATGCTTTATACTAGATTAAAAATGACACCTTCCAGCAGTGTGTCCCGACCGTCACCTACGTCTTATCATTCAGTGGCTGCAGCTTTTTTTAGAACGCGGCATACCTCCCAGGAATAACAAGCACGCCTGGTAACCTATCCAGGATAGTCAGGAAATATTCGCAGTGC
This sequence comes from Bufotes viridis, assembly GCA_033119425.1. Taxonomy (NCBI): domain Eukaryota; kingdom Metazoa; phylum Chordata; class Amphibia; order Anura; family Bufonidae; genus Bufotes; species Bufotes viridis. The sequence goes on along the minus strand of CM065589.1, from coordinate 506,593,876 downwards.
AAGAGCACGGATAGCAAAGATGATTTCAGTTTCCGCGGAGATGGAAGAAAGCAGAGGGGGAAAAAGCACGATGCTTTGTTACCAGCTTTTCTGGCAGTAAATGGAGCCCTCGTCTGTGGCTATTTATAGACGGCAATTTTAAAACTAAAAGGCCGTAATGAAAAGGCAGCGGTCTATAAAAGAACCCGAATCCTGCCCTCCCTGATGCACGCAAAGGAAATACGCTTTACCATCTGCAAGAAGAATCCCTACCTTTGCATATGTGTCATATTTTGTGAACCACTTAAGGATTTCCATGTCCATTCCAGATTGCAGCGGCTTCCAGGAGACTGCCGTATCCTGCTTTTCTCTCCAGTAAAAGAGAGATGAAGGTACCCTGCCTGCTCACAGGATAATGCAGCCTTCCTAAAGGATGCAAGGAAAGGCATGAGTATTGTGTCACACACTGCACTTACACACAGGCACTGACAGTAGCCTGGCAACTGCAGGGTTTAATAGGTGTCGTTTTGTTTGCTTGTTTTATTCTTTTTTTTTTTTTTTTTATCTTTTATGTTATTTTCTATCTTTGTGGTTTATCTGTGTTTCTTGAGAGTACTGGAAATGTGAAAGGTGTATTGATCAGAAGAGAAATACATTATTTTAACCCCTTGTGCTGTCACTGAAAGTTGCTGGCTCTGCCAGCGATAAGGTAGTCTAAAGCAAATGAGGGAGAAGGGCAATCAGTGGCGGCAATAATCACAAAAATACCAAAATATATTCTTATGTATAAAGGTTTTCATTTGAGCTGCTGCTTAAAGGGGTATTCCCATCTCAGACAATGGGGGCATATCGCTAGGATATGCCCCCATTGTCTGATAGGCGCTGTTCCCACCGCTGGGACCCGCACCTACAACAAGAACGATGCGGGGAGCGCTGTGGCTGAAGGACCCCAGATTTCCCAGGGGTCCGTCCACCACCAAGCGTTGCTCCCACTGCTCATGCGCGGCCCATGCTCCCATTCAAATCTATGGGGCAGATGGAACTAGCCGAGCCAGCGCTCGCCTATTCTCGGCGGCCCCATAGAAATGAATAGAGGGCTGCTGCGCATGCGCAGTGCGCTCTCCATTCATTTCCCCGCTCCGTTCTCATTGTACGTGCGGGTCCCAGCGCACCTATCAGACAATGGGGGCATATCCTAGCGATATGCCCCCATTGTCTGAGATGGGAAAACCCCTTTGAATATATAAATCTCATTATACCATAAAAGTCCCCTTGAGGGGTGTCGTTTCTAAAATGAGGTAACTTTAAGCGAGTTTCCACTGTAGGGATACCTCAGGGTCTTTTTAAATGTGACAAGGTGTCAAAAAAATGATTCCAGCAAAATCTGCCCTCCAAAAACCAGGTGGAGCTCCTTCCCTTCTAAGCTCTGTGGTATGCCCCTATAGCAGTTTACGATCACAAGTGGGGTTTTTCTGTAAACTGCAGAATCTGGTTTGTTTTGCTGTAAACCCTTGCTGTGTTACAAGAAAAAACAAATAAAAATGGAAAATCTGCACACAAAAAAAACTTTGAAATTTCACCTCCATTTTGATTTAATTCCAGTAGAACACCTAGAGGGTTACCAAAGTTTCTAAAATCAGTTTAGAATAATTTGAGGGGTGTAGTTTCTAAAATGTGTTCATTTATGGGTGGTTTCTATTATGTACGTCCCACAAAGTCATTTCAAGGCTGAACTGGTCTTAAAAAGTCGGTTATGATAATCCAGAAGAAGTCATGCCATAGTAAAGATACTCCAATCGGAACATGTTATATATTTTAAAGTTGCACTCTATCAGTATTTTAACCTCTTTGGCCCCATTTTAAAGCATACATTCTCTCTAGAGAGCGTGGGTCATGCAGCAAGACAAGGACTCTAAGCACACAAGTCATTCTGGTTAATAAAGTTAAAGTTTTGGAATAGCCAAGTCTGGCCCTAATCCTGTAGAAATGTTCTGGAAGGACCTGAAGGGAGCAGTTCATGGAAGGAAAGTCACCAACATAACAGATTTAAATCTGTTTTGTACGGTAGAATAGGCTACAATTCCTCCAAGCGATGTGCAGGACTAATCAACAATTACCAAAAAGTAAAATGTCAGCTCATCTGTCCATGAGCGGAATCTCAAGAGAAGATGGGTCATTCAGCTAGACAACAACCGTAAGCACACACGTTCTTCTACCCAAGAATGGTCAAGGAAGAATAAAGTGAACGTTTTGGAAAGACCAAGTCAAAGTGCTGACCTTAAACCAGTAGAAATGTGGAAGGACCTGAAGTGAGCCGTTCATGGGAGACCAACTAAGATAACAGAGGTGGAGCTGCTTTGTACCGAGGTATGGGCTAAAATTCCTCCAAGCCAATGTGCAGGACTAATCAACATTTACTAAAGATTTTCATTTGCAGTTCTTGTTGCACAAGGGGGTCACATCAGAAACAGAAAGCAAAGGTTTACACACTTTTGCCCCTTATAGACATATGATATTGGATCATTTTTCTCAGTAAATAAATGCCCAAGTCTTATATTTTTGACTCATTTGTTTGATTTGGGTATCTTTATGTACACTTAGGACTTGCTGAAAATCTGATGTAGTTTTAGGTGAAATTTATGCAGAAATAAAGAAACTTCACAAACATGCAAGCACCATTATATGTCCCTTTTATTCTCAAAGTTAATTCTTTTTGGAATAGAAAGTAATAGCAATAAGCATGCCGGCATACCAAAGGCCTATGGAGAACAAAGCCCAAATAATTCTTATATCAATCATATCCACTTTTCATTCTACTGGGTGTTTTTAAGAAGTGAACCATAGACTATAAATGTTAGAAAATCCCTCCATCACAATCTGCCCTATTTTGGGGAGTATGCTTATCTTCCTTCTCAAACAATAAGGGACATCTATAAAGGAAGCATATGCAGCAGATAACAGATTTGTGTTCACATGCTGCAAAAAATGCGTATGTAAACTGACCTGTGGTGCAAATTGTAAATCCACAGCATGTCTATTCATGCTGCAAATGCACACCCTTTGCAATACATAGAATCAGGATTATAAACAAAGTCTGCGACAAATCTGCAGCAGAAATTCCGCTGAAGGAAATCTGCCCCTAAGGCCAGGTTTTGGCAAGCCTTCAGCTTGGAATCTGCCTCCTTCTGTTTTAAGTGGGAAATCTGTGCCGTAGTTGATGTGGGGTGTTTTGTTTTTTTCATGCAATGATAATCATCATGGGGAAAAAAATACTTGGTGTGGATTCTGCACTGAGATTCCCACTGAAATCAGTGGGTGGCCTAAAAACCACATCATGTATTAAAATAAGCACCAAAAACCACTTCAAATAGAAAACCAGAAAAAAAAAAAACACGGAGAACTCACGGAATTTTGATGCAGTCTTTGTGCTCAGCTGTTCTCAGAACTCCAACAGATGTGAATGGAGAGAGACAGATGTTCGGATAGATGCGGCTGGAAGCTGGAACGGGCATTCATTAGCTCCATTCAATGGGACTAAAACATGAGCGGGTCCGCAGCATTCACAGTGAAAACCTTCTGCTATGCAATGTGCCGCACATTTTGACAGTGTCAAAATTCGTTGTGTGAACAAAGCTTAAAGAGGACCTTTCATGGGTGCAGAGATTCTGAAATAACTAGCAGGTTATATAGGGCACTGTGCACTGATGTAATATTGCTGACTAGTTTTTCTGGGCGCCGCTCCGTTCGCCCGCTGTGCCCCCTGCAGTTTTCCTGGCTGGTATGCTAATGAATCTTTGGTACAGGGAGGAGGAGACTGCCCTGTCTCTCAGTGCGCGTCTCCTTCTCCCACAGCCACGGAGAAGGCGATTTTTTATTCTCTCCGTGGCTGTGACGCTCTCCGCTGCAATTGGACCGCACTACAGCCAGGGAGAAGTAGACGTCCACTGAGAGACAGGACAGTCTCCTCCTCCCTGTAAAGAAGCTACTCATTAGCATACCAGCCAGGAAAACTGCAGGGGGCACAGCGGGCGCACAGAGGGACGCCCAGAAAAACTAGTCAGCAATATTCCATCAGTGCACAGTGCCCTACATAACCTGCTAGTTATTTCAGAATCTCTGCACCCATGAAAGGTCCCCTTTAAATATATAAATGAGTGTAAACAAAGTGTAGCACAAAGCTGCAGTGTGATGGCATACCCTAAAAGCAATGCCTAGGGGAGAACACCTCTGTAATACGTCCACGATTGATCGTGCCAGTGTCTTTATTGTCTGATTTGAATGGAATCCCACAGAAATGACCTCAATATAAAACCACAGTATGGCCCCAAATAAAGTCTACGGGTGCTACATAAATACAGTGATTACAGCTCTGAGGTAGTCCTGCTCTCGAGAAAATCCTAGGCAGCTGAGACTGTGAAAACGGTGCCCTTAACTTTAAAATGGAAAAATTATACAAATAATGTATTTATTGGATACAGCTGTCCGGAATTTATATTATATACTGTATGACTCCATTCTAAACTGGCATGAAGGGGGTGTTTTAGGTAATTGTATACGCAGGTAGCATGCTGAAAAAATGCCCCCAAATGCTGTAAAAATAAAGAATACATGCTTACCTTATTCCCCAGCGCTGTTTGCAGCAGGGAGGAAAGTGACTGGCTGCAGCACGTGCCATCTATGTACATGACACCGATGCAGTCTGTAAACAGAGCGGGGGAAGGGCTGGACCCATGCCACACAGAGGTCTGCCATTCATTTATTTATTTTAACCCTTTTAAAAAGCCTAGTATTGTATAGACACACCAGGATCAGACTATAAATAGTACCTTGCTTTTTATGACAATGTAATAGAATGAAATTAACAACTATTTTATTAATCAATTATGTGAATTCTGAGGGAAGCTGGCATACACCATCATTAAACCATATTTGCCCAACCCATTTTGAGATAATTTCTACCCACATGTAAAAAAAACTACATAAAATTCAGCTTTTAACCCCTTAAAGACTGGGCCTATTTCCATATTTTATTTTTCCTCCCCACGTTCCAATAGCCATAACTTTTTTATTTTTCCATTCACATAGTTATATGAGGGCTTATTTTTTGCGGGACAAGATGCATTATTTTAATGCCACCATTTAATTTACCATGTCTTCTACTAGAAAATAGGAAAAAAAAATCTTTCTGTGGCAAAATTGAAAATAAAACAGCAAGTTTTTTGGGGGTTTTGATATCACAGCCTTCACAATGTACGAAAAATGACCTGATGTCCTTATTCTGCGGTTAAATACTAGTGTATCAACACTAGTGTTAGAATAATTGAATCGCAAATTTTAATTGCGAATTTCGCAACTTCAAGAATTTGCGAATATTTAGAATACAGTGATATAAATTCGTATTTTCGAATATGCTACTTTTTTTTTTAATCAGCACCCTCCCTGCTTCTAGCTTGTGGGCCAATGAGAAGGCTGCAATGTCTTTGTCTGAGCTTAGCAACATCCCCAGCAGCCAATAGGAAAGTTGCCTACCCCTTACTATATAAGAACCTCCCCAGCAGCCATTTTCTACAGTTTATTACAGTTCTGAGAGAGAAAGCAGTGTCATTGCTGTGCTCTGTGCTTTCCTGTGTCACATTACATTAGATAGGCCTCTTTCACATTTGCATTGTGAGGATCCGGCGTGCACTTCCGTCGCCGGAAATGCCCGCCGGATCCGTAACAACACAAGACAACTGAAAGCCTATTGAAGACTGATCAGTCTTCAATATGCTTTCAGGTAACCATGGCAGCCAGGACGCTACTAAAGTCCCGGCTGCCATGGAAAAGAAGCGGGGAGCCGGGGGAGAAGCTACTTACATTCTGTGCGGCGGCCAGGACGCTCCTTGGTGACGTCACTGGGTCCCTGCGTCGCATGGATCAAGGAAGGTAAGTAGCTTCTCCCCCAGCTCCCCGCTGCTTTTCCATGGCAGCCGGGACTTTAGTAGCGCCTTGGCTGCCATGGTTACCATTCTTTAAAGCTAAATGTCGGACCCGGCAATGCGCTGAAAGGACGTTTAGCTTAAAGTCGGATCCGGATTAATGCTTTTCAATGGGCATTAATTCCGGATCCGTCCTTGCGGCATGTCTTCCGGATTTTGGGACGGAGACAAATCCGCAGCACACTGCGGTTTTGTCAACGCCCAAAAAACGTTCACATACTGAACAGAAGACATCCTGATGCATCCTGAACGGATTTCTCTCCATTCAGAATGCATTAGGATAATCCTGATCAGCACCTTTCCGTCCTAGAGCCCCGAGGACGGAATTGTAGGACTGAAAGGAAAAACGCTGATGTGAAAGGGGCCATAGTTAGTTAGTTAGCTAGTTAACTTATATATATAATATAGATAGTTAGTGGGAGATAGTCAGTGTAGGTTAGAAAGTTATATAGTTCTGCTGTCCATACATACATACAGACATAGTGCTGTGATGTCACAAGTCACAACAATAATTAGTGCACCAATCACTAATATTTAGGCCTCTTTCACACGGGCGTCATGTTTGACGCCCGGATAAGAGGCGGGTGCGTTGCGGGAATATGCGCGATTTTTTCGCGCGGGTGCAAACGTTTGTAATGCGTTTTGCACGCGCGTGTGAAAAATCGCCATGTTTGGTACCCAGACCCGAACTTCATCACTGAAGTCCGGTTTCGGGTAGAGTATTGTGGAGAATTTATTATTTTCCCTTATAACATGGTTATAAGGGAAAATAATAGCATTCTTAATAAAGAATGCTTAGTAAAATGAAGTGGAAGGGGTTAAAAATAATAAAAGTTAACTTACCTTAGCCACTTGATCGCGTAGTTGTGATCTGTCTTCTCTCTTCAAGCTTCAGCTAAGATCTAAAGGACCTGTGATGACGTCACATCACATGGTCCAATCACATGGTCCATCACCATGGTAAGATGGACCATGTGATTGGACCATGTGATGTGACGTCATCACAGGTCCTTTAGTTCTTAGCTGAAGCTTCAAGAGAGAGGACAGATCGCAACTACGCGATCAAGTGGCTAAGGTGAGTTAACTTTTATTATTTTTAACCCCTTCCTCTTCATTTTACTAAGCATTCTTTATTAAGAATGCTATAATTTTCCCTTATAACCATGTTATAAGGGAAAATAATAAAGATCTGGTCCCGTTGCTAAGCAACCATGCGGGAAAATCACACTGTATCCGCACTTGCTTGCGGATGCTTGCGATTTTCCCGCAGCCCCATTCACTTCTATGGGGCCTGCGTTGCGTGAAAAACGCACAATATAGAGCATGCTGAGATTTTCACGCAACGCAGAAGTGATACGTGAAAATCACCGCTCATGTGCACAGCCCCATAGAAATGAATGGGTCCGGATTCAGTGCGGGTGCAATGCGTCCTCCTCACGCATTGCACCCGCTCGGAAAACTCGCCGTGTGAAAGGGGCCTTAGTCAGACCTTGTATCAAATTATGCGCATCATTAATTGCCAATTTGAGCAATTGCTAATATATCCGAGCACTCTATCTGCATATAAAGCTATTGTAATGTTCTGCCGTGCCAACCATTTTCTCCAGTCTCAGGAAACTTCTAGCAGCTTGAAAAATGTAGCAAAAGTGACCCACGCCTGTATTTCACGCGCATTAGGCGCATATTACATTTTGCAATCAAGAAAATAACCGCTTATTTGCGAATTCGCAAATATATGACAAATGTTCTACCTAATATTTTCGAAATATTGCGAGTTCGAATATTGCCCCTGCCGCTAATCACTACTCAATACAAATGTGGCAATATAAAAACCTTTGGAAAAACCTAAATCTTCTTTGCATCACCATACTCTCACAATCATAACTGTTTTATATTTCGCTCTACAGAGCTGTATGAGGGCTTGTTTTTTGCGTAACAAACTGTAGTTTTTATTGGTACCATTTTTGTAGTATGTAAAACTTTTAGATCACCGTTAATTTTTTGGGGGGAACAAGATGACAAAAAAATTGCAAATCGAATGTTTTTAATTTTCACCGCACAGGAATTACTTTTTTGTATTTTAATAGTTCAGACATTTTCAGATGCGGCGATACCCAATATTTTTTTTTTTTTACTGTTTATATATTTTTTGAAGTAAAATTAGGAAAGGGGGGTGTGGTAAGGTGCAGGGTGCCGTCGTGGATGGCAGGTATGTGTCACCGAGGTTCATAGCCTCGGTGAGGTAAGAGCCGTATTTTGTTGATGTCAGCAGCAGCTAGTGCTACTGACATAGTTGTAAATAGCATGGCTGCAAAGCCGATCCGGGCCGGCTCTTACCGGGAGCAGCTAAAGTGTAGGGTGGGTGGCTGCTCCCCACGATCCAGTCCTGGTTTTGGGCTGGGTATAAAACACAGCCAGCAGCTGTGTCTGGGGCTGTGATTGTCCTGGAGCTGCTGCTAGTCCTGTGGAGCTCTCTGGGCTGGAAGCAAAAACCCAGCAAGGAGACGTGCAGTCGACCTGGAAGCCTGAAGGAGGATTATCCCACGGCTGGGCCGACCGCCAGGTGCGAACGCGCACCTAACATCTCACAGGTGATTGAACCTGGTTTTGGACTCTTTGGTTTTGCCTTTTTTCTGTTTGCTGCGTGTGAATGAACACCAAGAGACTGTTTACCATTTCGTTTGTGCAAGTGTGAATAAAACACTGTTTATTGCACGTACTGGACTCCTTGCTTTGCCTCTGTACTGCACCCGCACCGTTATCTACCAGAGCAACTCCCCACAGGGGTCATTTAAACTTTCAATATATTGGTGTTTTTTACATTTTTTAAATCTTTTTTCCCTTTTTTAAATAACTATTGGCCCCCTTAGGGGCCTAGTATATGGGATCTTTTGATCCCCTCTCCTATTCACCCTAATAGAGATCTATTAGGGTGAATAGGATTTTTGCACTCTCCATTCTGAGCTATGCCTCGTGCATAGCTCAGTATGGAGAACGCCATGACAGGCCTGGATCTCTTCAGCAGCATCCAGGCTGCCATGATAACCAATCAGAGCCCTTAATTTCACTGCTGGGGCTCCGATCGGAAGGAAGAGGGAGTCACATCCCTCTGCCTTCACTCACAGGTGTCGTGATCAGCGTTGATCGCAGCCCCTGAGGGGTTAAATGACAGGCGCGGCAACATCGCCGCTTCCTGTCAGTACAGGCGGGTGCCGGCTATATTAAACAGCCAGCACCCGCCGTGTATGGAGCGGGCCCGCTACAGAGGCTAGTTCAATACACATGCAGACGCACAACACCGTATGTATACAGCGCTATGGGTTAAGGGGTTAATTGCCAATTACCGCTGTATAAGCACCCAAACACGGTGCGGTCCTGTTTGTTTCGGTTCCCATAGGGCTGTGCTGCAGTTGCGTACTTAGCAGACATATGAGCCACAGCGGACTCTAATTAAACTAGTTAGGACTGCACTGTTTAGTCGGTCTGCATTGTTAATAGCCATACCGAGTGGTCACTAACAATGCAGACCGACTAAACAGTGCAGTCCTAATTAGTTGAATTAGAGCCTGCCGCAACCAGACGCCATCACTCCATGTGTTTGTGCTCTAATGGTCTTTGGCTCTGCTCACACTTCATTAGGGTTCTTTGCTAGGCAAAAAAAAAAACTAAAATGCTCTCAACACATACACTAATGTGACCATAGATTTTGAAGGTCAAATATTATGTAAATAATTTTTTTCTGGTATGTCTTTGGTCAGCATACTCCGATGTTGCTTAAAAAAAAAAAAAAAAATGCATGTGCAGCGTGTGTTGCCATTTCATAATGCCTTTTTAAATCACTGCTTTTTTTCCCCATCCGCTCTCCAGAGATAGTGACATCTTAGGGGAACACATACTTTCCTCTAAAAAAAAAAAAGCTAGGTATGGAAAAAACAAAAACCTCTGATCTGGCCATGAAAAAAATGTGTGTAAAAGAACACAAATGTCGATATACTGTACCGGTTTTTAATCTGTATTGAAAAGCATAGGCAGCTGATCTTGCTTATAAACAATCAATAGTTTAGCACATACCATTTTGGACATCTTTTTACAGCTTAGGCCTCTTTCACACTTGCGTTCTGAGGATCCGGCAGGCACTTTTGTCTCGCCGGATCCGTCAGAACGCAAGTCGCCTGAAAGCATTAGAAGACTGATCAGGATCCTGATCAGTCTTCGAAATGCTTTGAGGTTACTATGGCAGCCAGAACGCTATTAAAGTCCTGGCTGCCATAGTAGTAGTGGGGAGCAGGGGAGCGGTATACTTACCGTCCGTGCGGCTCCCGGGGCGCTCCAGAATGATGTCAGAGCGCCCCATGCGCATGGATCACGTGATCCATGCGATCACGTGATCCATGCGCGTGGGACGCCCTGACGTCACTCTGGAGCGCCCCGGGAGCCGCACGGACGGTAAGTATACTGCTCCCCCGCTCCCCACTACACTTTACCATGGCAGCCGGGACTTTAGTGTCCTGGCTGCCATGGTAACCAGTCAGAAAAAGCTAAATGTCGGATCCGGCGATGCGCCGAAACGACGATTAGCTTAAAGCCGGATCCGGATTAATTCCGGATCCGGCCTTGCAGCAAGTGTTCAGGATTTTTGGCCGGAGCAAAAAGCGCAGCATGCTGCGGTATTTTCTCTGGCCAAAAAACGTTCCGGTCCTGAACTGAAGACATCCTGATGCATCCTGAACGGATTTCTCTCCATTCAGAATGCATTGGGATAATCCTGATCAGGATTTTTCCGGCATAGAGCCCCGACGACGGATCTCTATGCCGGAAAACAAAAACGCTAGTGTGAAAGAGCCCTTAGATAAATAGACAAAATGCACATACGTGTAAAAAGCTGAGAATTTTTGCAAACACAATAATACCCATAAGATAAGTACAAACACAGTAACCGTACTTTCGAAAAACGTTTGATAAAACGAGGAGCTATGTATGCAAAAAACATTAGATGCCAAACATGCTGTAAGCACTGTCATTCCTTGCTGCTGAGGAGGAGAATATAGCACCCAGTCACTTGGTGACCACCCATATGTCTTTTTATGGCGGTCACTAAGGTGCCTATTTACGGTGGCCCAGTCTAATCGCACGGGTCTTCCGTGCAGCAAAGACTAGGGGCTCACGCTCCAGCTCTAAGGCTAGGTTTACACTTGAGCGTACTTGATACGCGTGTTTTACGCGCGTTTTTGTCGAGCGCATTACAGCGCGTTTTTGGAAATAGGAACGTCGTACGCGCGTTCGTGTGATTGACCACTCTGGCGTCAATCAGAATACGCGCGACAAAACGCCCCAAATAAGCTTCCAAAGGAGCACCAATCCGGGCTGTTTGACAGCTTACATGCCACTAGCAATGGCGCTGGCGGCATGTAAGCAGTTACAGAGGGGCCGTACTCCCTCTGTATCCCATCAGCATCCCGCAAATGAGATCACAGGGTAGGTCCTAAGACTGCAGGCAGCGTTTACCAGCAGGCAGCGCAATAGTGCAATGTATTCTAGAAGCGATCAAAAGGTCGGCCATTATCGTCCCCTTGTGGGACTATTAAATGGTGAAAAAAGTTAAAAAAAAACAACACATTTATTAAATATTAAAAATTCCAATAAAAAAATATGCTTTGTTCCATTGAAAAAACACTTTTTATTGAAAAAAATGTAATCTCCTCCACATATTTGGCATCGCGACATCCATAACGACCCGCACTACATGCACACGACAGTTGTTTTTTGCTGTCCGCGGATCCGTCTTCTTTTTTTTTCACATCCACATCCGTTCCGTGTGTCCGCAAATTTTGTAGGTTGTGTTTCCGTGTGTCTTCCGTTTTTTTTTGCGGAAGGCTTGAACCAGTTTCTTAAAGTACCTTTACAAGTGCCCTGGTTTCCAAGCAACTATCCACAAAAAAAACGGATGCGGATGACAAACGGATGGCTTCCGTTGGTCATCCGCATTTTTTGCAGACCTATTGACTTCTATGGGTCTGCAAGCCATTTTTTGCGGACAAGAATAGGACATGCCATATTTTTTTTGCGGACGTGTAATGCAGACAGCGGACAGGCAACGGAGGAGGCATCCGTATTTTTAACAGATCCATAGAAATGAATGGGAAATCATCGGATCCGCAAAAAAACGGAACGGAGGCCGCAAAAAAACACTGCCGTGTGCATGTAGGCTTAATGTGTAATTTATCCCATACAGTGAACGTTGTGAAAAAAACAACAAAAATGACAGAATTACTGCTTTTTGCTTATTCACCACCAGAAAAACAGAATAAAAATTTAATAAAAACAGATTACAAATATGTGCCTCACTGTCTGGTTTTAGTTAGAAAAATAAAAGTCTAGGGGATACATTTAATTTAAAGAGGTTGTCAGTTTCAGGAAGAAACTGGACAACCCTTAGGATCCACCTACAATAAAGAACTAGTAGGTACTTGTCTGGTTTCCTTGCTTTTTGCCGCCAGCCACCGCTCTCCCCGCTCTGTTCTCGGCATAGATGTGGGTCCCAGAGTTGTGACCCGAACCTATAAGACAACGGGGGCATATACTAGCGATATGCCCCCATTCTCTGTGATGGGATTGCCCTTTTAAATATTACTTAATACTTACTATAAATATATTCCCAAATACCTTTCATTAGTTACAATGGCTCGTTGTGTCCGGGGAGAAATCATTAGGAGAAATAAAATGGCCACCGTCCTAGTAGTACACACAAAATCTGTCCTAACCACACAGGAGAACAAGTTACTTTACAGCACTGAGGTAAAGAGCTGCCGCATCCGCCTCTCCTACTTGTCAGGAATTATGATCCTGAATACAGTAAAATATGATCTTCAGCTGAATCATTGTAGGAATGGAGTTCATAAGGAGACATGGAGTACAGAGAGGATGGGTGGGATGTGGCTGATGAGCAGCAACTATGCAGTCGACTACATTACCACAGGTTTTCTTGTCCGTCCTCCCTGTACTTCCCCTTAAAGGGGTTGTCTCACTTAAATTATGTAGAATAGGTCCCAGAAAGATAATCATGGAATTGGAAAAACATGTGTAACTTAATCCCTAGTGAGTCTACTATATGGATACAGAAGGAATAGGGTTTTCCAGTAGCTCACTTTATAAAATGGCATTTGTCATGTAGAGGAAGTTAATACAAGGCAATTACTAATGTATTGTGATTGTCCATATTGCCTCCTTTGCTGGCCGGATTCCTTTTTACATGACATTATACCCTGCTCGTTTCCATGGTTATGACCACCCCGCAATCCATCAGTGGTGATCGTGCTTACACACTATAGGAAAAAGGGCTGGTCTCTCTGGTGGCTGGGACTGTCCCCCAGCATATAGCCTAGTGCTATTTCCTATAGTGTGCAAGCACGACCACCGCTGATGGATTTCAGGGTGGTCATAACCATGGAAACAAACAGTGTATAATGTAATGTAAAAATGAATGAAGCCAGCAAAGGAAGCAATCACAATACATTAGTAAGTGCCTTGTACAGGGACGTTGCTAGGGTCTCAAGCCCCAGTGAAAATGGCCCAGTTGTCGACCCTCCGCCCACACACCGCATTTTGCTGTACTTGCTATACAGCAGCACATACCTGTCACATCCAGGGTCTCCCAGGTGACGTCTCCTCTGATGTAGATCTACTCATCATCTTCTCCCGACGGTCCGGACAACTTCTGTCAGCCGCGCCTCGTCTCTGCAGAGTGTGACACACAGACATCTTAGTGTCCTCACATTTCTATCATCATCCCCCAACCTGGAGTCCCCACAATGTTATCCTGATGCTCGCTATGCTCCCCAATACCCCCAAATACTATCCTGAAGAAAAATGAGTGCCCCCCATAGTAATAGTGCTCCTCGTAGTCCCACCAATAGTAATTCCCTTCTAGAATGCCCTCATTAGTAATACTGCCCCTTACAGTGCCCCCAACTGTGATAATGCTCACACATTAGTAGAGGAGCCCTCCAGTATTAATAATACCCTCACAGAGTCCCCAGTAGAAATAAGCCCCCTATTGTTCCCCCAGTGGTAATAAAGCTCTCCACAGACCCCTCAGTAGTAATAGTGCCCCTCATAGTGCTCTTAGTAGAAATAAGGCGGATCTATAAGTCCCTCCTATAGAGCCCCCATTAGTAATAAGAATGCCTATAGTGTCCCCTACAGTGCTTCAAGTATTTATACTGCCCCTATTGTTATAATGCTCTCTCTGCAGTATCCCCTATGTAAATAACATCACTCCCCTCCCTTCAGCCCCTCCAATATACAGTCCCATGTAAATAACACTATTTCCATCTATTCGCCATATAGTGCCACGTAAATAACATCACACCATCTCTCCAGCCCCCTCCAATATACAGTTCCATGTTAATAACATCCCTCTCTATCTACAGCCCCCTCCAAAATACAGTCCCATGTAAATAACATCACCTTCTCAACAGCTGCCTTTATAATACAGTTCCAAGTAAATAATATCACCTCCTCCCCAGCCGCCTCCAACATGCAATCCCATGTAAACATCACCCCCTCAACATTCAGTCACATGTAAATAACATCATTGCCCCCCACCAGCCACCTTCAACATACAATCCTATGTAAATAACATCGCCCCTCAACATTCAGTCCCATGTAAATAACATCACTCCCTCCCTTAGACCCCTGTAACATTTAGTCCCATGTAAATAATATCACTCCCTCCCACAGCCACCATCAACATACAGTCCCATGTAAATAACATCACTGCCTCCCCGGCCCCTTCAGACATGTAGTCCATATACATAACATCACTCTCTCTCAGAGCCTCCTCCAACATACAGTCCCATGTAAATAACATTCAGTTCCATGTAAATAACATCACTCCCTCCCACAGCCACCTCCAACATACAGTCCCATGTAAATAACATCCCTCCCTTCAGCCCTAACATACAGTCCCAGTTAAATAATCACAACTCCCAGCATTGCTCTGCCTCTCCCTTCACTTACCTCTCCTCATGTAGCAGACATCACCACAGCTTCTTCCCCCAGGACTTCTCCTCTTCACTGCAGTCCTCTCCTGCACTGGTCACATGATGGTGACATCATCGCAGGTCCTTCTCAACCACTGCCTGTTTTACTGGTCCTTCAGATCTTCCACTGTCCACAGGTCCTTCAGATCTTCCACTGCATTAGATTCAATTGTATTGCTGTCCTGAGGACAGCAATACAGTTATATCTAGCAGGCAGGCAGGACATTCGGGGCCTGAGACAAAACATCAGGGGCCCAGGCCCTAAATGTTTTAACCTAGTAACGCCTCTGGCCTTGTATTAACTTTCTTTACATGATAAATGCTTTTTCCTGAAGTGAGACAACCCCTTTAACCCCTTAGTGACCAGCCTGTTTTGGGCCTTACTGACCAAGTGTTTTTCTTTATTTTTTCATTGTCGCCTTCCAAGAGCTTTTTTACTTTTCCATCTATGTAGCTGTATGAGAGCTTGTTTTTTGCAGGACAAGTTGTAGTTTTTAATGGTGCCATTTTGGGGTACACATAACTTTCTGATTAACTTTTATTAACTCTTTCTGGAAGGGAGATGGGAAAAAACATCAATACTGCCACTGAGTTTTACATTATAAATTTTATGGCGTTCGTTTTTCGGCATACAATAAATAACAGTACACCTTTATTTTATGGATCAGTACAATTACAGCAATATCAAATACATATACTGTATTTTTCGCTTTATAAGACACACCTCATGATAAGACGCACCTAGGTTTTTGGGGAGGAAAAGAAGAAAAAAAATTTTTTGAACCAAAAGGTGTGCTTTTGGTGGGTTTTGCACTATTGGTGGTCTGTGAATGACACCATTATAGGGGATCTGTGGATGACACTGTTATGGAGGGCATCTGTGGATGACACTATTATGGGGGATCTGTGGATGACACTATTATGGGGGATCTGTGGATGACACACTTATGGGGGATCTGTGGATGACACACTTATGGGGGATCTGTGGATGACACACTTATGGGGGATCTGTGGATGACACACTTATGGGGGATCTGTGGATGACACACTTATGGGGGATCTGTGGATGACACACTTATGGGGGATCTGTGGATGACACACTTATGGGGGATCTGTGGATGACACTGTTATGAGGGATCTGTGGATGACACCATTATGGGGGATCTGTGGATGACACTATTATGGGGGATCTGTGGATGACACACTTATGTGGGATCTGTGGTTGACACACTTATGGGGGATCTGTGGATGACACATTTATGGGGGATCTGTGGATGACACACTTATGGGGGATCTGTGGATGACACACTTATGGGGGATCTGTGGATGACGCACTGTTATGGGGGATCTGTGGATGACACACTGTAATGGGGGGGATCTGTGGAGGATACTGTTATGGGGGATCTGTGAATGACACACTTATGGGGGATCTGTGGATGACACACTTATGGGGGATCTGTGGATGACACACTTATGGGGGATCTGTGGATGACACTATTATGGGGATCTGTGGATGCCACTGTCATGGGGGATCTGTGAATGATTATAACACCCATCATCCTAAAGAATACACTGATGTACTGTACATTGGTGTATTCTTAAGGATGAGGGGAGTTATCAGATTAAGGCTCCATTCACATGTCCGTAATTTGTGTCCGCATCCGTTCCGCAATTTCAGGACCCATTCATTTTTAATGGGGCTAAAACTGATGCAGATCCGCATTTTCAGGATCCGCATCCATTTTTCCAGGATCCGCAATTCCGTTCCTGAAAAAAATAGAATATGTCCTATTCTTGACCACAATTGCGGACAAGAAAAGGCATTTTCTATTATAGAGCTGGCTATGTGCGGTCCGCAAATTGCGGATCGCACATTGCCGTGTACGTGTGAATGGACCCTTAATATAAACACTATCCAGGGACTGTTCTGTAGTTAGCATGTGTTTATATTAAATATGACTATAACCCCCCTCATCCATAGAAATCCACTCATACACTGCAGTACTTGGGTGGTGTATGAGCAGAGAGCAGTAGGGCTGGCAGGCACAATAACAGAGGCGCTGGAGCGCACAGTGTGACAGGCCACATAGACGAGAAGACCGGGACCCTGGAGCTCAGGTCAGTGCCGGGGTCCCCCGGCAGCAGCTGGAGGAGGTGGCGGGGGAGAAGCTCATACTTACAGGAGCTGCGGGCTCCGGGTCTCGGGTGCGCACCGGAAGCGAGGGCTGGTGGCTGGAGGAGTGGACAGGGGGAAACATGTTCATTTACTGTAGCTGCGGACTCCGATGCCGGGTGCGCACCGGACGCACAGGCTGGTGGCTGGAGGAGTGGACAGGGGGGAAACACTTTCACTTACTGGAGCTGCGGGCTCCGGTCCCGGGCGCTGGCGGCAGCGGAACATAATAAGTGAAGCCGCCAGCCCGCCCATCCCTGGAGCGGTCTTGTTCAGGAAGTGCGGGCTGGTGACAGAAGCCTTCACTGAAGCCACCAGCCCGCCCAACAGTTTAATGGCAGGCTCAGGAGCTGTTGGTGAGAGCCCCTGAGCCACCTAATTTGCATCGCATTCGTTTTATAAGACGCACTTTTTTCCCCTCCAAAGTGTACACAATACTGTATTTTTTTTTAGGTTTGACTACTTTTTTTTAAAAGAAGAAAATCTTTTTGCATCTTTGAATTCCAAGACCCATAACTTTTTTAATGTTCTTTCTATGGAGTTGTGTGATTTTTGCAGGAAAGCTTTCAGTTTTCATTGGTATCATATTGGGGTATATAACACTTTTTGATCACTTGTTATTAAGTTTTTTTCGGTGGCGACTGAGAATAAATTAGCAATTTTGGCTATTTTTTTGTTTTTTTACAGCGTTCACTGTAGAGGATAATGTACATGATATTTGTGTAGTGAGGGTCGTTACCAAAATTGTGGGGGAGATTTAATTTTTGCAATTTTTTTCCACTGAAAAGAGTTTTTTCAATGAAAAAAATCAATAAAAAAATTGTTTTTATTGGAATTTTTTTATTTAATACATGTTTTTTTTCCCTTTTTTAAACCACCTAATAGTCCCACAAGGAGACTATAACAGGCAATCTTTTGATTGCTTCTAAAATACAATGCACTATCCTTATAGTGCATTGCATTTTAACATCAATGCTATGCTGACACTGAGAACTCTTAAGACATGCTTGGGGCCTACACCAGGTCTCAGCCAGTCTATATACACATCGGCACCCCGCATTCTCATTTGCGGGGTGCCGATGGGAGACAGAGGGAGTCGGCTCCCTCTGTCATCTCTTACATGTGGCGGATGCCATTGCCTGCAGCATGTAAGAGATGAAACAACGCGGACCGGCACTGTTGCCGGTCTGGACTGTTAGAGCATAAGCGGCTCTCATGTGAGAGCTGAGCACGAGCTCTGTGCTGCACCGGTCCCTACGTGAAAAGGAGGTGGCCCAGTCTAAAGCCCCTTAGTGACTGCTGTTAAAAGGGGTACAGGTGGTCACTAAGGGGTTAATAAAACAATAAACATTAATTAACCCCTTAGTGACCATCAATACGTGTTTTTACGGCGGTCACTAAGGTGCCTTAGGCTGGGACGCCGCATTTTTACCCGTGCAGCGGGGACCCGGCTCTCACATGAGAGCCGGGGCCCTGCTCTTACAGCCCGGACCGTCAGGAGTGCCGATCCGGGCTGCTTAACCCTTTACATACCGCGGGCAATGGCGCCCGCTGCATGTAAAGCGTTGATAGAGGGAGCGGACTCCCTCTGTCTCCCATCGGCACCTCGCAAATGCGATTGCGAGGTGCCGATGTGTTGTGAAGCTTACCTGGCTTCCTATGAAGGCCCCTGTCCTGGCTGAAGTGATTTCCAGCATGCTGAGCCTCTCTGGCGCAGCCTGCTGGTCATTGTTAAAATAGTATTTCTTTTAAAATGAAATGCATTATAGGGATAATGCATTGCATTTTAAAAGCAATCAAAATACTGTCTGTTATAGTCCTCTTGTGGGACTATTAAGTGGTAAAAAAAAAAAACCCCACAGTTATTAAATTAAAAAAAATCCCATAAAAAAATTACACTTTTTTCTCCATTGAAAATACGCTTTTCAATGAAAAAAATTAAAAAAAAAAATCCCCCCTGTATATTTGGTATTGCTGCGTCCGTAACGACACGGACTTCATACATATCACATAAATTATCCCCTACGGTGAATGCTGTAAAAAAAAAAAAAAGACAGAATTGCTAATTTATTCTTAGTTGCCACCGAAAAAACATAAGTCATCAAAAAGCGCCATTTACTCCAAAATGATACCAATGAAAAATACAAGTCGTCCCGCAAAACTCAAGCCCCCACGCAACTCCATAGAAATAAAAATAAAAAAGTTATGGGTGTTGGGAATCGGCAAAGTAAAAACATTTTTTTCTTTTAAAAAAAGGGTTTTTATTGCAAAAATGTAGTAAAACCACAAAAAATGATATGTATTTGGTATCACTGTAATCGTACTGACACAGAGAATAAAGATATTCTGTTATTTATACAGAAAATGAACGCTGTAAAATTTATAACGTAAAAACGCAGCGGCAGTATTGCTGTTTTTCCCATCTCCCTCACAGAAAGAGTTAATAAAAGTTAATCAGGTTATGTGTACCCCCAAAATGGCGCCATTAAAAACTACAACTTGTCCTGCATAAAACAAGCCCTCATAAAGCTACCGGTATATAGAAAAATAGAAAAGTTATAGCTCTTGGAACTCGACGATGAAAAAAGAAAGAAAAATGCTTGGTCAGTAAGGCCCAAACAGGCTTGCCACTAAGGGGTTAAACAAAAGTCTGGGGTGCTGCGCTTTGCATTCTGCATTGTCTGGCAGTCTTTGATGCACACATACTGGTAAGGCAGAGGAGCCCATACTAAATTTTGCTATGTGGTCCTATGAGATTTGTGGATACCCCTGTCCACAGGTTAGGGGATAACTGTTAAAACGATGGGGGTCTGACTGCTGGGACCCACAATGATAATAAAAACAAGGGCCCCATACTCAACAGGGCCCCCAAAATGAAAGGAGCATCTGGTTGAGCACTGGTTCACTCATTCTCTATGAGACTGCAGGAGATATCGGAGTTCAGCACTTGACTATTTCCAGCAGTCCCATAGAAATGAATAGAGCCCATGCTCAACCTGCGGCTCCATGTATTTTGGGATCCCCACATGGTACAGGATCCCCCATTCCTGCGATTAATAGCAGTCCCAGCAGTCAGACCCCAACCGATCTAATACTGAAGATACTGGAACACTGTTTGCATGGTGCTCCAGTACTAACACGGTTGTCTGGCTACTAAACATTTTTTGAAACAGGCACAGTAAATTAATAAAATAAGGCCCCTTTCACATCGTTTTTGCTTTCTGTTCTAGAGTTCCGTCCTCGGGGCTCTAGGATGGAAAGATACTAATCAGGATTATCCCAATGCATTCTGAATGGCGAGAAATCAGGACGTCTTCCGATTAGTATGTGAAAGTTTTTGGGATGTTGACAAAACCGTAGCATGCTGCGGATTGGTTTTACGTCCAAAAATCCGGAAGACATGCCGTAACGCCGGATCCGGAATTAATGCCTATTGAAGTGCATTAATCCGGATCCGGCATTAAGCTAAACGTCGTTTCGGCGCATCGCCAGATCCAACGTTTAGCTTTTGTGAATGGTTACCATGGCATCACGTGATCCATGCGCGTGGGGCGCTCTGACGTCATTGTGGAGCGCCCCAGGAGCCACACGGACTGTAAGTATCTGCTCCCCTGGCTCCCCACTACTTA
The DNA here is from genome assembly GCA_033119425.1 of Bufotes viridis. Classification (NCBI taxonomy): domain Eukaryota; kingdom Metazoa; phylum Chordata; class Amphibia; order Anura; family Bufonidae; genus Bufotes; species Bufotes viridis. The sequence goes on along the minus strand of CM065589.1, from coordinate 506,573,076 downwards.
CTATGGCAACCAGGACTTTAGTAGCGTCCTGGCTGCCATAGTAACACTGAAAGCATTTGAAGACTGATCAGTCTTCAAATGCTTTCAGTTGTCTTGCGTTGTGACGGATCTAGCGGGCATTTCCGGCGACGGAAGTGCACGTCGGATCCACACAACGCAAGTGTGAAAGAGGCCTTCGTCATATGCACCTTACCAGTCCTCTGCTGGTTTCTACTTCCTGGTCCATGCAGGATATGACCGCTAAACCTATCACTGGCTGTGACCCACCTCAGTTAGAGATTGGCTGAACAGTGAGGAAGTAGACACTGGCAGAGAACCTGGAAGCGCTGGAGCGGCAGGAGATCAGTAAGGTGAGTATAGCCTATTCCTTTACACCAGTCTAAGCCTGTTTTAAAAAAAATGCCATTGGCCGGCCAACCCCTTTACTACAACTCCTCCTCTGAATATAAAAGGGATAGACTCAACAGCTGCTGTATTTCTTTTATTTCTTATTGCAGCGTGAACCTACCTCATCAATGACCTTTGCATTGAGCGATCTGTAAGTGAACTTGAATACATTTACTTCCACATTAGTAGGTCTGCACTTATTTATACGGTAGTTAAAGTTCTCCGAGATGTTGTTATGGTACCCGGCTCAGCTGTTGCCTGGAAACAACTCCCGCTGGTATCGCTGCATGACATAATTATTCATTTGTTTACTTAATTGGCATGCACAAACTAGTGCTCCTCAATTTTATCCAGGAGCGCGGCAGTCAGTACATGGCCGGTTTTCAATTAATTTGTTTCAAAAGGTAACTAGAGAGGGGTTATCCCATGGAAAAAAAAAAAACATCTGGAGTAATGCAAACCATATTTGAAATATATCAGTGCAGAAAACATTGCATTACCCTTTTTAGCTTCTTTACTCACCACCCTACAACTCTGGTCTCACTTTCTGTGGGCGGGCAACAGTCCCATGTGACCATCAATCATCTACCAGGAGTGCACTGCAATAAACTCTTTCTAACCCAACCCTCATAAGTGATAAGGATCTGCTCTTTTGCCTTCCTCCCCTGCACAGAAAACAGTCTAGCAGAGGAAATTATTTTTGAGGCCCAACTCTTATATTATTAATAAAGTCCAATACATTTTTAATTAAAAATTACACCCCCATAGAGGCAAGTGATTGGCTCTAAAGTAAGCTGCAAATGTTTTTTTTTTTTATCTCCTGGACCCTTGTGGTCCACTATGGTATCAAAGCCTGGGCACATCAGAGGATCCTCTGGCACTCTGGTGAGCGGTCCGACCCTGTCCCTCACACAAATAAATAATGCTATGTTAGACAATGCCCCTGCCCCAATTTCCTTCTCCATTGTATTGAGAGAGAGAGAAATAGCCATGTGTTTTATGAATCTAGAAGTAGTAATAAATGTATGAAAGACATAAGATATAAGTGAGGAACATGAACATGTGGAGTCACTGTGGGTAGAAATACATGGAGGCAAAAACAATAATAAATTACTAATAGGAGTTTATTATAAACCACCGAATACACCAGAGTCCACAGAAAATCTACTACTAAACGAAATAGACGAGGCCTCAAATCATAATGAGGTCGTTATTATGGGGGACGTCAACTACCCAGATATAGACTGGGAAACTGAAACCTGTACACCTTATAAAGCAGACAGGTTCTTAGCAATAAACAAAGACAATTACCTTTCCTAACTGGTTCAGGAACCGACTAGAGGGACAGCCATACTGGACTTAGTATTAACCAAAAGACCTGATAGAACAACAGATGTGCAGGTTGGGGGACACTTGGGAAATAGCGACCATAAAGTAATAACCTTCCAATTGTCATTCAAAAGAGTGTTTCTTCAATGAGGAACAAAAATACCAAACTTCAAAAAAGCTAAATTTAGCCAACTTAGTGAGGCCATAGGCCTAACTAACTGGGACAAAGTCCTCAAAAATAAAAATACAGCCACAAAATGGGAGATTTTTAAAAGCACTGTAACATCTAATTGTTAGAGGTACATACCTTATAGGAATAAAAGGTTAAGGAACAAGAAAAAAACTATGTGGATAAATAGAAATGTAAAGAAAGCAATAAATGACAAAAAGAGAGCGTTTAATTTAAATACTATAAGGAAAAAAATAGAATATATAAAAAACAAATAAAAGCAGCAAAACTAGAGACGGAGAGATTAATTGCCAAAGAGAGCAAAATTAACCCTAAAATGTTCTTCAATTATGCAAATAGTAAAAAGTATAAATCTGAAGGTGTCAGCCCTCTACAGAGTAATGAGGGGGGAGTTGCAGAGAGCGACGAGGATAAAGCAAAGCTATTAAATATTTTTTTCCCCACTGTATTCACTTAAGAAATAAACTGTCAGATGAAATGCAGAATGTAAAAGTAAATTCCCTATTAAAAGTGTCCTGTCTGACCCAGGAAGAAGTACAGCGGCGTCTTGAAAAGATTAAAATAGACAAATCGCCGGAACCAGATGGCATACACCCCTGTATCCTAAGATAATTAAGTAATGTCATAGCCAGACCCTTATTTCTGACATTTAGGGACTCTACACTGACAGGGAGTGTTCCACAGGATTGGTGCATAGCAAATGTGCCAATATTCAAAAAGGGTCCAAAAACAGAGCCTGGAAACTATAGGCCGGTAAGTTTAACATCTGTCGTGGGGAACTGTTTGAAGGTTTTCTAAGAGATGCTATCTTGGAGTACCTCAATGAAAATAAGCAAATGACGCCATATAAGCATGGCTTCATGAGGGATCGTTCATGTCAAACTAATTTAATTAGTTTCCATGAGGTGGTAAGTTCTAGACTTGACAGCGGCGAATCAATGGATGTCGTATATCTAGACTTCTCCAAAGCATTTGACACTGTACCTCATAAAAGGTTAGTATATAAAATGAGGATGCTCGGACTGGGAGAAAATGTCTGTATGTGGGTAAGTAACTGGCTGAGTGATAGAAAACAGAGGGTGGTTATTAACAGTACACACTCAGATTGGGTCACTGTAACTAGTGGGGTACCTCAGGGGTCAGTATTGGGCCCTATTCTCTTCAGTATATTTATTAATGGAACCAACCAGAGACATCAAAGGTGTCTATTGTAAATCTCATATAAAATAGTTATTGTTACACAGACCCAAAATTACATAAACAATATGACATAAACCCAACTAAAATAATAAAAAATATAAAATCCACCGAATTGGCCACTGAAGAAGGAGTTAGATAAACTCCGAAACGCATCTGGTGTTAATTTAATAAGATTATTTACAGAATCCAGGACCCACTTAAAAGAACCATCGATTTATAAAGAAAACACCTTTTTGCTGGAAAAGGGAGGAAAAGTGTGGGGCGCCCCACGGACATTGCAGGTGTGATCCCATGAAGACTTGGGTAGTTTGAACGCAGCGAGCTGCATCACGTGGAACGCCGATATCGGATAAGCAGCACCACGAGAAATATCGGGATCCAGCTATTATAACTGTGCACAGGCAAATGTCCGTATCCAGCACGGAGATGCGAAGGCAGAGGTGAGCTCAACTGTTACCACAAGGGACGCTACGGTCGGTGAGCAAGTAACCACTAACAGTGAGTACATGCTGTTGACTGCTGTTGGGAATATACCGTTAAGGAGCAATCACTATTAACATGGAGGTGAATGGAAAAAAAAAATTGAGGGCGAATTTAGAAAATTTGCGGACATAATATAACAAATACAAAAAACATACCTCATGCTAATGAACAAATAGTACATTTTAGTGTGCGATAAATATAGACATTATGTTAATAAGAGTGGACTATCTGGATTAAGAAGAAAAGGAATAAAATCACCACGAATGGAATAATTATAAGGGCATATGGTTGTAGTATATATTATAAACCACATCATACTATGTATGTCATAAACATCAACTGATAGCAGTATATACAGTCCTTAATTGGACTTTGATGTGGAGAGAAGAAGTAATATTATAAACACAACCATAAACAGAACTTTTCATTATTTTAGGTTTCATTATTTAAGGGATTATATATATATATATATTATTTTAATTGGGTTTATGTCATATTGTTTATGTAATTTCAGGTACTGTGTAACAATCAATATTTTATATGAGATTTACAATAGACAGGTTTGATGTCTCTGGTTGGTTCCAAATAAAGAGTGCCTGTCTATAACATTATATTATTTATAATTATCTCTTTGACGGGGTGAGTCATACAGACAGAGCACCTTTGTTCAGAGCATGTAAGGTGGTGAGCCGCTGATATATAATTACATATTTATTAATGATCTTGTAGAAGGCTTGCACAGTAAAATATCAATTATTGCAGATGACACTAAACTGTGTAAAGTAATTAACACTGAAGAGGACAGTATACTGCTACAGAGGGATCTGGATAGATTGGAGGCTTGGGCAGAAAAATGGCAGATGAGGTTTAACACTGACAAATGTAAAGTTATGCACATGGGAAGGAATAATGCAAGTCACCCATACATATTAAATGGTAAAACACTCAGTAACACTGACATGGAAAAGGATCTAGGAATTTTAATAAACAGCAAATTAAGCTGCAAAAACCAGTGTCAGGCAGCTGCTGCTAAGGCCAATAAGATAATGGGTTGCATTAAAAGGGGCATAGATGCCAGTGATGAGAACATAGTCCTACCACTTTACAAATCACTAGTCAGACCACACATGGAGTACAGTGTACAGTTCTGGGCTCCTGTGAACAAGGCAGACATAGCAGAGCTGGAGAGGCTTCAGAGGAGGGCAACTAAAGTAATAACTGGAATGGGGGATCTACAGTACCCTGAAAGGTTATCAAAATTAGGGTTATTCCCTTTAGAAAAAAGACGACTGAGGGGAAATCTAATAACTATGTATAAATATATCAGGGGTCAGTACAGAGATCTGTCCCATCATCTATTTATCCCCAGGACTGTGACTGTGACGAGGGGACATCCTCTGCGTCTGGAGGAAAGAAGGTTTCTACACAAACATAGAAGAGGATTCTTCATGGTAAGAGCAGTGGGACTATGGAACTCTCTGCCTGAGGAGGTGGTGATGGTGAATTCACTAAAAGAGTTCAAGAGGGACCTGGATGTATTTCTGGAGTATAATAATATTACAGGTTATAGCTACTAGAGAGGGGTCGTTGATCCAAGGAGTTATTCTGATTGCCTGATTGGAGTCGGGAAGGAATTTTTTTCCTGTTAAGGGGGAAAAATTGGCTTCTTCCTCATAGGTGGATTTTTGCCTTCCTCTGGATCAACTTGTAGGAAACAGGCCGAACTGGATGGACAAATGTCTTTTTTCGGCCTTATATACTATGTTACTATGTAAGGGTGCTTCACCTGCTATGTGTTCACTACTATGCACTGAGAGGAGGAAGGGAGCAGGGAAGCTACTGAACATGTGAGTCCACCACTGATTAAAGGAGAAGGTGGACCACAATTTTAGCTACAGGAGAAAAACAGCAAAGTGTGCTACCAGAGAGAAAAATGTAATACACATATACAGTCATGGCTGAAAGTGTTGGCACCTCTGAAATTTTTCCAGAAAATGAAGTATTTCTCCCACAAAATTATTTCAAGCACATGTTTTGTTGTACACATGTTTTTTTCCTTTGTGTGTATTGGAACAACACAAAAAAAAATGAGAAAACCCCCTCAAAAATGATATACTTTCACGCAAAACTCCAAAAATGGGCCGGATACATTTACTGGCACCTTCAACTCCAGCGCTTTGTTCCCATTCATTTCTGGGTGCTTCTTGAAGTATGTTTGGGGTCATTGTCCTGCTCGAAGACCCATGACCTAGGACGCAAACCCAGCTTTCTGACACTGGGCCCTATATTGCGACCCAAAATCCTTTACTAATCTTCAGATTTCATGATGCCTTGCACACAGTCAAGGCACCCAGTGCCAGAGGCAGCTTAACAACCCCAAAACATCTTTGAACCTCCACCATGTTTGACTGTAGGTACTGTGTTCTTATCTTTGTAGGCCTCATTCCGTTTTCGGGAAAACAGTAGAATGATGTGCTTGACCAAAAAGCTCTATCTTGGTCTCATCTGTCCACAAGACGTTTTCCAGGAATGATTTTGGCTTAGTCACGTACATTTTGGCAAACTGCAGTCTAGCTTTTTTATGTCTCTGTGTCAGCAGTGGGGTCCTCCTGGGTCTCCTGCCATAGTGTTTAATTTCATTCAAATGTTGACGGATAGTTTGCACTGACACCGATGCACCCTGAGCCTGAAGGACAGCTTGAATTTCTTTAGAACTTGACTGGGGCTGCTTATCCACCATCCGGACTACCCTGCGTTGCAACCTTTTATCAATTTTTCTCTTCCGTCCAGGGAGATTATCTACAGTGCCATGGGTTGATTATACTGCTCACCATGGACAAAGGAACATCTAGATCTCTGGAGATGGACTTGTAAACCTTGAGATTGTTCATATTTGTCCACAATTTTGGTTCTCAAGTCCTTACACCATTCTCTTCTCCTATCTCCATGTTTAGTGTGGCACACACAGACACACAATGCATAGATTGAGTCAACTTCTCCCCTTTTTATCTGGTTTCAGTGCCATTATTATATTGCCACACCTGTTACTTGCCATATGTGAGTTTGAACGAGAATCACATGCTTGAAACAAAGTTTACCCACAATTTTGAAAAAAACAATTTTGTCCGGCCCATTTTTGGAGTTTTTTTTGTCTTTTTTTTTCTCTGTTTTTTGTGTTGTTCCAATACATACAAAGGAAATAAATATGTGTATTTGCAATCATTTTCTGGGAGAATTACTTCATTTTCTGGAAAATGTTTGAGATAACAATTGCGGTGGTGGTGGTCTTTTTCCTATGCGCGGTCGTGAATACCCATCTTGTCCCTAGGATGTCCCTTAAAGCTACCCCTGCCTATAGGCAGAGCACCCGCCCCAACCGGGGGCAACCCCACCTCTCCGTGGCTAAACCCTTACTGGATCCTGTACAGTTTATTAAAGCCAGAGGAAATATTATACTTTTATAAAACTTTTTTAAAATAGCTCCAATGAATACTCCATTAATAAAGTCATGGAGATGCAAGGCATTTTGCTATATCTTACATATATTTGCTGTTCATGATTTATTATATAGAACTGTACACAATACATTATGACAAACAATAATATATATCCTTTTTATTTTCAGAAAATGTTAATGGAAACCCTTTTGTTTTTATAGAAACAAAAACAGCGGTGTTGCCAAGAGCAAATCTAATTTGTCTAGAAAAAGGCTCAGCCGGGAGTTAGCGGAAACCTAACGAAGTGGACACTAAGTGAGAATAAATGATGTTCAAAAACACCCATTTTTAGAAATGGCCATTAAAACAGACAATGTTCTTTTTTTTGTTTGTTTCTCTGATCGAGTAGAAAAATCAACACAGATGCGAGCCAGCCCTTAGGAAACAATTCCACATGTACAATCTTTAATCCTCTTGAATTCCGAAAATTACCAGTCACTAGTATCCACAGAAGGAGCGAAACGCACCAGGTAACCATCCTGGTAGGTAAAGCAATGAAGACTTCACAGTCATGTAATAATCTGCATATAATTGTGTACATATACCTGTGGACATAACTGGTTAATGGTGTGACAGATTGCTTCCTTACTGTGGTTATGTTGTTCTCAAAATGCCTTTTGTGAGGACCGTGTTGTAACTTTGTGACTTCCATTATTACGTGTGACAAGTATTACCTTTTGTATTGTGTATGTAAGTGAGGGCTCGCAAGGGCCCAAGGGCGGCGTTCACTTCGTTGGAGCCCAGGCTGCGCTGCCTCTTTTGCTCATATCCCCGCCCCAGCCTCTGCCCGCCCTTCTCTTCCCCTGCGTCCTCCTTCTCTCCCGACGAGATCCCGCGCCTGCGCTCTCCCTCGCTGGGCCGGGGCATGCGCACTGGGATGCCCATTGTGGGCACGGCATCACTGTAGCTACTGCGCATGCGCCGGCCAACGGCAGGAGGCAGACCAGTATACTAATTATTGAGCCCCAGCTACACACATTGGCCAAAAAAATAACTCAACAAGAAAGAATTGTTGGAATCAAATGAACCTTTATCTGTGTGAATGTAGTATGATATCTGTATGTAATGAACGTGATATTTTTCTGACATACGTATGGTAAGTGATTACAATATTACAGCGAAATGATGCGTTTATTGGGGAAAAATGTGAATCTGAAAGTAGGCTCTAGGACCCTGTTGGACTGCCTCTATCATAGCTACAGGATGAGATATGGTTGGGCATGGAGGCATACATATCCTGTATGGTAACCTGCGGCACATTTGCCTACAGATGTTGCAATGGGTCTGTAGATGCCAGCTGATCCCATAAATGCTCGATTGGCAATACATTTGGTGACTAGGCAGGCGAAAAAACTGTTGCAATCTGACAGAGACATTCCTGGGTAACCCTTGCTGCATGTGAGCATTATCCTGTTGAAAATGAGAGGCAACACATGTGGCCACAGGACGTCCTACAAATATCACTGAGCTGTTACTGTCCCTCATATCACGGCTAGGGGTGACTGACTGTGTATTCGATGGCTCTCCAAATCGTCCCACCAGCAGTTGGGGCAGTGTGCTGCTCCACAGCAAAGGCAAGATTGAAGCGCTCACCACAAGGCCATAATACTCAAACTTGACCATCATCTGATCCCAAACAGCACCTGCATTAGTCACTAAAGACAATACGGTTCAAGTCCGTAGCAGTCCAGGTTTCTCCTTCACAACACTGCTGCAAACAAAGGCGACAGAGGTTGGCTGTTGATGGAACATGTAATGGATGCCATGACACCAAATGTCCATCTTCTAAGCACTTGGAAATGGTCTGACCAGAGACAGGGGTGTGTGATGAAGATGCCACCTGTGTCTGGATGGTGGACAACGAAACTGTGGGAGATGCTTGGGCTTGTTGGTGGATCTTCTCTACTGGTGGTCTGTCTGGGCCGCCCAGAGCCTGTTTGCCGTGTGGGCATGCCCTCATGTAACCACTGCTCCCAACACTTCCAGCTAGGTGAGAACAGCCTAGGACAATCCTGCTTCTCTCAGTCCAATCATGCTCTCTCTCTGGGCAAAATGTCTTTGAGTTATGGCTAGGCGATTAATCAAATTAATTCGATTAATTTGCCTTTGAGGCCTCTGATGATTTTTTTTTCTTTTTACAGAATCATCAAATCGATTTGGCCCGCCCCAGCGCGTCACTCGCCTTGCCCAGCACGCCATGTCCCTTTCTGCCACGTCGCTGTCCTACATATGTAATAATCCCTGCACTGCCGTTCTACACGGAGTCACTTGGCTTCAGAAAGGTTCCGTGAGGGGACTGAAATGTCGCTGTGAGATATTTGAGAATAAATACACCTTTTTTCACCATCTACAGAGGAGTAGGAGTAATGGGTGAGGGGGACTATCTTTTAGACCAGGGGTGCACAACCTTTTCTGGTCGGGGGCCACATTGTCAGCCTGAACCAATTCCAAGGGCCGAAAATAAAACTTAAAGGGGAATTATCAACTGACATACTGTATTTTTGGCATATTGAACATACAGTATATATTATAAATGTCTAGTTACAGTTCTAGGACTCCCATCTAATAGGAGAATACATGAAAGATACATGTAAGAAGCCATAAGACATAGACCTACATGTCTTTTACCAGATGTTTAGGGGCTGCACAGAATGGTATCGAGGGCCGCATGTGGCCCCCGGGCCGCAGCTTGTGCACCCCTGTTTGAGACTATGTCCGGAACACGGCTACATATTGGATCAAGAGTGAATTTTTCCAATGGGAAGGGGGTCAGGAAGCATAAAGAAGACCAGAATTTTCAGAAATTGATTGCCGCAATCAGATTTGCAATATCTCTTGTGGTTCAAAAATGATCAACTCAGAAACACAGAACTTTGAAGATTGAACCTGTTTTTGTGTTGATAACTTTTGATCCTTTTTATAGGACAGCGGGGGAAGTATTTTTGCCCTCTTGTGGCAAAACCCAGATCAGACCACACCTGTAATCACTTACTTATCTGTCTAAGACATAACCGCATGTCGTGTTCTGCAGAAATCCGACATTTCTATCTAGTTGCATTATTAATATTTTTTCAATTACTGTATTTTTCATAGGTAAGAAAGGTTATCTTGCAAAAGTATTAGGGCGCATAGAAGGGGGGGGGGCTCCAAAATGAACTTTTTTTTTTAAAATCACTTTCGTGATGTGATCATGGGGGGGGAGGAGGGGGGCGCCAAAATGTAGCTTCGCTTGTGCTGGCAAAAATCCTTGCACCGGCCCTGGGTGTGACTGCAGTTATCCTCGATATGTCTTAGGCCCCTTTCACATTTCGCTTTCCGTCCTACAGTTCCGTCCTCGTCCTCTAGGATGGAAAGATACTGATCAGGATTATCCTAATGCAGTGATGGGCAACGTGCGGCTCTCCAGCTGTTGCTAAACTACAACTCCCACCATGCCCTGCAGTAGGCTGATAGCTATAGACAGGCTTTGCATGCTGGGAGTTGTAGTTCTGCAACAGCTGGAGAGCCGCACGTTGCCCATCACTGTCCTAATGCATTCTGAATGGAGAGAAATCCGCTCAGGATGCATCCAAAAATCCAGAAGATATGCCGTAACGCCGGATCCGGAATTAATGCCCATTGAAAAGCATTAATCCGGATCCGGAATTAAGCTAAACATTGTTTCGGCGCATCGCCGGATCCGAAGTGTAGCTCTGCGCATGCGCAGCAGCAGTTCCGATCGGGGCCCCAGTCTAAGCTGGGGCTCCGATCGGTTACCATGGCAGCCAGGACGCTACTGAAGTCCTGGCTGCCATGGTAAGTACTCCGCAGCAGTGTACTTACCTGCACTGCGGCTGCCGGGCGCTCCTTCATGACGTCACAGGTCCGGGCGGCGCATTTATCTATGCGCTGCGGGGACCTGTGACGTCATAAAGGAGTGCCCGGCAGCCGCAGTGCAGGTAAGTACACTGCTGCGGAGTACTTACCATGGCAGCCAGGACTTTAGTCTTCAAATGCTTTCAGTTGTCTTGCGTTGTGGCGGATCCGGCGGGCATTTCCTGCGACGGAAGTGCACGCCGGATTCTCACAACGCAAGTGTGAAAGAGGCCTTACTTTGTTTCCAGTAATCCACATGGTTACAGGAAGCTGAGATATGGGGAGCTGTTGTTAGGGCCCCCCCTCGCCCACTAGCTTTACCTGTCCACCTACGTTTCAGCCACACAGAGGAAACACTGTGCTGGACACCAGTGTAGGAGCAGGATCTGATATTCCTCACCCATGTAAACCTGTCATGGATATTGGGGTTAGGAGAAACCAGCACTATGGACATGCAGCAAGCCTACATTCCAATACTATCACAAAGTCTTCATCCATGCCGCTTCTATTAGGCTCACTGTCTCTAGAATTAGAATAGGTTAAAGAGAGAATATTTTGAGATAAAGCTCAGTTGAAATGTTCATAGCCTTCCAGAAATCTGATGTGAAGGCCTTGGTCTATTAAAAGGCTGCTCATCCAAATCATAATCAGCTTTTAAGTTTGACTCAAATCCTCTTTCAGCACAATCCACAGGCACAACCTAAGCTGCAACCAAGACGTGATTAAAAGAAAGGAACGGCCCTCCGCAGGTATAGTGTGAGACTATGCGTTCCGCAAAAATATGGATGATGTCCGTGTGACTAGTGTTGGGCGCGAACATTCGACTCGCGAATATCTATCGTGAATATCGGCACTTTGAGAATTCGCGAATATTTAGAATATAGTGCTATATATTCGTATTCGAGAATATTCTTAAATTTTTTCCTCTGAACCCATGATCCCTCCCTGCGTCGTGCTTGTGGCCCAATGAGAAGGCTGCAATGTCTTTGTCTGAGCTTAGCAACATCCCTAGCAACCAATAGGAAAGTTGCCTATCCCTTACTGTAATTACAGTTCTGAGAGAGACAGCAGTGTCATTGCTGTGCTCTGTGCTTTGCTGTGTCATTACAGTAGATACAGTAGTTATATATATATATATATATATATATATTACAGATAGTTAGGGGGAGATAGTCAGTGTAGGTTAGGTAGTGATATAGTGTAGCTGATAGGTTCCAGTGCAGGGTGTTAGGTAGGGTGATAGGTTCTGCTGTCCATACATACATACATAGTGCTGTGATGTCACAAGTTCACAACAATACTTAGTGCACCAATCACTAATATGTAGTCAGACCTGCTAAAATGTGAAGTTGCACGTATTGCACAAAAATATGCGCATCATTGATTGCCGATTTGCACAATTGTGAATATATCAGAGCACTCTATCTGCATATAAAGCTATTGTAATGTTCTGCCGTGCCAACCATTTTCTCCAGTCTCAGGAAACTTCTAGCAGCTTGAAAAATGTACCCATAGTGACCCACGCCTGTATTGCGCGTGCAATACGCGAATATTACATTGCCAATTTCCGCAATTAATAAAATAATATATGACGAATATTTGCCTAAATATTCGCAAAATATTGCGAATTCGAATATAGCCCCTGCCGCTCATCACTACGTGTGACATCCCTGTTGCATCCATTTTATTTGCAGATTCGTTGTAAAAATGTCCTATCGGTGGTTGCAAAACGGACAAGAAAAGGACATGTTGTATCTGTTTTGCGGGGCTACGCAATGGACATGCAGATGCGGACATTCATTTTTGCGGACCCGTTTAAATGAATGGGTCCACATCCTATCTGCAAAAAATGCAGATTGGATGCGGACCAAAAATACGGTCCTGTGTATGCGCTCCGTTCTCGTGTAATCTGTACAGCAGGTACTTGCTTTGGGTTGTGACCCTGCCTAGCACTGTCAGCAGTTTCATAGGGTCAAAAAGGAGTCTGCCACCAGAAAGCCCTTTAAGCGACACTTTTTGTTAGAAAATTAACACTGCATGTTGAATGGCATCTCAAGTCTTTGGGGTTAATTTACAGGGGTTGTCCCACGAAAAATATTCCACACTTTTCAAACCAGCACCTGGATCTGAATAATTTTGTAATTGTATATGTAAGCATAGCCACCTACTGTTTGCCCTTTTTCTAATTTCTCTGTCTGGCTCACTGAGGTTGACATACATGTTCAGTTCTGTCCTTCAACTGCCACCAGCTGAAGCAGAAAGGACATGCCCCCTGAGAAAGGATATGCCCCCTGAGCTGCCAACTTGAAATAAATCTAGAAGAGCAATTGCAGCAATGCATGTGGAGATCTCTGGACCCAAAGAAACTGTTATGTACTACTGTATATGAGGCCTGATTTTTATTTTTTACATTATTCATGGGATAACCCGTTTAAGTTGTTTGCTACATGATAAATGCATCACTGATTCCTCCAGGCTCTAAAGTGGTTTGGATTTGCTTCCCCACATGAAGCTTCTCTGACAGTAAATGACTATATATATATATATATATATATATACACACACACACACACAGTAATACAGTGCATATATATAATGTATATCAAGCTTTAAATTCTTGTTTGGGAAATCATCTGTGGGCTAAACATCCTGGGCTCCGGAGTAACACAACTTACCCTTAGGCCTCATGCACACGGCCGTGCGCGGACCGTGGTATCCGGGCCTGGAATCCGGCCTGAGGACAGCTGGGAAATGTGTGCAGGCTACCTCATCTTAAAAAGAATAAGTAATTTGACCCCTTAGTAACCAGCCTGTTTTGGGCCTTACTGACCAAGCTTTTTTTTTACCTTTTTTCATCGTCACGTTCCAAGAGCTATAATGTAAAATGCATTGAGTCCTCTCAATGCATTTTACTGCCAGTTTGCAGAAGCACATCTTAGGGTACTTTCACACTTGCGGCATGGCTATCTGGCAGGCTGTTCCAGCGGGTGAACAGCCCACCGGATCCGCCATGCCGCAAGTACCGTGTGCTGCTCCGTCCCCATTGACTATAATGGGAGCTACAGCGCAGCACGGCAGTGCACGGCCAGAGATCGCCGGACTAAAAGTACTGCAGGTCCGACTTTTCAGTCCGGCGAAAACTGCCGTGCAGCACACGGGTACTTGCGGCATGGCGGGTGTGAAAGTACCCTTACAATGTGAAGACTATACTGTGAGGCTTTGTATAATTTGGGGGTGTTTCAGAGCTGACAGATTCCATTTGAAGAAGTACTGCAGTTTTTTCTTATTTTACATTACTCACCAGTATTCTAGCAGTGTAATTTGTTATACCATCAGCTGCATCTACAGTCGTGGCCAAAAGTTTTGAGAATGACACAAATATTAGTTTTTACAAAGTCTGCTGCTAAACTGCTTTTAGATCTCTGTTTCAGTTGTTTCTGTGATGTAGTGAAATATAATTACACGAACTTCATACGTTTCAAAGGCTTTTATCGAAAACTACTTGACATTTATGCAAAGAGTCAGTATTTGTAGTGTTGGCCCTTCTTTTTCAGGACCTCTGCAATTCGACTGGGCATGCTCTTAATGGACTTCTGGGCCAATTCCTGACTGATAGCAACCCATTCTTTCACAATCACTTCTTGGAGTTTGTCAGAATTAGTGGTTTTTTGTTTGTCCACCTGCCTCTTGAGGATTGACCACAAGTTCTCAATGGGATTAAGATCTGGGGAGTTTCCAGGCCATGGACCCAAAATGTCAACGTTTTGGTCCCCGAGCCACTTAGTTATCTCTTTTGCCTTATGGCACGGTGCTCCATCGTGCTGGAAAATGCATTTTTCTTCACCAAACTGTTGTTGGATTGTTGGAAGAAGTTGCTGTTGGAGGGTGTTTTGGTACCATTCTTTATTCATGGCTGTGTTTTTGGCAAAATTGTGAGTGAGCCCACTCCCTTGGATGAGAAGCAACCCCACACATGAATGGTCTCAGGATGCTTTACTGTTGGCATGACACAGGACTGATGGTAGCGCTCACCTTTTCTTCTCCGGACAAGCTTTTTACTGATGATCCAAACAATTAGAAAGAGGCTTCATCGGAGAATATGACTTTAACCCAGTCCTCAGCAGTCCATTCACCATACTTTCTGCAGAAGATCAATCTGTCCCTGATTGTTTTTTTGGAGAGAAGTGGCTTCTTTGCTGCCCTTCTTGACACCAGGCCATCTTCCAAAAGTCTTCTCACACCTGCCTGCTGCCCTTCCTGAGCAAGCTCTGCACTGGTGGCACTCCGATCCCGCAGCTGAATCCTCTTTAGAAGACGATCCTGGCGCTTGCTGGACTTTCTTGGACGCCCTGAAGCCTTCTAAACAAGAATTGAACCTCTTTCCTTGAAGTTCTTGATGATCCTATAAATTGTTGATTGAGGTGCAATCTTAGTAGCCACAATATCCTTGCCTGTGAAGCCATTTTTATGCAACGCAATGATGGCTGCACGCGTTTCTTTGCAGGTCACCATGGTTAACAATGGAAGAACAATGATTTCAAGCATCACCCTCCTTTTAACATGTCATTTTAACCCAATCAGCCTGACATAATGATCTCCAGCCTTATGCGTGTCAACATTCTCACCTGAGTTAACAAGACGATTACTGAAATGATCTCAGCAGGTCCTTTAATGACAGCAATGAAATGCAGTGGGAAGGTTTTTTTGGGATTAAGTTAAAATTTTCATGGCAAAGAAGGACTATGCAATTCATCTGATCACTCTTCATAACATTCTGGAGTATATGCAAATTGCTATTATAAAAACTTAAGCAGCAACTTTTCCAATTTCCAATATTTATGTAATTCTCAAAACTTTTGGCCACGACTGTATACATTTTGAACCTTTTCGTATGGAAGTCTGGTCATGTGACCTTTTTTTCCTGTGGCAGACTTCTTGTCAACTACAGGATGAAATCACAACCCTCCTCTAAACTCTAAGGCCCCTTTATTCCCTCCCTGTTCTTATATATACCTGTATTCTGCTGAAGATAAAATTATACCACCTTAGTAAAGGACCAGGAATGCAGATATATTGTAGGTTAGTGCAAATTATTTGCAGTTATATAAACCTTCTGACTCATACCACCTGTACTATCTGTGGGTGCTGACTCTGCAGTCTACTTCTATGCGATGTAGCCTCACATTGGTCTCCCGACATGCAACATGTAAGAGCTGACAGGGGAGAGAGAGATGACATGGCAGACAGGCTGAAACTGTATCACCTAGGAAAACATGGAGAACCTGCAGTGTGACGGGACAGCAGCTTTGTCACTAATCTGCCATGGCTGCCCTCAGAGGACTCAAAGAAGTGCAGTGTGGTCTCTGCAAAGCCAGGCATGATGGGGAATGTAGGATTCATTAGGAAAACTATATCTGGAGGGAGAAAGAATCAAGATGGCTGATAACCCACAAATTACACATCAAATAAAATGGGCATACACAAGGCAAAAACAAGAGCCTCTATCTTATTTAATAATGGCATATCCTGCATTATATAGGCAAGGAAAAATAAATCCCG
The DNA here is from genome assembly GCA_033119425.1 of Bufotes viridis. Lineage (NCBI taxonomy): Eukaryota > Metazoa > Chordata > Amphibia > Anura > Bufonidae > Bufotes > Bufotes viridis. The sequence continues at coordinate 506,556,576 of CM065589.1, read as the reverse complement.
GAGTGCTTCTTTAAGGATAGAAGATTACACTGACAAAGCAGCTGAGAAGTGTGCAGTGAGGTGCTGGTAGTAGCGGAGATGCCAAGGTAGGATTATAGGAGCTCAGCATGGAAACACTAAGGTCCCCTTTGCATGATGTAGGTGCCAGCACAGCTAGGAGCCATGATCATGGTGGCAAGTGAAGAAAGAAATTGTCCTAGACTTAAAATTGTGCAAGACTTCCTCCAATTGGATTGGGGAATCAGTGAAAATTCAGGTCTTGTTAAATAATCTCTGATGTCAGGCAGCACAATCTACGAAAAGTGTATAAATGGTACGCCTTACCTAATACGCTGGTTCAAATAACAATTAGCTGTGATCTGGGAACTGGATGATCGCTAGTGTTGAGCGCAAATATTCGAATAGCGAATTATAATCGCAAATATCGCAACTTTGAGAATTCACGAATACTTAGAGTATAGTGCTATATATTCGTAATTTCGAATATTCCTCATTTTTTTCCATCTGAACACATGATCCCTGGCTGCTTCTTGCTTGTGGGCCAAAGAGAAGTCAGCAATGTCAAGTTCAGACCTGCTAAAATGTGAAGTTGCACGTAGTGCAGAAAAAGTATTCTCATTTTCTCAATCGTGAATATATTGGAGCACTCTATCTGCATATAAAGCTATTGTAGTGTTCTGCCGTGCCAACCATTTTCTCCAGAAAAATGTAGCCAAAGTGACCCACGCCTGTATTTATATTATGCGATTTTTACATTGCTGATTTTTCACAATCAAGAGAATAATCTTGAATACGAATATTCGTGAATATATGACGAATATTCTACCGCATATTTGTGAAATATCGCGATTTCGAATATTGCCCCTGCCGCTCATCACTAATGATCGCCCACTGATCCAGACTTTTATGATATACCCAGTTATTTCTTTATTATGTACTTCTCCTAATCCAAAATAATACACATTTTTTAACTTGTTTTAATTTCAACTTAAAACACCATATATGGCAATCCTCAAGGAAAAACATACTGCAATGTCAATATGTAATGAACATACCATATACAATGGACATGCTAAATGATCACAGCATAGCAGAACCTTCTGTGAACTGTCATACAGTGATCCAAAATGTAAAAGAAATATGACTAAAAAGAGATATATGATCGTTATGGCCAAAAGGGTTGTGATTAATTGTCATCAGCAGATTGGGAATGGTTGAGCACAGCAATCAATCAAAATTCCTAAGAGCAAAGAACACTCTAGAGACTCATTACAATAATTACTTTTCCATGTGAACAAAACATAAGAGTACCATTAAAATCCCCTGTGCTTCATAGGCATAAAAACATTTTAGAACTGTCCTCAGACACTCGTACACTAATAATTCATGGACAACATAGGTTTTTATTGTGATTAAATGGAACCTGTCACAACAAAATGCAATATCATCTTTTGTAAAACTTGCAATTTATATATTTAAATGTCTGCTTTTTCTCATTTCATTGCTCATGGGGGTTGTGTTATCACTGACTGACCGCTACAGCTATCTATGTATACACACTTACACAGAGAATGCTATCAATCACTGATAACACCTCCCCATGTACAACTATCAGTGACTGTCAGCTATCTATGTATACACACTTACAAAGAGAATTCTATCAATCACTGATAACATCTTCCCTGTGTACAGCTATCAGTGACTGACAGCTATCTCTGTATACACACTTACACAGAGAATGCTATCAATCACTGATAACACCTCTTCTGTGTACAGCTATCAGTGACTGACAGCTATCTATGTATACACACTTACACAGAGAATTCTATCAATCACTGATAACATCTCCCCTGTGTACAGCTATCAGTGACTGACAGCTATCTCTGTATACACACTTACACAGAGAATGCTATCAATCACAGATAACACCTCCTCTGTGTACAGCTATCAGTGACTGACAGCTATCTATGTATACACACTTACACAGAGAATACTATCAATCACTGATAACACCTCTCCTGTGTACAGCTATCAGTGACTGACAGCTATCTCTGTATACACACTTACACAGAGAATGCTATCAATCACTGATAACATCTCCCCTGTGCACAGCTATCAGTGACTGACAGCTATCTATGTATACACACTTACACAGAGAATGCTATCAATCACTGATAACACCTACGCCTGTGTACAGCTATCAGTGTCTGACAGCTATCTCTGTATACACACTTACACAGAGAATACTATCAATCACTGATAACACCTCTCCTGTGTACAGCTATCAGTGACTGACAGCTATCTCTGTATACACACTTACACAGAGAATGCTATCAATCACTGATAACACCTCTCCTGTGTACAGCTATCAGTGACTGACAGCTATCTCTGTATACACACTTACACAGAGAATGCTATCAATCACTGATAACACCTCTCCATGTACAACTATCAGTGACTGACAGCTATCTATGTATACACACTTACAAAGAGAATTCTATCAATCACTGATATCACCTCTCCTGTGTACAGCTATCAGTGACTGACAGCTATCTATGTATACACACTTACACAGAGAATACTATCAATCACTGATAACACCTACGCCTGTGTACAGCTATCAGTGACTGACAGCTATCTATGTATATACACTTACACAGAGAATGCTATCAATCACTGATAACACCTCTCCTGTGTACAGCTATCAGTGACTGACAGCTATCTCTGTATACACACTTACACAGAAAATGCTATCAATCACTGATAACATCTCCCCTGTGTACAACTATCAGCGACTGACAGCTATCTATGTATACACACTTACACAGAGAATACTATCAATCACTGATAACACCCACCCTTGTATAACTATCAATGACTGACAGCTATCTATGTATACACACTTACACAGAGAATACTATCAATCACTGATAACACCCACCCTTGTATAACTATCAATGACTGACAGCTATCTCTGTATATACACTTACACAGAGAATACTATCAATCACTGATAACACCTCTCCTGTGTACAGCTATCAGTTACTGACAGCTATCTCTGTATACACACTTACACAGAGAATACTATCAATCACTGATAACACCTCTCCTGTATAAAGCTATCAGTGACTGACAGCTATCTCTGTATACACACTTACACAGAGAATACTATCAATCACTGATAACACCTCTCCTGTGTACAGCTATCAGTTACTGACAGCTATCTATGTATACACACTTACACAGAGAATACTATCAATCACTGATAACACCTCCCCTGTGTACAACTATCAGTGACTGACAGCTATCTCTGTATACACACTTACACAGAGCATGCTATCAATCATTGATAACACCTCTCCTGTGTACAGCTATCACTGTATCTGTAATAAAATGTGATCCAAAAGTCACACACACTCCAAAATGGTATAACAACAGATTGCCTCGCAAAAAATGAGATCCCACACAACTCAGTAGACATAACTATAAAAAAGTTATGGGGGTCAATATGGTGATGTAAAAAATTTTATTCAACGGTTTACATTTATTTCTACACTATTTAGACATAAAAGCCTATACATATGGGGTATCATTGTAATCATTCTGACCCAGAGAATAAAGGGCATAGGTAAATTCTGCTGCAAACGGAACGCCATGTGTTAAAAACCTGTGAAACTGCGTTTTTTTCCAATTCCACCCCATTTGGAAATTTTTCCAGGCTTCCCACTACATTTTATGCCATATTAAATGGTGCACTAGAAAGTACAACTTCTCCCGCAAAAAATAAGCCCTCATACAGCTATGTGAACGGAAATATAAAAAAGTTATGGCTCAAGAAAGATAGGGAAGAGAAATGAAAACGCAAAAACGAAAAAACCTTTGGTATCCGAAGGGTTAAGGCTAGTTTCACACTAGCACTTAGGATCCGGCATTTTGTGCTGCAGTGTGGTAGTTGGTTCTCAGGGCCGTCTTTAATACGGAGCAAAAGGGGCAGCTGCCCCGGGCTCAGTTGCTCCTGGGGGGCCCAAGGCAGCTGCCTCTTGAGCCCCGCTGGTCACTGCCCACAAATTCAATGACATCGCCGTAACATATCTTGTCTCCGCTCCGCCGGCTCCGTGTCCCGATCCTATCCTTCACTATGCGAGCGGCATGGTTCGCATAGTGAAGGATTTACTCGCTTGCTCCTCCTGCCGACCTCCCCTGCCTTTTGCATATGCCGCGCTCCGTGACGTCACATGGAGGCACTGCAACGCTAGGGTGAGCCGAGCTTACTACTTTACGAGGTGTGGAATTTTTTTTTGTGTGTGTGTGTGTGTGTTGTGGTGGAGGGTGTGATTGCATGCTGGGGTGTGGGAAGGTGGGATCCAGGGGGCCCAAGTAAATTCTTGCCCAGGGTCCAATCAATATTAAAGACGGCCCTGTTGGTTCTGCTCGGACGGTATTTTGTGGTGCGCTGTGGTATTTGGTTCTGCTGGGGCGGTACTTTGTGCTGCAGAAGTTACTGCTGACCCCGCCTACTTCTATCGGCCCTGCCTACTTCTGTTCCCTTCCTTCTGTCAGTTTGGACCCGCCTACAACATGGGGCCACTCTTAAGCGTTCCCAGTCTGCCCATAGTACATGTGGGATACAGCAGCGCTGACTGGGGCAGCCATTTTTCCTTCACCCTCACACCTGCTTCTTCCAGCCTCCACAGACCTGCCCTCAGACACGCACAGACTACTATAGACCTAGGCAGGTCAGACGCTGCGGTGGGGAATAATATGCGGGGGGGTGTGACGCCTACCGGGCTTCCTACGACTATATTGGCAGATAGAAAACCCAAGCATTTTCATCATTTCCCTTATTTCTATGTATAGTGTGCAGAGGATGGAGAAGACAGAGCATCCTACCTGATCCCAGCAGGGGCTGCACTACCCGGTACGGCCACAGAGGGTGCTCTGGTCTCTTCTTCGCACTAGGTGGACAGTAGGTAGGTGCTGAAACCTTCAAAAGAGCCAGAGTCAGTATCGCACAGGAACCGCAGCGTACACACAATGACGTGCAGACAGCGGGCATACAGGTGACACCCACAGACAGTGCCAGTCCGAACCCACCCAGACCCACAGCAGCCATTCATACCACAGCCATGTATCACGTTCAGTGCACAGCTGGCATGGAGCTGGAGCCCGGCAGCCATACCACCTCAGGCCAGGCACTCACCGCTCTCCCGTGTAGAAGCAGCCTCACATCCACACACGGCGGCTATGTGCTCATCACCAGGCCCCGGAGCGAGGATACATCACACCCACAGCCAGTGCCTGACAGCCCGCCCCCTGCGCCTGATTGGAGGAGGCGGCTGTCTGTCACAGCCCTGTTAACTCCTTCCTGACTGCTGTGTCACTCACACTGTCTGTGGACAGGAGAGGCTCTCTGTGGTGGCATAGCCTCAGTAATGGAGACTCCAGTGGTGTGGATAATATATGGAACACAGCATTGTGTGCTTTTACATCTGTATAGCAGGATGTGACCCCTCATCTGTCCAAAAACGTATAGCCCCCTCAGAAGGCAAACACCTAAACGTGTGCCAGAGACCGACACGACGTGTGCCGCGGTATACAAATGCACAGCTGCCTGCCAAGTAAGGTAGACTGACAGGCTGTGGCGCCCCCTCAGGTCTGGATGAATATAGATAGACCTTTGTAGGTTAACCCCTTCAGTACTGAGCCATGTTCCTGACCAGGCCAAATTTCGGAAATCAGACATGTCACTTTATGTGGTGATAACTTTGGAACGCTTTTACTTATCCAGGCCATTGTTTTCTCGTCACATATTGTACTTCATGTTAGGGGTAAATTTCAGTCGATATACATCACCTTTATTTATAAAAACATCCTACATTTTCTGAACATTTGGAAAAAGTCACAATTTTCAAAATTTGAATTTCTCTGCCTTTAAGGCAGAAAGTGATGCCTCATTAAATACTTATCACTTAACATTCCCCGTGTGTCTACTTTATGGTGGCATCATTTCGTAAATGACATTTTATTTTTTAGGACGTTAGAAGGCTTAGAAGCAATTCTTAAAAATTTTAAGAATATTTCCAAAACCCACTTTTTAACCCCTTAAGGACCCATGAACTAGCTGTACGTCATAGGTTTAGTCCCTAAACATGGCGCCCGCTCACTGCCGGCGCCATAGCCGCGGGTGGCCGCCTGCTTTTTGAAGCACACACCTGCGGCTAATGTCCATGACGGGCAGTAATGCCGATCGTGGACATTTAACCCCTCAGATCCCATGGTCAATCCTGACCACGGCATCTGCGCGCGCAGAAAACTGGAAGTTTCACTTTCGGTTTTGCTCCGGCTCCCCGTGTGGCGATCGGAGGAGCCGGAGCATGTATGCAGCAGCCTGTGTCTTTGTGAATGACACAAGGCTGCTGCATAGTATTTCCTATGGAGCTCTAGCCTGTAATAGAACTCCATAGGAAATAAGCAATTTGCACATATACTCCAGTTCTAGTGCATTGGAGAATATGAGAATAGCAATCAGATGATTGATTGTTATAGTTCTACAGAAAAGTGTAAAAAACAAAAAAACATAAAAGTTCAAATCACCCCTCTTTTCCCAAAATAAAAGAACAAAAAAAATGAAAAAAATACACATCATGAGTGTCGCAATGTGTGAAAACGCCCATAGTATAAATATATAAAAATATATTCCCCATATGGCAAACAGAAAAATGGAAAAAAGCGTCCAAATGGCCAATTCGCTATTTTTGGACGCTCCATTTCCTCTCAAAAAATTCAATAAAACGTGATCAAAAAGTCATACACACCCCAGACCGGTATCAATGAAAAGTTCAGATCGCCCCGCAAACAATGAGCCCCCATACAGCTCCGAACACATAATTACTAGAAGGTTATAGGGGTCAAAATATGGCGACAAAAAGATAAAACTGATTTTTTTGGCACTTTAGATTTTTTTTTTCACTATCAAAGACCAAGAAAACCTATACATATAGGGTATCACCGGATTCGTACTGACCTGTAGAATAAAACTAACTGGTCAGTTTTATCTCACATCGAATTTCGGAATTTAAAAACCTGTAAAACCGTAGTGGAATTGCTTTTTTTTTTTTGCAATTTTAATCCATTTGGAATATTTTTCCTGCTTCCCACTACATTATATGCAATATTAAATGGTGGCGTTGGAAAGTACAGCTTGTCCCGCAAAAAACAAGCCCTCATATGGCCATGTGAACCGACAAATAAAAAAGTTTTGGCTCTGGGAAGACGGGGAGCACAAAACGAAAACGCAAAAATTAAAAATCCCAGGGTCCTTAAAGGCAGGGGTGGCCAACCTGCAGCTCGTCAGCTGTTGTAAAACTACTACTCCCAGCATGTCTGCAGCTATCAGCCTACAGAAGGGCATGGTGAGAATTGTAGTTTTCCAACAGCTGGAGAGCAGCAGGTAGGCCAGCCCTGGTCTAAGGCATCGGTTAAGCGTATATGTTTTTTGTATACATTAACCCCTTAAGGACACAGGGTTTTTTCATTTTTGCGTTTTCGTTTTGCGCTCTATGCCTTCCAAGAGCCATAACTTTTTTATTTTTCCGTTCACATGGCCATATGAGGGCTTATTTTTCGCCTGACAAGTTGTACTTTCCAACGCCATCATTTAATAATGCATACGGTGTAGTGGGAAGCGGGAAAAAAATTCCAAATGGGGTGAAATTGCAAGAAAAAAGCAATTTCACCACAGTTTTACGGGTTTCTAAATTACGACGTTTGATTTGCAATAAAACTGACCAATTAGTTTTATTCTACAGGTCAGTACGAATCCGGCGATACCCAATATGTATAGCTTTTCTTGCGTTTTGATAGTGAAAAAAAATTCAAAAGTGGGAAAAAATATTTTTTTTTTGTCGCCATGTTTTGACCGCTATAACGTATTTGTAAATAAGTGTATGGCGTTGTATGGGGGCTTATTTTTTGCGGGGCGATCTTAACTTTTAGTTGATACCATTATGGGGTGTGTAGGACTTTTTGATTGCTTTTTATTTGATTTTTTTTGAGGAAATGAAGCGTCCAAAAATGGCAAATCGGCCATTTGGGCGCTTTTTTCCGTTTTTCTGTTTACCGTATGGGAAATATATTTTTATATTTTTATACTATGGGCGTTTTCACACATTGCGACACCCATGATGTGTATTTTTTTTATTTTTTTTATTATTTTATTTTAATTTTGGGGAAAGGGGGGTGATTTAAAAAATTTTTTTTATTTTTTTTTTTTTTTTTTACACTTTTATATACGTCCCATAGGGACCTATATAAATCAGTTACCTGATTGCTTCTATCATAAACTCCAATACACTTGTATTGGAGTTTATGAGCATTTTACTCCTATGAAGCCCTATTGCTAACAAGGGCTCCATAGGAAATAGTAAGTGATAGCCTTAAGCTGAATGAAAGGCTTAAGGCTATCCCTTACAGCGCTCCGATTCTCCCGATCACCACTAGGGGGAGCCGGAGCGCTGCCGAAAGTTTTACTTTCGGTTTATCGCATGCAGATGCCGTGATCAGGATTGATCACGGCATCTGCGAGGTTAAATGATCGCGATCGGCAGCGCTGCCGACCGCGATCATCAGCTGTGAGGTCAGCTACAGGAATCAGCCGGACCCCCGCAGCGATGGTGCCCGCAGCAAGCAGGAGCGGGCGCCATCTTCAGGGACTGGACACATGACGTACCCATACGTCATGTGTCCTTAAGGAGTTAAAAGGGTGGGGAAAACATGATGTGAAACCAGCCTTATTCAAGTAGGCTGCACTTAAAGGGTTGTGCCAGGTTCTGAACTTACCCAGTTCCCAGAATGCAGATCCCACACCTAGAGAGCTCTTACTATATGGAACACCTAAAGGGTTAACAACGTTTGTAAAATCATTTTTAAATAAGTTGAGGGGTGTAGTTTCTAAGTTGGGGTCATTTATGGGTGGTTTCTACTACACAAGCCCCACAAAGTGACTTCAGAACTGAACTGGTCCTTAACCCTTGACATCTGTCACCATAGAGTTTCATTGTAAAAAAAAAAGTACAATGGTAGAAAAAAAAACATATACATTTTCTACTGGACGTGAAGAGACCCTGATCCTTGTAACGCAGACGCTGTGCTTATTCTTTCAGAGATAGATTTCAGGCTTGGCGTTATTTTGACCTGTTTGTAGTTTTCATAAAAGCAAGACTTGATGATGAAGAACCCCCAACAGATGGGGTATGGTATCGAAAAATGGTTTTAATGTAATTCTTTTATTTAATGATGTGGACTACACTATTTCTCAGCTTTGCATGTGTTGGCCTTTTCTGTCCACAAGATGTCAGCATTTAGCTGAGAACAAGAACTTGGCCAAAGTTTGTGGGCTCCTCTTCAACTTTGTGGAGTGTCTTTTAAGGCTACTTTCACACTAGCGTTTTTAGCGGATCTGTCATGGATCTGCAAAAACGTTTCCCATACATATTAATACAACCGCATGCATTCATCATGAACGGATCCGGTTGTATTATGTCTTCTATAGCCAAGTCTTGAACACCATTGAAAGTCACTAAGGGACAGATCTGTTTTCTATTATGCCAGAAAAACGGATCCATCCCCATTGACTTACATTGTGTGTCAGGACGGATCCGTCTCGCGCCACACCACATGCCGGACAGAATAACACTGCAGGTAGCGTTATGGTGTTCGCCTCCAGAGCGGAATAGTGACTGAACGGAGGCAAACTGATGCATTCTGAGCGGATCCTTTTCCATTCAGAATCCATTAGGGCAAAACTGATCCGTTTTGGACCGCCTGTGAGAGCCCCTGAACGGATCTGAGAAACCGAAAGCCAAAACGCTAGTGTGAAAGTAGCCTAAGCCAAAAAAATAAAAAAGTGGTCCAGATTTGCTAATCTTGTAGATGGTGTAAGTTTAGGCTGGTTGTCTAGACCTGCACTGAATGTATCACAGAGGGTGGATGATAAATCAGGAACAGGGAGAGACACTTTTGGCTAACTCATTACCACATATTGGTAGGCTTACTATGAATCACAATTTTACATCAGAATTTTGGTGCCAGTTGTGCAAAACATTGCATCTTAGGCCCAGCCCTTTCCAATGAAGTCCTGCCCCTCTCTGCTAAGCCCCAGCCCTCGAAAAAAAGTCTAGAAACCCTAGCTGTGCCAAATTGCGTCAAAATTGTTCCAATTTGCGCCACTTTTTAGACAGATTTTAAGTGCAGACACATTAGTAAATCTGGGCAAATGTGTCACGTGACAGTTGTCAAAAAGTATTTATTTGTCTAGTTATTTAGCTGGTGAAGACCAATGCAGTCAGTAATATGAGGTATCCAGACTGAATTATAGTTTATTAGGCCGCTGTTTAGAATAGAGTAGAATAGATGTACTTTATGGCACATTAAACACTCTGCATTTCTTTGTACATATATCTGGGAGAGAGAGCACTGGGTCGCACATCCACAATGCTATGCTTTGATCTATTGCTTCTCAGCATTCTATTAATGTGTACAGCCCCCTATACTGCATGCTGTACCAGAGGCATTAGTGTACATTTTGATCAAAAGGCATAAGCCCACTCACCACGCCAAGGTCGCCTCTTTGAGTGGGACCTACTCTGACTAAGGGGCGCAGCTCAATGCGGTGACAAAGCGGCACTGCCCTGGTAGGCGGCGGGACCCAGGAGTCAAGCGCCAACCCTGCTGTGGATGTGCAAACCAGTGCTCTCTCTCCCAGATATTTCTATTTAGTCTTTTTTTTTTCATTACTGGTGTCAGCACTCCTCCCATTCTGCACAGGTGGTTTTAATTCTGCAGAGGTCTGCATAAAAGTTGTGATTGACCCGCAGTTCCTGATAGTAATGAACATGTTGTCTTAGACAACTGTTCACATGGTGCAGTACTGCGTGGTGGCCTTTGTTTTGTGGTGCTGCGCTGGTGGGATGGTGGGACCCAGCGCCATCGGTGGCATTGTCGGACAGCAGGGTCGCTGTTTGACTCCTGGGTCCTGCCGCCTACCAGGGCAGTGCCGCTTTGTCACCGCATGGTGCTGCGCCCCTTAGTCAGAGTAGGTCCCATTCAAAGAGGCAACCTTGGCATGGTGAGTGGGCTTATGCCTTTTGATCAAAATGTACACTAATGCCTCTGGTACGGCATGCACTTTAGGGGGCTGTACACATTAATAGAATGCTGAGAAGCAATAGATCAAAGCATAGCATTGTGGATGTGAGACCCAGTGCTCTCTCTCCTGGATATTTCTTTGTACTTACTTACATAGTCACATAGTAATAAGCTGAATACAACAAGAAAACAGGAATCCATCAGGTTTAGGCCTTATTAACATGTGGGTCAGTGTTCGGTCAGTGATTGGGAGCCAAAACCAGGATTGGAGCCTCCACAGAGATAAGGTATAGGGGAAAGATCTGCACCTGTTCTGTGTATAGAGCCACACCTGGTTTGGGCTCACAATCACTGATTGAAATCACTGACCGAACACTGACGTGTGAATGAGGCATGAGGCGTAAAAATTGTGAAAGAGATGGGCCTGCTGACCCTTCCCCGCCCACGCCACACCTACAATTTTAGACCTGGCGTGAGTGGGTCAAAGTCACAGATATCGGCACAACGGTTAGTCTGCTCTTGAAATACGCCTAATATAGGCATATTTCAGTATAATAAATGACCCCCTAAGTTCCTGCTGACAGGTTTTCTCATAGATTACAGCTCATTGCTGGGAGATTCAGCAACAGGAACATCCGCGGATTAGTTTATCAACAGGGGGCAAAAGGAAACCAAAGCGGACACCACCCAACTCAAGGTGGTTGTCCGAGTATTTAATACAGAAGACCTATCCTCTGGGCAGCTGTTTGAAGAGGATGTGACGCTGTGGCCTCCTCGCCGCTTACCAAGCACAGCGCTGTCCATTTGATAGCAGCCATAATCACTTCAAAGAGACCGAGCTGCGCCTAGGCCATGTGACCGAGGAAGTTGACTTAATTTGCCAAGGAAGAGGATGTGACACTTATGGAGCGCTGCGGCCTCTACACACATCTGACCGGGTGGGGAGCCGAGAGTTGGAACCCTACAATCAGATACTAATGACGTATCCTGAGCAGAGGTCATTAGTATTAAACACAGGCAACCCCTTTAAGGATACTAGCGATAATATACCCTGTTGCTTTCTTTTTTTTGGTGGGTAAAGAGTTGCACCATTTTTGGTCTTCTGGAAATCATGGACAATTCATTCGTGCACTAAGAGTTGAAAGGGTTATCAAACTGCTATAATTCCCCCAATAATGCCCGGGCCTCTCATACTGGACATACTTACCCCACTCTCCAGCACCCGTGTCACTACTTCATCTCCACGTCGCACGGCTCAAAACATCCAGCGCCGGGGGGAGGGGGCAGCCAAAAGCAAGCTGCGACGGGAACAAGCCTCGCTAGCGTCATCTGCGATGTTAGGGAGGTTGGTCCCCGTCACGGCCTGCTATTGGCTCCCCAAAACCTGCGTTGCTCCTGATTCCTGCACGGATCAAAACATCGGACCTATTGGCATAACACAGGCCTTAGTTGGCACCCTGTGCGAAAGTTTCTTTTGGCGTAACACCTCCCTCCCATCGCTATGCTGTATTCATCATGTCTTGTAGTTCCTATATATTTCCATATAGTGCCCATGACACCATGTAGTTCTATATATTCTGAAACGTCGCGCTTCCAGCATGGGCGAATAAATTATATACATTTTTAAGGTAAGAGTGCTGCCTGATTTCCTTCTTTTTCCTTTTATTACATGAGAGAGAGAAAAAAAAAAACAGGAAAAGAGAAAATACATCTCACCTGTGATTTGAACTTCGGACAGTCACATATAATGCTACATTCACACGTCCGTGCGTGTTTTGTGGATCCACGGATCTGCGGATCCGCAAAACACGGACACCGACAATGTGCCTTCCGCATTTTGCGGACCGCACATCACCGGCACTCTCATAGAAAATACCTTTTCTTGTCCGCAATTGCGGACAAGAATAGGACATGTTCTATATTTTTCGGGAACGCGATTGCGGACCCGGAAGTGCGGATCCACAATTGCGGACCCTGGCGGGACATCGTCTGTCCCCATAGGAATGAATGGGTCCGCAATTCCGTTCCGCAAAATGCGGAACAGAATTGCGGACGTGTGAATGGGGCCTATAACTGAGCACTCAGCCACTGCTCTCACAGACTCTGATCCCATAGAGGGGGAGCCATACAGAACAGAGGCCACAAGATAAGCAACTACTATGAAAAGCAGCCTATGTGCAGGGCTGCAAGGACTCTGGCGCCCCCTTGAGTAGGCAAGAAGAATGCATCCTGTGCCACTGCACATAGCTAAGGCCAGCCCTGCACACAATGAACCATACACGTCCCTTTATGACATTCTAAAAAGTTGGAGGCATGGCATGTTTTATTTTGATGCTATTCTATTGTGTTCTATGTGTGCAAGATCTGTGGTCACATGACCATTTCATGCAGGTCCTGAAGTCAATAGGAGTACACTGTTCTGTATGGATAGTGTTATAGGTAGGGAGATCCTCCACATGGCATGGAGAGTGGCTTCTGGTCCCTATCAGAACGGTGACAAGGAAGTGTGGTGTAAGGGATCGCTCTCTCACACAGGGGGTCGCAGTCACAGACTTCTCCTCTGACAACGGGATTCATGTCCAAACTGGGCTTCATTTTGACACTTTAGCACCAGCACAAACATAAATCCAAACCGAAATAAACACCTGCCCGTCTGGGCCCTAGTTAATAGTGTTGATCACGAATTTTCGAATTGCGAATTTTAATCGCGAATATCGGCACTTCGAGAATTCGCGAATATTTAGAATATCACAAAATATATTCGCAATTGTGGATATTCGTTTTTATGCGATTTTTTATATGCAAATTTTCGCAAGCAAGAAAATAATGTCATTATTTTCTGATTGCGAAAATTCTCATAAAATTCAGCATAAATTTGCATAAAAAGTTGCATAAAATTTGCATACACTTGTATTTAAAAGTTATCTTTTAAATGCCAGTTTATGCAAATTTTTATGCAAATTTAATGCGAATTTTTGAATATATGGCGAATATTTGCCCAAATATTTGTGAAATATCGCGAATTCGAATATTGCCCCTGCCGCTCTTCACTACTAGTTAATACAGGACTTCTCCCTGACTCACCTCTAAAGCGCAGTTTACCTACAGAGTCTCAGGCTTCAACCCTTAGCAGGTCAGCTCACCAAACATAAGACCAGAGGAGAGATCCGGCTTCACTGAGCCGCACAGTCTAGCAGCCGACCTGGCTGTGACCACACAAGCCTCTCTGTGGGGTCACTCCCCCCCCCCCATGGCTGACAGATAGCAGCTCAATAGCTCAGGGCATATTCTAAGGGATCGTTCACACAAACGTTTTTTGCGTTCCGTATACCGTCCATATATGGAAGCATTCATTTCAATGGGTCCGCAAAAAAAACGGAATGTACTCCGTATGCTTTCTGTTGTTGAAATTTCCTTACCCCGTGCTTACAAGCACGTGTATCAAGCTCCTTTTGTGTAAGGAAAGGCCGCACTATTCCAGTAATCAGATAAGATGCTTCATGGTTGAGATCTGGTGAGCCTGCCCTCTCACCCAGACTCCTTCTTTATTTACATAGACAAAAGGGATAACAATAGGAAGGGGCAGGCCCAACATCTGACCACTCCCTTCATGTACAGTACAGACATACAGGAAGTGATGACACACAACATTTCTCTCAATCACCACTAGGGGGAATCTTGTTCAGCACCGATCAGTGATCATTGCTCAACAAGGCTCACCAGGATTCTTATGTGGGCCTACTTAGATGAACAGCGTCACCATCTCCAGCGGTTGATCAGGCGCACTGGAAATAACAAATGCATGTTCCACACCATGCCAATTAATCCGCTCTTTGGGCGGGGGCCCTAGCTGGCGCACATACATTTCCCAAGAAAACACTGCTCTGCAGCGCATCAGTCTCCCCCTGGCCCACAGCCCAGTGCATAGCACATAGACTGTTTGCCAGTGGAGACCTCTGCGCCCGGCAGCTGATTGTTCTCTACATCCACAGTAAGATATCCACTCCAATGGTTTACACACTGAGAGACATAATGACAATACTACATGACATATTAAAAACACATCCTAATAAAATTTCCACAACATTTCCGTTTCTGTTTTTCCTTTCCGCTACATTTTGAGTTATTTCCTATTATTGCCCGCAAATCACATTCCATGGCTCCATTTAAGTCAGTTGGGCTGTAAAAAAAAAGGAATGCATACAGAATGCATCCGTATGTCTTCCGTATCCGTTCCTTTTGCGGAAGCATCTATAGAAAATTTGATGCCCAGCCCAATTTTTCAATGTACTTACTGTTAAAACATTATTATATGCTTCTGTTTCTCGATCCACAAAAAAACGGATCACAAATGGAACACTACTGAAACCAAAAACTGAAAAATGGATCCGTTCAAAATGGACCGTAAAACCATACGGTCATGTGAACAAGCCCTAAGACAGCCCATTAGGACATGAGGAGAACAAAGAGGCATAGGGATATTGCACTCTGACATTCTCACTTGGGGGATCAAAAGTAAGTGCCCCTGGCCCCAAATAACATTGGGCTTTACCCATATGTTCAGAGGGGTTCACTTGCTGCTGTACAGGTCCTATTTGTAACAGAGCTAATCAAAAGGGCTGTGGGCAGACAGAGCTACAGAGGCCAGCGAGACATTCAAGTTCAGTGTTGAAAAAGAATGCCGGAAGAATGGATGATGCTTCACTTAGGACCCTATTCTATGAAGTAATGTCTATTGTTAACAGTCATCCACTTACAGTTGATAACATCAGCGATCCAACAAGTTTGGACCCTTTAACTCCCAACCATCTACTTCACCTTAAGTCTGATTACATACAGCCACTGCCTGGCAAGTTCACCAAGGAGGATTTATATGCCAAAAGGAGATGTTCAATATCGATCAGAACAGTTATGGGATAGATGGAAAGAAGAGTACTTAGCCAAACTGATGCTAAGAAGTAAATGGCAAACACCCAGAAGAAATGTTCAAGTTGGTAACATAGTGTTAGTAAAAGAAGAAGATTTACTTAGAAGTCAATGGAAATTGGCCAAAGTTCTAGAAGTTCAAAATGATGAAGACAGACTAGTAAGAAGAGTGTTGTTACAAATAGGAGACTCAAAAGTGGACGAAAAGGGAAAACGTCTCACTACTCCACTCGAGTTGGAACTTCCTATACAGAAGTTAGTTGTTCTACTTGAGAGTGATAAAAGACACTTTACACTTGAGAAACTGATGGAGAGGAGAGGAGCAGCACGCCGTGGATCTCCAGAGCCCAGCACCCAAACGCTCCCCTGTGACCCTCCAAAGTGCCATCTGGCTCTAGCAGGTAGGTTAGGGAAAGATTTAGGTCAGGCAGGGAGACTTAGGGAGAGTTTAGAGTAAAAAAAAAAAAAGTTAACTGTTGCATCACCCTGATCGAGTGTGACCCTAGACCCCCTCCCCCAGGGGTGCTGCACACATTTTTTGGGGGGGCGCAGCATTTTTATTTTTGCGTACGCTGACAATGGCCGGCACTCTTTAGCGTCCGGCCACTGTTAGCGTATCGGCCACCCCACCTCACAGTCAGCTTCAGAGACAACGCCAAGGTCTCTCAAATAGCCCAAATTGCTATAGTTATGTTTTTGATTGTTCTCCACATCCACATTATCGTTATCGTATGGATGTGCTCCCCTATAAACATGCACAACTGCATATGGGTTGAGCATATCCTGCTTGTTAAACACCACACCACGTTTTCTAATGGTTTGTATAATATGTTTGGAGGGGTATAAACTCCAATTTAAATGTGCCTGCTTTTCATCTACAGGCTACATTCAGGTGCACCTGGGAGGTTCTGGGCCATATCAGCCGGTCTCGGGTGGGGCTCACCGGCACCTCCCACCACCCACTGCAAGCATGGTTACATGCTGGAGGTCACTGGTGAGCTGTTTGTGAGTCAGGCCTTACGCTCCTATAATGCCCAACGGCCCCTGGTATTGCCCATATGGTACAGGTAGGTTAAGTGGTAGGGTCTCGGACTATTTGAGAGACCTTGGCGTGGTGTTCGAGCTTAAGACATGTCCTCCTAGTAGGATGTGTCGAACTAACCTCTCAATTTTAACATCAGTGTGAGGGTTTAGTATTGCCGCAGAGTGCACCTGCCTTTGCTATGGTTATGTTTTTGATTGTTCTCCACATCTACATTATCGTTATCGTATGTAGGATGGTTATTGGGGTACTTGTAGTCCGTTGCTGGCATCTTCCATTGTATGCGTTTTTTGCTGTTGATTGCTCCTAGCAACGGACTACAAGTGCAGGATGTGCTCCCCTATATACATGCACAACTGCATATGGGTTAAGCATATCCTGCTTGTTAAACACCACACCACGTTTTCTAATGGTCTTTTTTTCTGCTAGATTTAGGGAAAAGTCCAGGAACACCCGTGCCACCCACACACATGCACACTGAATAACGGTTTCCATGCACACACGCACACACACTCCCTATGGCCCGCCTGACGTTCTCGGCCGAGGAGGCATACGCACAGTTTGCCTCCGAGTCCGAGAGCCCCAGTGAGGATGAGGATTACCCCACGTTCCTTTTCTCATCCGCGTCCTTCTCATCATCTAGCGATGATGATGAGCCCCCAAGGCGATGGAAATGCTGCCAGGCGGAGCAAGGGGACCGCCATGCTAGGGACCCTGTGGCCCACCCTAGTACGAGCAGCTCTGGGGCTCGTACTAGTTTTCCGGCCCACCAGATAAGTTCACCTGAGCCCCCTACCGGTGAACTTGGATGGTGCACCCCAGAGAATTTTCAGCCCGTGATTCCTGATTTTGTTGGTCAACCAGGAATCCAGATTCCCACAGTGGGCTTCACTGAATACGACTATTTTAGTCTTTTTTTCAGTGACCACTTTGTGAATCTGATGGTGGAGCAAACGAATCTGTATGCCCAACAGTTCATTGCTCAACACCTGGGCTCTTTTTTGGCTAGGTCCGGTGGCTGGACGCCGGTCAGTGCCGCCGAGATGAGGACGTTTTTGGGCCTCGTGCTGCACATGGGCCTAGTCAAAAAACCCAGTGTCAGGCATTACTGGAGTGGGGACATCCTCTACCAGACCCCAGTTTACAGTACGGCCATGACACACTCCTGGTTTGAGGCCATCCGGAAATGTCTGCATTATGCAAATAATGCAGCATGTCCCCCCCCCCCCCCAAGGTGATCCTGCCTATAACCGCCACGGTTGATGAGTCTCTTGTTGCTTTCAAGCCCGCCGGTATGTTCCCTCAAAGCGGACGAGGTATGGCGTGAAGCTGTACAAACTTTGTGAGAGTACCTCAGGGTACACTTACAAGTTTTGTGTGTACGAGGGGCGAGATTCCCGTATTGAACCCCCAGAATGTCCCCCACTCTGGGTGTTAGCGGGAAACTTGTGTGGGACCTTATGTACCCACTGCTAGATAAGGGTTACCACCTGTACTGGATAACTTTTATACTAGTATCCCTTTGTTACAGTCCCTCGCTGCCAGATCCACGTCCGCTTGTGGGACCGTGCGGAAAAAACAACGCGGCCTCCCTACCTACCCCTCCAGGTACCTATCCCCAGGGGTGAGACCCGTGCCCTTAACAGTGGAAACCTGTTGCTGGTCAGATATAAGGACAAGAGGGATGTCCTTATGCTGTCCACAATTCACGGTAACGGCATCACCCCTGTCCCTGTGCGAGGTACCGCGGCAACGGTCCTCAAGCCCGATTGTATCGTCGACTACAATCGGTATATGGGATCTCTCTAATCAAGTCCTCAAGCCATATAATGCCATGCGCAAAACCCGGGCATGGTACAAAAAAGTTGCGGTTTACTTGGTACAGGTTGCCATGTACAACTCTTTTGTGCTGTCCCAGAGCGCTGGCAACACAGGGAAATTCCTTCAGTTCTATAAGGCAGTCCTCAAGGACCTTATCTTTTCTGACCAGGAAAGAGCAGGCCGGAGTACCTCGGGAAGTGGAGGCGCCCAGATCGTCCCTGGCCAACACTTTCCAGGTGTGGTCCCCCATACTGGAAAGAAGGGATGGACCCCAAAAAGGTGCAAAGTGTGTCACAGGAGGGGGATATGGAAGGACACCACCACTCAGTGTGACACGTGCACCGATCATCCGGGCCTCTGCGTTATTGGTTGCTTCAGGGAGTACCACACTTCCATGGAGTACTAAATTTATAATCCCCTTCCCCAATTTTAATTCCATTTAGCCACTGACAATCAAATAAAAACTATGGTTCTCAGACTTGAGACACCCCAAAACATTTTTTTTCCAAAAATGATAGTTTGTGAAACTAAAATAATTTAAAAAGTAGGCAAATTATGTATCGCCGCGTCCGTAATAATCTGCTCTATAAAAATACCCCATGACCTAACCCCTTAGATTAACACGGTAAAAAATAAAAAGATAAAACGGTGCAAAAAATGAATTTTTTGTCACCTTACATCACAAAAAGTGTAATAGCAAGCGATCAAAAAGTCATATCCCCCCAAAAATAGTGCCAATAAAACCGATGTCTCATTCCCAAAAAATGAGCCCCTATCTAAAACAATCGGATAAAAACTTTTAAGAAACTGACTCTTAGACTGAGTAGATACTAAAAAAAAATTATTTTGTTTCAAATAGGATAATATTGTGTTAAACCTAAATAATTTAAAAAAGTAGACAAATTAGGTATTGCCGCATCCGTAATAATCTGCTTTATAAAAATACCCCATCACCTAACCCCTTAGATTAATACGGTCAAAAAAATAAATAAAAACAGTGCCAAAACAGCTATTATTTGGCAAATTTTCCATTTTGATCAATTTTTTCCAGTAACATAGCAAGGTTTAACAGCCAAATAAAACTTAAAATTTATTGCCCTGATTCTGCAGTTTACAGAAACACCCCATATGTGGTGGTAAACTGCTGTACGGGCAAACGGCAGGGCGCAGAAGGAAAGGAACGCCATATGGTTTCTTGAAGGCAGATTTTGATGGCTTTTTTTTTACACCATGTCCCATTTGAAGAACCCCTGATGTACCCCTAGAGTATAAACTCCATAAAAGTGTCCCCATCTAATAAACTACACCACTCAAGGTTTTCAAAACTTATTTTACAAACTTTGTTAAGCAAATGGAGATGACATTTCAGAATTTCTATTTTTGGTAACCTTGCGTCACAAAAATGTAATATAGAGCAACCAAAAATCATATGTACCCTAAAAATAGTCCCAACAAAACTGCCTCCTTATCCCGTAGTTTCCAAAATGTAGTCACTTTATGGAGTTTCTACCCCAGGGGGGCATCAGGGGGGCTTGAAATGGGACATGGTGTAAATAAACCAGTCCAGCAAAATCTGCCTTCCAAAAACCACACGGTTCTTTTCCCTCTACGCCCTGTCGCGTGGCCATACATTCGTTTACGACCGGTGTTGGGTGTTTCTGCAAACTACAGAATCAGGGCAATAAATATTGGGTTTTGTTTGGCTGTTAACCCTTGCTTAGTTACTGGAAAAAAAGATTAAAATGGAAAATTTGCCAAAAATTGCAATTCTGAAATTTCATCTCCATTTGCCAATAACGCTTGTGAAACACTTAAAGGGTTAACTACGTTTGTAAAATCAGTTTTGAATACCTTGAGGGGTTTCATTTCTGGATGGTTTCTATTATGTAAGCCTCACAAAGTGACTTCAGACCTGAACTGGTCCCTGAAAAGTGGGTTTTTGAAAATTTCTGAAAATTTTCAAGATTTGCTTCTAAACTTCTAAGCCTTGTAACATCCCCAAAAAATAAAATGTCATTCCCAAAATGATCCAAACATAAAGTAGACATATGGGGAATGTAAATTAATAACTTTTTTTGGCGGAATTACTAAGCATTATAGAAGTAGAAAAAGTCAAACTTGAATAATTGCTAATTTTTCCAAATTTTTGGTAAATTTGGTATTTTTTAATGAATAAAAATGAATTTTTTTTACTCCATTTTATGAGTGTTATGAAGTACAATATGTGATGAAAAAACAATCTCAGAATGGCCTGGATAAGTAAAAGTAAAAGTTATTCACACATAAAGTGACGCTGGTCAGATTTGCAAGAAATCTCACACTGAGCAGGAGTCTTGGCCAATAACAGCCAGCCTCACACTCAGCCTGTTTGGGAAATTCCCTAGCAGGAGCTGCTAGAATTCCATACACCAGAGGAAAGAAGCTGAACAGACATTCACTCCACTAAGAGTTCAGTTTTATGGAAGCAAAGAGGCCAAAATAAGTATTTAATACAGTTATAGATGTTCCTATTGTTAATAGTGCGATTAGAGCTGTATACTGAACTGTTTATATGTGTTTTCTTGCAGTTCCACCAAATAGCAAATTGCAACCAAATTGCATAAAAGCATTCAGTCTGCGAACTGCTCATAGAGCAAGTAAAACTATTGGTTAAGCCTCAGATATACCTCTCAGAGAGATCATAAAGTGCTTAAATAACTTAAAGTGTGAGAACAGATACTGAAGAGAGAAATATATCCACCATTTTATGTTGAATGACAAGATTGAACAGTTGAACTGCCATTTTGTGATACTTTATTCCACACGTGTTTTGTATATGGACTGTCTGCTGCTGCGGAGGCAGCAGCGTTATATATGAAGAAAGGTTGAGGTTAATAAAGAAGTTATCTTAAGCATTTGGTGTGCTCTTTAAACCTACTGCTTCCATAGAACGGTGCTAGAGGAATTACAGAGTAATAGACAGTCTGGTTAGACTAAAAGGTCAGAGATATCAAAATTCTTCTAATGCCACAGTGCAAAAGGCACCTCATAGTGCTGTGCCTGCCACAACCACTGCCCCCACATTACAGGGACTTGCAAGACATGGGTTGCAGACTTGTATATTTATGCCATAAATCAATGAATACCTCATTTTTATTATTTTTGCCATATGCAGTCCAGCTTGGTAATGTTCTCAGAAAATTTTGTGTTAGTATTTTATGTAGTATACATAGAAGTTACAGAGCAGCCCACCTGATCTAATAGTATGGACTATTAGCCAATATGGTCCACTCCACGTAACTGTGTGAACAGCCACCCTCCTCCTGAATGGTAGGTACAGTATTTGTTCTTTAGTATTTGGCACCTAATTGACCTTGCTTATGTAATATTGTGACTTGTCTTCATCCTTCTAGAAACTGATATGTTAAATTACCATTGTACCATTTTCTTTGACAGGGAGATTTATTAAAAGGATGTCTCATGAAGAAACCCCCTGTCCATATCCCTTATTAGGTATAAGGATATCACAGGGGAGCATATGCTCTGGTCTTCCCTCTATGAGTTTGAATAGAGCTACGCTCTGTATGATCAGGTCCCATTCTGGAGGACTCAATCTGTCCATTTATTACATGGACAGCCATTTATCTGAATGGTAACCATGTAATACTATATTTTGCTTGCAGTGACCATTACAGAAGTAAGGAAACTGTCTCTCCAGTGCCACCTACTCTAGGGCCCATGCCCACTATAGTCAGTCCATAGTTCAGTATAAACACTGTCAGTTCATAGTCTGGTGGGGTGGGCAACCACAGCACTGCAGCTGTTTTGAAACTACAACCCCCACGATGCATACTTGCTCTGCAGAACTCTCATAGAAATAAATGGAGCATGCTGGAAATTGTAGATTCACAACAGCTGGAGTGCTGCAGGTTTCCCACCCCTACAAGTTCCAGGCAGACACCGAAGTAGAAAAGTGTTTGAAAGTCTTGCCCTGCCTGACTCTGAAGCCCCATTTGCGTTTGTCCAATATATTTACATGCAGGAAGGCTTTTGTAAATTCGCTGTTGTCCTGGACACTGTATATTTAAATCTATCTGTCAGAAATCTGTTCTACGTACCAATGGTGTTGATTATCACAATGTGTTAATTATTATTATTATATACTTATTATGGGTCTAAACAAAACAGTTTATGGATTTCTTTTTTATGTGGTTCTTAAGAGTTACAAATACAAAACAGAGACACTACTTTTTAACCCCTTCTGGACCTTCAAATGTACTTCCAAATGGAATTCCAGACCTGCCCTGTGTGCTGATCGAGTGGGCACAGGCGTTGCCCCTACTCAATCAGTGCAGGAGCCCTACTGTTAGGCTAGGGCTACACGGCGACATGTGTCATGAGACATTTTGTCACACCAATGTTGTGCGACAATTTTTATAATGATAGTCAATGGTGTCGCACTACGAAATGCGACATGCTGTGACTGCGACGCGGCAGTAGCAAAAAATCCATCCAAGATGAATTTTTCTACGACTGTCACGTCGCAGTCACAGCACCATAGCACCATTGCACCATTGACTATCATTAGAAAAATTGTCGCGCGACACATGTAGCAGTGTAGTTGCGCACTATGTGTCGTTGTGTAACCCTAGCCTTTGTATCACTAAAAACGCAATTGTTGGCAGATTAACCTCTTAGAACCTGCGGTCAATGCTGACCAATGCATCCAAAGGGTTTATAGAGGGAGTGGGCTCCCTCTCTCACCCAATCGGCTGCTGTGATGGCTGCTATGGCAAAGGTCTTAGAGATCTATGAGGCCCAATCCCCAGGCTGGGTCTAATAGGCGAACTGTCAGTGTAAAAATGACAGTTAATGCAGTACGATACAGCATGTATGGTCCTGCCTACTAAAAGGGATCAGACCCTGAAAAGTTGACATCTCCTAGTAGGGACAAAAAAAAAAGTAAAAATTAAAATTAAAATTAAAAAAATAATAATATATATATATATATATATATATATTGTGGGGAGTCGCTCTGGTAGACAGCGGTGCGGGTGCAGTTTAGAGGCAAAACAAGGAGTCCAGATTGTGCAACAAACAGTGTTTTATTCACACTTGCACACAAAATGAAAAACAGTCTCTTGGTGACAGTTCACACACAACAGAAATAACGTAGCCAAACAAAAACAGTCCAACACAGGTTCAGTCACCTGGGAGGTGTAGGTGCAGGTTCGCACCACGCTGTCGGCCCACCCGCAGGAGAATCCAGCTTCAGGTAGCCAGGAACAAAATACCTCCTTGCTGAGCTCTTTCCTCCTGGACAGAGAACTCCCAGCCCTGTTAGCAGCTCCAGGATAATCACACTTCCCAGACACAGCTGCTGGCTGCGTTTTATATCCAGCCCAAAACATGGACTGGACCGTGGGGAGCAGCCACCCACCCTACTCTTTAGCTGCTCCCAGTAAGAGCCGGCCCGGATCGGCTTTGCAGCCATGCTATTTAACAAAGTCAAACAGCACTAGCTGCTGCAGACAAAAACCCGGCTCTCACCTCACCGAGGCCAGCAACCTCGGTGACACGTACCTGCCATCACATATGACACCCTGCACCTTACCACAATATATATATATATATATAAAAGAAATGGAGAAGTCAGCACACTGTATCCAGTGGGTGCAAATCCGGCAAAGGACCGGCGCCAGGTCCTGTTCAATACACAAGAGAAAAGCACGGCAGCACTCCAAATTCAGTGAAGACAAACTGTGGTTCTTTATTCACCCATAGTCACAGCAACGTTTCAACTGCTTATTGCAGTCTTTGTCAAGCCAAAGAACATGTGCTCAGATAGTGGTATTTAAAGGCATAGTGTCAATCAAGTGTAATTATTCTATAAAACATTAATTTAGCCATAATTTCTAAAAATTATATAACACCAATAGTACATGATAATAAATATTGAGATATTCATATAAAGAAAGTGAACAATTCATATATACAGTGATCATACACTGTCAGTGTATACAAATTGTGACAAGTGCTCTGGTGAACAATAATAAGCTCCAGGTGTAAGTGTCCATATAATTACATTAAAAACATGATTACCAGCATTTCATGAGTGTCAGAAGTCTCCTGGATTAACAGGGCAGGTCGGCGTGCACAGAAGGAATCACAATCCTGAGTGAGTCAGCACTAGAGGGAAAGGCTACAGTCCAACCCCCTAGGACTCACCCAAGATGGCCGCCGATCCTGAGTGAGTAAGCACCAGAGGGAAAGGCTATAATCCAGCCCCCCAGGTCTCACCCAAGATGGCCACCGATCCTGAGTGAGTCAGCACTAGAGGGAAAAGCTACAGCCCAGCCCTCCAGGTCTCACCCAAGATGGCCACCGATCATTACATGTCACACATCGCTCCCCCCTATAAGACTCCATACTTTTATAAGATATTCGTAGCAAAATAATCAGATCACTATGCCAACCAGTGTATTAGCTTAACAATATATTTTTTAAACATACGTCGGCACCATAATCTCTTCTGGGCCTAGGTTGCCAGGCAACGAGGGAAGTCATGTTAGTGACGTCCCCCGTACCTAGGTCCCCACAACCTCCCACCCACGGGTCACTGTGGGATGGTAACTGTGTGGTCGTCCCTAGCAACCTTTATCGGTCCTACATGTGCCGCAATATATAAAGTCCCGGTAGGGAGATTATTAACCATTATCGGTCCTACATGTGCCGCAATATATAAAGTCCCGGTAGGGAGATTATTAACGGCAAAATAATCTGGTTGCATAATTGATCTGTAAGAAAAAGAAAAACATAAAGGTTTTCCGGAGTCAAACTGAGAATACCGATGTGTGGGCGGACATAAACTACATTTTCTTGCGGTGTAATTCATTGGCACGTCGAGCTGTACCCTGGGTCCAGAGCAAAAACGAAGACTGTCATGAAAAATGTGAGCTTGAGAATCTAGGAGAAAAGAAAAATGTATAAATACACATGTTCCATCACTTAAATCATAAAAAGGCATGAGCATCTATAGCAATCTGACCAGAACGTACTCAGGGCCGGCGCGTCCTATAAGCGGACTAGGCCGCCGCGTAGAGCGCCCCTTGGCAAGGGGCGCTGCTAGGAGCGCCGGCCCTGCCTCATGCTGCAGCCGCCCGAGCGCTCAGAATTGAGCCTCAGGCGGCTGCAGCACTGCCCGGGCTGGCGCGTCCATGAGGACGCACCGCTCGGGCTCAGCATGAAGAGAGGAGCTGACAGGAGGGAAGCGCTCAGCGCTCCCTCCTGTCAGTCCATTGTAGCGCGGCCGAGCTCTTTATGGCCGCGGGTACAGGAGCATGTGTCTCCTGTACCCGGCCGGACTGACATGAAGTGCGCACACACTGTGCACTTCCTGTCAGTCCGTCAGGGTACAGGAATCTAAAGCTCCTGTACCCGTGGACCATAAAGCGCTCGGCCACGCTACATTACAGGCGGGGGAGGGAGGGGGAAGAATGACAAGGGGGGAAGAATGACAAGAGGGGGAGAAGAATTACAAGAGGGAGGGAGAAGAATGACAAGAGGGGAGGAAGAATGACAAGGGGGGGAAGAATGACAAGAGGGGGAGAAGAATGACAAGAGGGGAGGAAGAATGACAAGGGGGGAAGAATGACAAGAGGGGAGGAAGAATGACAAGGGGGGAGAAGAATGACAAGAGGGGAGGAAGAATGACAAGGGGGTGGAGAGAATGACAAGAGGGGAGGAAGAATGACAAGGGGGTGGAGAGAATGACAAGAGGGGGAAGGAAGAATGACAAGAGGGGGGGAGAAGAATGACAAGAGGGGAGGAAGAATGACAAGGGGGGGGGGAATGACAAAAGAGGAGGGGTGAAGAATGACGGGGGGGGGGGAGAATGACAAAGAAGGAGGGGTGAAGAATGACGGGGGGGGGAGAATGACAAAGGAGGGGGGGGGTGAAGAATGATAAGGGGGCGGCAAACTTTTCTTGTGCCTAGGGCGGCAAAAATCCTTGCACCGGCCCTGAACGTACTCTATATCACCTTAAAATCCCCATTAAGCCCATGGGGTTTCTACGTTTTCAAGAAAAAAATCCAGAAGAGCTCCCTCTTCTTAAGATGGACTACCCGGTCACCCCCTCTTCTCCCCAGTGTTACCTGTTCCAAAATACGGAGCCTCAGGTCCTTTTCCGTGTGTTTCGCCTCAGTAAAGTGCTTTGAAACTGGGAGGTCCAGTCTCTCCTTTCTTATTGAATATCTATGTTTATTCAACCTCATCTTGACATCCCACGTGGTCTCCCCCACATACCATCTCTCACATGGACAGGTAAGTAGGTAGACCACGTGGGTAGAGTCACAAGTCAAGAATTGTTTAATTTTGATCTGCTTGTTGGTCATCGGATTGTGAAAAGAACTGCCCCTGAGCATCAGGGGACAATTTACACAATTGAAGCATGGGTAGCATCCCACCCTGGTGGACCCCACATAAGATTGCATAGTCATTCGTCTAGATCCTATGTCCGATCTAACCAGTCTATCGCCCCAAATTCTGATTCCTGCGGTATGACATTAATGGCGGGTGGTGGAATACCTCTATATGCGGAAAACTCTGATTGAGAATTTTCCAATGTCTGCGTAATATGTTGGTAATTTGAGGGCTCTCTGAACCAAAGTTGAAAATAAACGGGATTCTCTTGGGTGGAACAATTTTAGTGTCCAAGATATTACTATCAATAAGTTTAACCTTGCTTATACTGTCCCTAATTAATCTTTTGGGGTACCCCCGTGCCTGAAATTTATTGGCCATCTCATTGAGTCTGCAGTCCTTAATGTTGTCATTAGAGGTGAGCGAACTTTAAAAAAAAGTCCGGTGTTCGGCGGACCTCATGGCCTTTTACTCCTATTTGAATGAGACGGACCCAAGTGTCAAATTTACAATGGTGCAATCCAGAGAGAGGTTACAGTTTTTGGACACTGAAGTATACATCAGCGAGGACAGATTGACCACCGACCTCCATATTAAACGGACGGACAAAAATACAATATTGTTGTATAGCAGTCACCATCCCAGGTCTATGATTAGATCATTGCCATATAGCCAGATGCTAAGAGTACATCGGATAGTCAAAGATGACAACTAGAGATGAGCGAACTTTAAAAAAAAGTCCGGTGTTCGGCGTTCGGGTTGTGGTAGTCAGCGCATCCGTTATGGATTCCACTATAGCGGCATATGGAATCCATAAGGGGCGGCTGCCACCAACCCGAACTGTTGAACAGCCGAAGGACCTGGGGTGACGTCACTGTCATGTGATCAGCACGGGATCTGTGCTGAGCCACGCCCCCTGCACTGATCACATGACGGTGACGTCACCCCAGGTCCTTCGGCTGTTCAACAGTTCGGGTTAGTGGCAGCCGGCCCTTATGGATTCCATATGCCGCTATAGTGGAATCCATAACGGGATGCGCGACTTACCACAACCCGAACGCCGAACACCGGACTTTTTTTTAAAGTTCGCTCATCTCTAGTTGTCATCTTTGACTATCCGATGTACTCTTAGCATCTGGCTATATGGCAATGATCTAATCATAGACCTGGGATGGTGACTGCTATACAACAATATTGTATTTTTGTCCGTCCGTTTAATATGGAGGTCGGTGGTCAATCTGTCCTCGCTGATGTATACTTCAGTGTCCAAAAACTGTAACCTCTCTCTGGATTGCACCATTGTAAATTTGACACTTGGGTCCGTCTCATTCAAATAGGAGTAAAAGGCCATGAGGTCCTCCGCGGCGCCCACCCACACCAGGAAGACATCGTCTATGTAACGCCACCACCCCAGTACATGCCTGAAGTGGTGGCTCACATAGACAAATGTCTCCTCCAGGTGTGCCATGAATATATTAGCGTAGGTATATATTTATATTAACACGTATTTTATAAAAATAAAAACATAAAATTACAAGTAAAAAATAAAAGCCCCCATTTCTTTCCCCTCATGAAGCCATTTACTACTGAAAAAAAAATAAAAAATATTTTAGGAATTGCCACATCCTTAATGATCTGCTCCATAAAAATAACACATGATATACCCCATCAGGTGAACGCTGTAAAATAAAATAATAACGGTACCAGAACAACCAATTTTTCATCACATTGACTCACACAAAGACCACAAAAAATATGGCTCTAATTCTAAATCCTGGGGGCTGGTAACCTCTCCTGACATGTCTGTTATAACTCTACATTGTGCCATTCCTCTTTTATTTGTACTAGAATTTATGAATGAATTACCAGTAGTCTGCAATGACTGTCTATATGGGTGTTACTAGTTATGAGCGTGTCCCTGAACAGTCTGATACTGGGGCACACCCCAAACTACTAACAAACATCTGGATATTTATTGCAGACTGCTAGAAATTTATTAATAACTTCTAGCAGGAATAATACAGGAATGGAACAATATAGAGTCATAAGAACTGCTATTAGATGGGGAATACAAGCAGTTACTAAAACAGACATGTCAGGGGCAATGACAGGTTATCTTTAAGGCCCATTTACGCAGACAGATTATTGGACCAATTGTTAAGAATTATCTAGTTAACTGACTAGTGTAGAGGTGCCGCCAATCACCCGATGTATAAGGAAACAAGCTTGATTATTGGATGAGCAGCAATGATGTAGCACACAAAATCATCGATTCTGGCCAGCAGATTTTGCTGTGTAAACAGGGATCTGCTGCCAAGAAACAATGAATCTGTATTGGGATGAATGATCCCAGTAATGATCGTTTGTCTCCATCCAGTGTATGTGAAGTGAAAATTAAATTATACGGGTTTTCAAAATTTTTAGTAAATAAAAATCTGAAAAGTGTGCCGTGCATTTGTATTCACCCCTTGTACACTGATACCATTAAATAAAATCCTGTGTTACCAATGGCCTTCAGAAGTCACCTGATTAGTAAATAGAGCCCGCCAGTAAAATTTATTCTCAGTATAACTTCAGCTGTTCTGTGAAGGCCTCAGAGCAGTGGCGTTGCTAGGGCTGGTGTCACCCGGTGCGGTAGCAAATGGTGTCACCCCCCTTCCCCCCAAGTAATAACTTTTTAGTCATACAACCAAAAATATGTTGAAAGAAATCAAAGTTAATGCTTTTAAAAAAATAACGTTTATTTTAAATCCAACCTTATGTACTATGTTACTATGTTACTCTACTGAGAAATACAGGATAATATAAATACAGCATAATATTCTGGAATCTACAGTATACACTGTAAATATATCAGCCCTCCAACCAAATAATAACACCGCCATAAAATGACCAGATAACACCTACATACAGTGACTGGATAACATCTCCATACAGTGACTGGATATAGGGTATAAGGGGGCACAGTATAGAGCAGTGATGGTGAACCTTTTAGAGACCGAACTGCCCAAACTGCAACCCAAAACCCACTTATTTATCAAAAAGTGCCAACATGGCAATTTAACCTGAATACCAATATGGTCTGTCTTCTATGTACTTTATCATTTACGTAGCTATAATATCCTGCCTACAGTCAATATGCTGCCTGTGCTGTTTATAGTGCGCCCTGTGCTGATGAATGGCAGAAAAAGTCTAAGGCATATTGGTACACCATAGACTTTTTTCCAGGGTGTGGGACGGGTGCCCACAGAGAGGGCTCTGAGTACTGCCTGTGGCACCCGTGCCAAAGGTTCGCCACCACTGGTATAGAGTATTAGAGGGCACAGTAAACATTATGCGCTCTGCGCACATAACCTATAACCTTGGCAGTCTCTTAGTCATCATCAGCACCCTGCAGCCTCCAGTCCTGCCATTCCACCTTCTGTTCAAACTTCGGACCTGGAGAGACGTCAGGACCCAACCCCAAATCCCCCCTCCCCATTGTCTAAATATATTAAATACTATGGGGTCCCCATTGTAGTATTTATTATATTTAGACAAAAATAGGGGGATTTGGGGTTGGTGGGGCCTGAGATCTCTCCAGGTCCAACCTGGAGTCCAGGTTAAAGTTTGGAAATTCCCCCCGGCTGCCTCTTCCCCCCTCCCCCAAATATAATACATGCTAATGCTATTATTATAATGGGGTATATTAGGGTAAATATTATATTAAGTCAGTTTGTTATTATTTGAAGTTAAGTATGCGCTCTCTGCGCTACCTACCACCTCCCTTGGCGCAGCACTGGCAAGTCTGTGCTGGTTCAGGCTGTGCTGTGCCTGTGTGAGTGCCGTCACGTGGACGTGACCAGGACCGGTGCAAGGATTTTTTGGCAACACAAGCGAAGCTACATTTTGGCGAACCCCCCGGCCTCCGCCCGCAGCTCACCTGGTCCTGTCTGCAGCAGCTGGCTTCTCTGTGTGGTCCTGGTATCTTCGCTCTGCTTTAATCACTGGTTTGAGGACTGTACTTTTTGCCCTATAAGATGCACATAGGTTTTAGAAGAGTATAATAAGAAACAATATTTTCCATTATACCTCAGGTCAGACCACCAATGTTAATCACACCTCAGATCAGCCCCCATGTCAGCCGTCAGCCCCCATCCATTATGCCCCCCATGTGAGCTGTCAGCCCCCATCCATCATGCACTCATGTCAGCCCCCCATGTCAGCCGTCAGCCCCCATCCATCATGCCCCCCATGTCAGCCATCATGCCCCCATGTCAGCCCCCATCCATCATGCCCCCCATGTCAGACAGCATGCCCTCATGTCAGCCCCCCATGTCAGCCGTCAGCCCCCATCCATCATGCCCCCCCATGACAGCTGTCAGCCCCCATCCATCATGCCCTCATGTCAGCCCCCCATATCAGCCGTCAGCCCCCATCCATCATGCCCCCCATGTCAGCCGTCAGCCCACATCCATCATGCCCCCCATGTCAGCCGTCAGCCTCCCATGTCAACCCCCGTCTATCATGCCCCCCCATGTCAGCCGTCAGCCCACATCCATCATGCCCCCTATGTCAGCTGTTAGCCCTCCATCCATCATGCTCTCTAATGGGGGACAATGTTGGAGTCTGTACCATCAGGGGGGTTGACATGATGAGGGACAATGTTGGTTTCTGTGCCGGGGGGGGGGGGGGAGGGGGTGACATGATGTGGCCATAGGCCACAGCAGAGCAGCTCCGGCTCCTCTCCTCCCTCCATCCAGAGTCCTCCAGACAGCTGCAGCCTTCTGCCATCCGCCACGGCCCCACTGCCAGTCACGCCTCCTGAGTCCTTGGGTCTGAGCTGCACGCACCGCTCAGGAGAGGGCTGCACACACCGCACGGCACACACGTAGGCTGGCTGTCCAGACAATGAAGACAGTAGCAGGCGCAGCCAGACCTAGGTGAGGAATTTAACACATTTGATTTGCGGTAAGCCAGTGAACAGCCCGGCGGCCGGTGGGGGGGGGGGGTGACACCCCATCAGACTGGTGTCAACCGGTGCGGCCCGCAACCCCCCCACTCCCCTTGCAACATCACTGCCTCAGAGATTTTTTAGAGAACATTAGTGATCAAACAGCATCATGAAAACCAAGGAACACACCAGACAGGTAATGGATACAGTTCTGGAGAAGTGCAAAGCAGGGTTAGGTTATAAAAAAAACATACCAAGCTCTGAACATCTCACGGAACACTGTTCAATCCATCATCCGAAAATGGAAGGAGTATGACACAACTGCAAACCTACCAAGACATGGCCATCTACTTAAACTGACAACTCAGGCAAGGAGAGGACTTATTAGAGAAGCAGCCAAGAGGCCCATAGTCACTGTGGAGAAGCTGCAAAGATCCACAGTCCAGGTGGGAGAATCTGTCCACAGGACAACTATTAGTCGTGTACTCCACAAATCTGGCTTTTATGGAAGAGTGGCAAGAAGAAAGCCATTTTTAAAAGCAAGTTATAAGAAGTCCCATTTGCAGTTTGCCACAAGCCATGTAGGGCACACAGCAAACATGTGGAAGAAGGTGCTCTGGTCAGATGAGACCAAAGTTGAACTTTTTGGCCTAAATGCAAAACGCTATGTGTGAAAACTAGCCCTGCACATCACCCTGAACACAGCAAGGTCTTCAGCAGGAACAAGGAGGTTAGTCAGAGTTGATAGGAAGATGGATGTTGCTAAATACAGAGCAATCCTAGAGGAAAACCTGGTAGAGGCTGAAAAAGACTTGAGACTGGGGCGGAGGTTTACTTTCCAGCAGGACAACGACCCTAAACATACAGCCAGAGCTACAATAGAATAGTTTCAATTAGGTGTTCCCCTTCAGCCTTCCAGCTGTTGCAATACTAAAACTCCCAGCATGCCTGGACAGCCTACAGTTATAAGGACATGCTGGGAGTTGTAGTTTTGCAACAGCTAGAGCAGGCATCCTCAAACTGCGGCCCTCCAGCTGTTGCAAAACTACAACTCCCAGCATGCCCGGACAGCCTACAGGTATCAGCCTACAGCAGGGCATTGTGGGAGTTGTAGTTTTACAACAGCTGGAGGGCCGCAGTTTGAGGATGCCTGAGCTAGAGGGTCACAGGTTGAGCATCCCTGGATTAGATCAAAGCAGAGAAAGGCTCAGTCAAAGTTCAGACCTAAATCCCATTTAGGCCCCTTGCACACGACAGTATTTTGCGGACCGTATACTGGCAGTTTTTTCAGTTCAGTATACTGACAGTATACTGAACCATTCACTTCAATGGGTCTGCAAAAAATACTGAAGTGTCTCCGTATGCCTTCCGTTTCCGTTTTTTCTGTTCCGTTTAAATATAGACCATGTCCTATTCTTGTCCGCAAATCACGTTCAGTGGCTCCATTCAAGTCAATGGGTCCGCAAAAAAACCGGAAAGCATACGGAAAGGCATCCGTATGTCTTCCGTATCCGTTCCGTTTTTGCTGAACAATCTATTGAAAATTTTAAGACCAGCCCAATTTTTATTATGGAATTAATGTACACTGTATATGCCAAACGGAAAAACGGAATGGAACAACGGAGCCGAAACGGAAACAAAACGGAAACAAAAAAACGGAACCACGGATCCGTTATAAACGGACCGCAAAACACTGAAAAAAAAATACGTTCGTGTGCAAGAGGCCTTAGTCACGACTTAAAAATTGCTGTTCACAGACGCTCCCTATCCAATCCGACGGAGCTTGAGCTATTTTGCAAAGAAGAATTGGCAAAAAGTTCCGCCTCTAGATGTGCAAAACTGGTAGACACATACCCCAGAAGACATGCAGATGTAATTGCAGTGAAAGGTGGTCCTACAATACAAATGCATGCCTAACTTTCCAGATTTTTATTTATTAAAAATTTGAAAACAATGTATCATTTTCTTTTCACTTTACTAATTCTTATTACTTTGTGGTTTGTCTATCACATAAAAATCCAATAAAATAAATTTACGTTTGTGGGTGTAATGTTAAAAAAAATGTGTAAAAATGAAAAGGGTATAAATGCTCTCACCTCCACTTAGAAACATGCAGTTAAGGCTACATGCACACGACCGTATGTGTTTTGCGGTGCGCAAATTGCGGATCTGCAAAAAAAAAACAGATGACGTTCCGTATGGCATCCGTTTCTTTTGCGGATCCATTGTAATAATGCCTATCTTTGTCCGCAAAACGGACAAGAATAGGACATGCTCTATTTTTTTGCGGGGCTTCCGAACGGACATGCGGATGCGGATAGTACACGGTGTGCTGTCAGCATTTTTTGCGGACCCATTGAAATGAATGAGTCTGCATCCTATCGGCAAAAAAAATGGAACGGACACGGAAAAAAAATACGTTTGTGTGCACGGACCGTGTGATACCGGACTGGCACCCTGCTTAGTGCAGGAGCGCACAGCGTCAATAGTTCCTATGACGCCGTGCGCTTCCTGATGCCGCCGCAGCACAGTAATGCACTCGTATAGATCATAGGAGTGTATTAATGTGCAGCGGTGGCAGCAGGAAGCTCACGGTGTCATAGGAACGGATGACGCCGTGCGCTCCTGCACTAAGCAGGGTGCCAGTCCGGTATCACACGGTCCGTGTTCCACGGACGTGTGAATGCAGCCTAAAGGGAACAAATGGTTCACTCCTAATAAGTGCTTGGCCAGTCAGCCCTTGTAAACTTAAATGAACACAACTGGATGTGAAGTTACTATAGGCAGTTTGTGAAGTGACTCGTCAGAGCCATTCATCTCCATATCTGTCAGTATAAAGTTTGAGGTGCTTATCAGTGGAGCAATTGTCTTGTACTGTGATGATAAATCCCCGACTGACTCTATTACAGGCTACAGAGATAGTGCTCTCAAATGCAACTTCAATGACTAAAAATGTATCTGCTGCTGCCAGCTTCAAAGTGTATTATGAAATGGCAAGAGATGTCTCATTTAGAGACTGCATTACAGGATGAGTATTATCTGTTGTGATCAGCTTTTATTATCAGATTAGCCGATGTGCTCTATTATGTGTGGGATAAGGCAGCATTGCAGGATTATAATTCTGCATACTAAATTACCTTGTATGGATTATTCCTAGATGAAATTCACTCCTACCTGACCCTGGCATGTGAAAAGTGCTCTATTTTCATTGGCATAACAATAATCCAAGCCAGCTCTGTGCAGGCAGCATAGTTAGCATGCATACTAGAGACAGAATAGGCTCATTTACTATGTGAATGAGATACCAATGAATACGTTACAGCAAGGCCGGTACATTTCTTCAGTGTCTTTACTGACTTTCATAAAAATCCATCTGCCAGGGAAATAGTAGGATACTCTATACCAGGAGTCAGCAACCTCCTGCACTCCAGCTGTTCTGAAACTACAACTCCTAGAATCCTCCTTTCACTTCTATGGGAGTTACGAGAACAGCTAAGTACATGTAAATGCTGGGAGTTGTAGTTTCACAGCAGCTAGAGTGCCGAAGGTTGCTGACCCCTGCTCTATACAAATCTGATGGCTGGCTACCTTTAGATCTTGTTTCTAATCGTTCCTTTTTTCAGGACCTCTACGATAGTTTTCCATAAGAACTAGGATATTGATTACAATTGGTTTTCTTCTTATATAAGATACAGTGCCAGTACTTGCATTTTTTTTAGCGTGGCCTCGAAGAGTGCCGAAAACAGATATTTTGTCTCCTCCACTGTAAAGTTGCACATACACATTCGATGAACATCAGTTGATCCTGGTTGACCATCTTATGGGGGTGGCCGTCTCTTCTCTGACAGCAGATGTCCAGGGAATGTAGGATTGGGCATGTTGGATTTCACCTTGCCAGATCCCTTGTTCTTATTAAAGAGATAAGACCCTCTATTTCCCACTACCCACTGAGAAAACATGCATGCTCAGCCAAACTCAGCGTGTGTGTGAATGAGGGAGTCAGGAGGAGTAGCTGTCGACTGAAGAATTATTTGGCAGAGAGCTATAAGGCTAAGGTATATGACCTCCTTAAAGTTTTCTTTTTCTGGAGTTAAATATTGATGATTTATTGTGGGGATCTTACTACTGGCATCACCCCGACCAGCTGTTAGAAGGGGCTTCAGTGCTCAGGTGAGTGCTGCAGACTCTTACTTAGCCTGTGATGTCACTCCCATTGGTCAAGTGGTGTTTACGCAGCTTATTCTAGTCAAGTGAATGGGACTGAGCTGCAATACCAAGCACAACCACTATACAATATACAGCGCTGTGCTTGGTATACTATGGTTGGCCTCAGAGGTGACAGGTCCCCAAGCCGCCCATTACCCAGCATTGCTGGGCCATTTGGGGATACGTCACCACTATGGCCAGTCATTGTCTGTGTCCGTCTGAAAGTTTATTGGATGGGGACCAGAAGTTAGCCAGGGATCCATGGAGCTGTAAAGGGTGGTGAGAGCAGGTGAGTATGATCTTTTCAAAAGGTACAGCAAGCTGGGCTTTACAATAAAAAAAAGTGCACAAAGCTGGGAAACCCCTTTAAAACAGCTTATTTGACTGACAACTACCACTCCTGATCCCCCCATACACGTGCATACTAAACTCCATTGAGCATTCATGTCTTAGTAGGAGTAGCCAGACTCCTCTGTCTTAGCAGCCAGACTCCTCTGGCAGGACTTTTCTTCCCTAGAACATAAGGATCAGTTAAAATCCAACATGGCCAATCCCACCTATTAGGTGGCTGGCTGTTTGTGGTATCAGTGGGCTCGACCGACAAGCATTTAATGTGTATGGCCAGCTTAACAACCCTCGGCTACACAGATGTTGACATTTTGGATCAAAATCACAAAACTCTTTAGGTATGAAAAAAAATGTATGAAATGTATCAATAAAAATGCATGAAACTCATGAGGGTTATTTTTTTCTAGGAGCATCTCAGTCCCATCCAAGTGATTAGGGCTGAGCTGCAATACCGGGAACAGCCACTATCAAATGGACAGCGCTGTGCTTGGTACGCAGCGAGCAAGATGTGGTGCTCACAGGAGCACCACACTCTCCTCAAAATGCTGATTGGCAGGGGTGAAGGGGTAAGACTAAGGATAGGCCATCAATAACACAGTGATAACTCTCTGTATACAGATAATGTGAATCAGATTATGTTACCTGCAGTCTGCTGCTCAAAGCCGGCGCGCCCTCCTCCTCGAATATTTATCATAAATGAGCTAATTCAAAAATTCGCCATTATTTTCTTGATTGTGAAAATTGGCAATTTAATATTATTATTATTATTTATTATTAGAGCGCCATTCATTCCATAGCGCTGTACATATGATAAGCAGTGCACATACATAATACAGGCAATTGCATTAAGCATAAATGAGACTAGTTACAGACTGGTACAGAAGGATAGAGGGCCCTGCCCGTGAGGGCTTACAATCTACACGGTATGGGGGAAGGAGACAGTTAATATGCGTGTATTGCACGTGCAATACAGGCGTGGGTCACTTTTGCTACATTTTTCAAGCTGCTAGAAGTTTCCTGAGACTGGAGAAAATGGTTGGCACGGCAGAACATTACAATAGCCTTACATACAGATAGGGTGCTCCAATATATTCACGATTGCGTAAATCGGCAATTAATGATGCGTATATTTTGGCGCAATACGTGCAACTTCACATTTTAGCAGGTCTGACTACATATTAGTGATTGGTGCACTAAGTATTGTTGTGAACTTGTGACATCACAGCACTATGTCTGTATGTATGTATGTATGGACAGCAGAACCTATCACACTACCTAACACCCTACACTGGAACCTATGAGCTGCACTATATCACTACCTAACCTACACTGACTATCTCCCACCATCTGTAATATATATATGAGCTAACTAACTAACTAACTAACTAACTAACTAACTAACTATCTAACTATCTAAACACAGCAAAGCACAGAGCACAGCAATGACACTGCCGTCTCTCTCAGAACTGTAATAAGCTGCAGAAAATGGCTGCTGGGGAGTTTCTTATATAGTAAGGGGTAGGCAACTTTCCTATTGGTTGCTAGGGATGTTGCTAAGCTCTGACAAAGTCATTACAGCCTTCTCATTGGCCCACAAGCTAGAAGCAGGGAGGGATCATGGGTTCAGATGAAAAAAAAATCTAGAATATTTGCGAATATGAATATATAGCACTATATTCTAAATCTTTGCGAATTTTAGAAGTGGTGATATTTGCGATACAAATTTGCGATTCGAATATTCGCGCCCAACACTATTCTGGGGTGGACACAGAAGCGCGACAAGATGGAGGAGGCAGAGAATACAGCGGGGTGCGGCCCTGAGGCTGGTTATAGACCAGCCTGAAATAGATGCTGTGTGGCCTCTCACCTAAGTGGCACACTGCAGAACTTAGCGCTGCTGAATGTATTCTTCAGTGAGGGCGTTTGGAGTAGTGTTGAGGCCCCACAGAGTTGTCAGACCCGGGGCTGCCAACCCAAATGACCCTATTCTGATTCGCAACCAATCAGAATCCAACTTTAGTTTTTCAAAGAAGCTCTGAAAAATTAAAGGTCGAATCTGATTGTTTGCTATCGGCATCTAAGCCAGTTTTCCTTTACACCAGTTTTGATACATCTGCCCTATAATATATGTTATCTGTGGTTTTCATAGGACTGCATACGAACCGACCACATTATCTGTACTCAGAGATCTACTATATAAAATATATATATATATATATGTTATATAAACATACTAGTAGATAGCCTGTCCCGGATGGTAAAAAAAAATGCATCCACTTAAGAGCAAAGTTCTTATTCTAGGACAACAACTTCAATCTATATATAGAAATATCCATGCTCATGAACATTACATAGTGGAATTAGGAATAATAGTTGTAATGCAAAGGCATCAGCTATTTCAAATACACAAAATACCCATGAAAATCCAACATGGAGGTCCTTTTGCATGTTCCACCACTGGCCTACTTTCGTAGACTTGGTGAAATCTAGCCTTCCCCATGCTTGGGCAGCAGGAACCGCAGGAGCCTCTAGACATTGACCCCCTTGTGCTTGCTATCCTCCACATCACGCTGTACATTTACACATACACAGCTCTGCTACACTGTTAAGTGGGTGGCACAGCATCATTCACCCTCAACCCCTGACTGGTGGGAGTGGACCACAGTGTCCTGTACAGTATAAACAATTAGGTTTCAAGTTCCCTCTATTTACCCACATGTATACCATATTTTCTGATCTATGAGATGCACCTGACTATAACAACAAAAAAAATGTAAAAATAGTTTTTTACTTATTAAAACATCACTGGTGGAGAGGTCAAATGAAGGATCATTAATAAAGGAGTCAGGGAGGACTGGCACTGACCTATACTGTCATCAGAACTCCAGAAAATGCCTTTGCCCTGCGCGATTTAGCGCAGGGCAAAGGAGAGCATCGGAGCATGAACTGCTCCGAAGCTCAAGTCAGGGGGGCTGCCTGGGTGAAAATGGAGGTATGTCTGGGTTCAGCTATGAACCCGGACAACCCCCTTTAAGAGATTCTGGCTCTGTAAGAACCAATAT
Source organism: Bufotes viridis (assembly GCA_033119425.1). Taxonomy (NCBI): domain Eukaryota; kingdom Metazoa; phylum Chordata; class Amphibia; order Anura; family Bufonidae; genus Bufotes; species Bufotes viridis. The sequence goes on along the minus strand of CM065589.1, from coordinate 506,516,691 downwards.
C